>LPNX010877525.1:235563-377869 GCA_001517045.1 Pseudotsuga menziesii
ATAACCCAGCACCAACTGGGTGGAAGCACCAACTTCCAGTTTAACCCAGCACCAACTGGGTGAAGGCACCAACCTTCAATTTCTACAAGAACCCACTTGCAGACAGAGACATAAAGTCTCCCTAGCACCTCCCTACCTCCCTTATTTGCTAGACTTTCCAATAGAATCAAAATGCAACAATACAGATATGTCTCTGCTTACCAAACCACTCTGCTATGTTCAACATCGGCTCTCTGCTCCTCTATTCTGTTCAACTGTTTACTGCACTAATCTCTTAATACTCTACACACCGTTACTCTCCTCGAATAGCTAACCTATCAAATATGCTTTTATCTATATATATTACATTCACGGTCGATTCACATTCTCTCAAAACAGTTACAGACTCTTCATCTCTCATCGAATAACAAGCAAGAAACAATTATTCACTTTCTAATCTCTTCGAAATTCTTCTCACTAAGCTCTTCGTATTCCCATGTTGAGAGGCAGTTACACCACACGGAAATTCCAACTGTCATTAAAGAACAAAATCCATTCATCATTTATTTCTGCTGAATATTCCAACACACCAAACTCTACACAAGGAGGGCTGTTAAAATAGAAGTTGGTGCTACCTAGGTTCGAACTGGGGGCCTTCAGTGTGTAAGACTGACGTGATAACCGACTTCCATAAGATGGATCCTTATGCCCATGCAACTTAATAGGAAAGAAGGAGCTCAGATTTCAGAGGAAAACCTTTATTTCAATGGGAGAATATACTTGTCAGAGCACTGTCTCAATGCCCCTTATATCATTGATGATTTCATTACCAAATACATGTTCTATGAACTATAACTCAGACATTTGAAAATTAAATAGTTGCAGGAGAGGCATAGGCATCATAGTTATGGTCAAAGGCTTTTTGATCGTGCCCTGCAGATCTAGAAGAGCTTGTGCTAGCATCCCGTCCAGATTCACATCCATATGGAGTAGTTGACCTTGTTAGCCGAGTAAAGGTACCACCACCTGCAGTGAAAGTGAAGGAGCCCATTTGAAACCGAGTAGCTAGGGTTAAAGAATAACCTGTTTATTCAGAACCAATTTCAGAGCAAGTTGGAGTTCGAGCATATACAGATGCAGCAGTTGAAACCATTGATCCATCACTCTTTGTATTCCATGTCTAGATCGATAGGTAAAACTGTGTATATTTTTTTTAAGGGAACTTCCTACCCTGGGTTTCAGGGTGCGATAGATACTGAAGCCATTTGCTGGACAAAGACCAACTTCTATCTTCTGAATAATAATACATGTGAAAGCAATATTTCAGAGGTCTTGAGACTTGGATTAGAGGCCCTTTTTGCAGTCAATGCGATGTCTAGCGTTGAAGGTATTCCCCGCTATTGGAGGTATTCCACGCTACTGAAGGTATTCCATGCTTTAGAGGCCCTTTGCTAATGGAGGATTTTTCCATCATTTGGAGAGGATCATTTCTCATTGACTAGGGTACGCGCATATTCTTAGTGGAATTAGTTAGGGGGCATCTCAATATTACAATTTTCCCATTTGTAGTTGGGATTTAGGGTACTTCTAGCAATCAATGTTCAAATTCGAGATACTTTTGGAAGATTAACTTAGATTGGGATACACCCAGCCTGCTAGAGCCCGTAGATTCTCCAACTTAGCTGCATCCCTAGAGCATATGTCATATGTGAATTACCTCTATCTTAGACATATTTAGACATCAATGCCAACAATACAACTGAACACTAGACTCCAACCACTGAACACCATCTTCTACTGAATATTCCAACAGACCAAAAGGTGCGAATTGGTTTTGTGTTGGATGTGTTGTTGGGTTCTTCTATTATTCTCTCTTCTCTCTTGATCTGATATTGCACGTGGGGTGCTTGGTATTTCTATATAATATTGCACCAGGGGTGCTTGATGTAATCTATTCATTGTAAAGACATTCTCTTTTATCTATCATTATACTAAGGAAGATTTGTTGGGGTTTTCTCCCTCATGTTTTAGAGGGTTTCCCCACATTAAATTTTGTGTCTCATGTGAATGTTAATGATTTTGATTATTCATTGGTTTCAAGTACTATTGTAATTCCACAATTAAGATAATTTTTTTTAACAAAATCTACCCATGAAAAAGGGATCTTGCTCATTTGGTGGAAATAAACAAACCAAACATTATATTTATTTGAGAAACTATGCTTTTGGGATACAAGTTAGTAAAAAAATTATCATACTTTTGAAAAGGGTGGAACTTTATTTTATTGGATGTAATAGGTAATATTGGGGGGTTAGTGATAGGTTGGAACCATTCCCTTTCCCTTTAGTGTTATAATAAACTCAATTCAAGGATTACGTCATAAAGTTTTTAAACGAATCAGGAAAATACTTTTTTTTTAAAAATATTTATGCTCCACATTTAGATAGGAGAGTCTTCTTAAATGTTTTTTTGTTTTGCATTTTCTAAAGGAAGATAATTTGGTTATAAGAGGATCTTTGAACTTCACTTTTAAATAAGGAGGAAGTCTTGGGAGAGGCTAGAAAAAGAGATTAGTTAGCTAATTTACTTCTTAAAAATGGAGGAGGTAGGCATTGTGGATCATGAGACAATTGAAATGATCCCCACATGGTAAAATTATAAAGCAAGGAATGATCAAATTGCTAAGAGGTTAGATCGTTAATATTTGAAAAAAAATGTATAACAATATACCAAGTTGAGATCTTGGATTGGAGATGGTAAAACCTATGATCATGTGCCAATATTTCTTCAAACCAAGAAGGATGTTTTGATGATGGCTTGATTTCTCTAGATAAGGTTAAAAAATGTTTCAATTCAACAAAAAATTGCTAAGGGCAAGGAAGCATATTATTACGTAGGCCAAATAGAAGCGTCAAAACTCTTAGAAGGATCTATGGAGGTCGAGGCTTGAATATTTTCTCTTTTTATCAATATATCTAAGGGAATATTCTATGCCGAGGATATATAAGCTTAGAAAAAAGAACTCATTAGCTTGGGAAGAGGCCAACTCGAGGCATAAGCATGAGGAAATATAGTTTGCCTAAGGAGATGGAAACACTAGCTTATTTCAAAACCATACCAAAGGTAGAATAATTTGAAAACTATATGGGAGATTCCTAGGGACAATGGAAACAAGGAAACTACACAAAATATATAGTGGAGAAAGGAATTAAGTTCTTAGGTCACTTGTATAAAATTCTATAGTGGACCAATATAGAAGAGATCAGGAAAATAACTAATAATTATCAAAGATTTATTGAGGATGTGTAGAATGAGGAGCTTGCAGCTGAAATATCCAAGGATGAGCTTGCATAAGTGATCTTATATTTGCAAAAAAACAAGAGTTATTGTCCCAATGGCTAGACAATTGATTTTTTCCAAGATGTGTATGATATCATAGAAAATGGTATTCTTGTAGCGGTTGGAGAATCTAAATCTTCAAGTAGAATATTGGGGGAAGGATTCTCCATTTAATTCTGGCAACTTTAAACCTATTTATGTATGTAACCGAATCTACAAGATCATTACCAAAATTATTGCAAGAAGACTAAAGCCCTTTTTATTTGAGATTCTTTCTCTTGAGTAGTTTGGGTTCCTACCAAATAGGAAAATCCAATATGCAATTGGAATAACTCATGAAGGACTCAATTTTATAAAAGATAAAAGCATGGTTACTATGGTGATTAAATTTGTTTTGTCAAAATTCTTTGAAAAGATAGATTTGTTATATTTAAGGGTCGTACTTATACATACAAAGTTGAGTCTCTCCTTTGTTAATTAGGTTAAAGGTTACATATTGTATGTCTTTTTTTCTATATTAGTTAATGGGTCAACCTCTTATTTATTAGGGTCTCCAAGGGTCTAAGGAAAGGATGCCTCCTCTCTCCCCTTTTGTTCCTAATTTGGTTTGAAGGCCTTCGTAGGATGCCAGAGTCTTTTAAAATAAGTGGGAAGTTTAAAGGTGTTAGTTTGGGGAGGGATGTAGTTGTTACCAATAACTTGTTGATTGATGATGATTTTCTTTTAGGAAATCAAATTAAGAGGGAGGATAAAGAAATCATAGCTACTCTAGAATTGTATGGAAGTTAATTTTTAAAAAATCATGTATTTATTTTATAGATTAAGTCTAAGACATAAATTATAATTGATTGCACTGCTCCCGTTTAAAGAGGTAGACTTTAACAAAGGCGTGATATACTTAGGTTCCATGCTAAAACCTAATGATTGTGTATATCAAGATTGGATTTGGTTATATGAGAATATTGGGAAGAGGACCTTAGGTTCATGCACTAGTTTACTCTTATTGGGTGGAAATTTAACCCTCGTCAATATATTTTAGAAGCAATGCCTAATTATTGCCACTCCTTGGCCTTCATCCTTGTAGGAATTTTGGAAATAAATAAAAGAAAACGTTTCAAGTTTTTTTGGAAGGGTAAGAAAGAAAGGGAAGCAATATCCTTACATAAGTGGAAAATATTAGCAAAGCCCAAGGCCCTTGGGGGTTGGGTTGAAAAGCATCCATTAATTTGGAGAGGCCCTTCAGCCAAATGTTTATGGAGAATTATTGGAAGATTGGATAAGAATCCTTATGAGATCCATTGCAAATATTTGGGAAGATCTAGTTCTATATTTTTATATCATTGTGCAATGATTATGCTAGAAGGTAGGGAATGGAGGGAAAATAAAGCCTATCATAAATCTATGGATGCGATGTAATGGGAAACATGGGATACTAGAAGATTTGTTTGAGGGCCTATTGATCCCAACAACTTCCCTAAGTCTTATGAGTTGGGGACCCCTCCCTAAATGTATAAATCTTGATACAAGTTGGAGTATTCTTGGTTTTGCAACCAAGGAGGATATGTATTTGTGATTTGTCTTATATCACTTACTTGCAAAGGGTGATTTTGTATATTTTTATTATCTCATGTTTTTCAAAGATCTTCAATTTTGTCACTACTTATACCCATTTATTTGATCTTATGGGTTGTTCTAATATATCTTTGCATGCAATGGAAAATCCAAACACATGTATGTGCCTCAATACATTCTCTCAAATGTTCAACTTTTTATACATTGCAAACAAATCATAAAGTTTGAGTTAAAGACTATTGAACATGAGGTCAAAACTTATAACTTGTTGATGATTTTGTCTTGTCACATACTATAAGAAGTTTAAGTATCCATTGGATGCGCCACGACACATAAATCATAATGTTGGATGATGTGATGGGAATAGAGGCCACGTCATTGCACAAGTTTCAATTGTGCAATGCATGTCTCTCTCAAAGTTTGAATCATGTGAAAGCACAATCATAATGCATTAAGTCAAGTACATTTGACACGATGTCTCCTTATTGTGCTCATGATTGAAACTTGTGATGAATATGATGTGTTGCAGTCTTAAAATAGTTGAAACAACAGAAGTTTACACATGGGGACACTCTTCTAAATAGAAGGGGTTTCGAGTCACACCACACAAATCCCTAATTTAACAAGTGAAGATACCATGATTTCATCATGCTTTTTAAAGGTTTGAATTCAAGTGATAGCTATTATTTTACTACGAATTCATGTTTGAAGCCTTTTTATACTCAATTTGATCTAAAATAACCATGAAAATCAATTGCAAAATGTGAGGAAATTCCAATAATCTAACACCATGATAAAGACCATAGGTATACCATCTATATCATTCATCATTAACTACTCCAAAAATCCTTGACCACTCAAGGAAAAATGTAGCATACACTGCCCATAGAAGTGATAAGCACTCAAGTAATCATAACACTCAAATAGAAATATCCATGATGCATGAATGAGGAGCAACATCAATTTATCATATGGAAATAAGCATCCAAACCCTCATCAACCATCAAGAATACAAGTCCTCAAATCTTCATGAATATCCTTAAGCCAACAACGAAAGCATCGTTAACATGTCATCCCCATCAAACTTGTGATGAAAATCACACATGGACACCCATGTAATATGTGGGTTGATAGACATATTAGTGATTTGATCTCAAGGAAACCCCCCTTACACCAAAGGATAGCCAACCAACAAAGGGAGGAAGAGAGGTTCTACAAAGGTGACAACCTATGTAACATTGCTCGGGTTCGACAAGGTTGAAGTTTAGCGTGAATTCAAATTTTCCATTGAAGTTTGAAATGAGGTTTTCCATTAAATTCGTCTTCACACATAATATATTAACATAACAAATATATTTTATATTTTATATAAAATACTAACATTATTCTTATAATTAATATATAATCTAAAAAAACTTTGTCCATATCCCACTTTGCGCAGTCTCTTGGAAATTCATCTGCTCATAGATACGAATTTACTCGACACTCAGAAATTTGTTGGCTAAAAAATATGAAATTCATCAACATTGCGTCCCTTGAATTTTGTTGGATTAGAAACATGAATTTACACTTCTGTACCATATGATGTGTCCCTGGAATTTTGTCACCTTAGATATACAAGTTTACATATGTGCCTTGTGTCCTTCAAATTTTGCTACCAAATTTCAACTTGAACATGTACGATTAGATTTGTTCCTCTAGGTTCGCTGAATTTTGAACTTCTAGGTTCAAATATTGTGAACCCTATAATGTAGGTGACACTAGACATAACTTCCAAGTGTTTCCCTAGTTTTGTATATGGAATATTGGAATTATCTTGTGTGGACATCCAATATGTAACAAATCCCAAAGAATGGAACCCATCTAATAGAAATTGATTGTTTACCTCTAATTGCACAACAATTTTGTCCAAATTCGATGATTAGGATTGCAAAAAATTTAAGCCATTTTGATCATAAAAAATAAATGCATCTCACTTGAATTTGATGGGATTGCACCAACATGGTCTTGGTAATCGACATCCTAATACACTATGAATTGAGGTCTAGGGGCTAGGGTATTTGGATAGGTTTTGGAAAATCTATGGAGCTTCCTATACTTTTCCCTTCTTTTTCCCATTGTTGATGATTTCAAAGCCTTCTGAATTGGGGTCAGGTCCTTAAAAGATGGTTCAAACCTTTTGGGGTGGGTGTTAGAAAAACAAGATTGCAGTGCAATAACATTAAACAATAAACAAGATGCAAATATTAAAACACATTACAAGAGAGACACAGATATAATGTGGTTCACCTAAGATGGGCTACGTCCACACAAAAATTGTCAGTCCTTTATTATTATACCATCCAACAAAATGAAGAGATACAACCTACAACAACCCTACTACACTTCCTCTTCACTCTCTCATAGTCTCTCTCACACAATCACATAGATTGTTTTACAATGCTACAATACAATACATAGTTGTATTACAATGCCTTCCTTTTATAAAGGGAATACCATGGGAAAATACCACGGGATGCCCAAAAACATGGTCTCGTAAATCACCCATTATTGACCAAATCATGACTCTAAAATTACAACATTTTACAAGGAACATTTTCCTAAATTTTATCCACGGGCGCGCTGCCCTTGAACCCCCTCTAGGGGGGATCCCAAAATAGTCACCCTCCCCCGCCATAGACCCCCTTGATGACTATAGTGGGGAATCCCCCCCCCCCCCCCCCCTNCTGAAATAAAATCTCTGAATAAGGAATATCATTCTCCAAAACCAACAATCTCCTACTTGGAGACTGATCACAATAACTCCATCACTACTACACTTGTTGGACTATGCTCTGAACCTTGGATCTGGAAAATTTCTCATCTTCACCTTCATGGTTAATGGCCAACAAAAACCAAGCAATAACTCAGTTTCTCTTTGGTTACTACTTTTGTCAACATGTCTACAGGGTTTTGGCTAGTATGTATCTTTTCCAACTTTAACAGTTCATCTTCCAGAATAGACATTATGAAATGGTACTTGAGTTGTATATGTTTAGTATTTGAATGAAAAGATGAATTCTTTGCAATATGAATGGCACTCCAATTGTCATTGTACAACCCGTTATTCTCCTTCTTCTTACACAATTCCTCCATGAACCTATCCAACCAAATCATCTCTTTAGTAGCCTCTGTAGCAGCTACATACTCTATTTTCGTTGTTGAAAGTGCACCAACCTTTTGTAGTTTCAAATCCAACTTACCGATGTTCCACCTACAGTAAAAAATACCCTTTGGTCCTCCTCTTGTTGTCTTTATCACCAACCATATCTGCGTCAACATATCCCTATAGAACAATGTCTGAACCTCCAAAACAAAATGCATGAGAAGTAGTACCTCTCAAATACCTGAGAATCCATTGTATTGTCGTCCAATTATCTTTACTTGGATTGTTCATATATGCTCACAACTCCCACTGCATGTGTGATATTTGGTCTTATGCACACCATGGCATACATCAAGCTACCAACTACTAATGAATAGGGAACATTGGACATGTATTCTATCTCTTCCTGTGTATTGAGACACATCTCCTTAGTTTGAAATTGCTGGCCAATGGTGCACTAATTGGTTTTGCATTCTGCATTCTAAACCTCTCCAACACCTTTTCTATGTACTCAATCTCAGACAATGTCAATTTGTGATTTTTCATGTCTCTTGTTTTCTCATACCAAGGACTTGCTTTGTAACACCCAAATCCTTCATCACAAACGATTTAGCTTGTTTCCTTTCTATCATGTTTATATCCACATACAATGACAAAATAATATATCTTCCATTATCTAGCCTATTGAAATAAACACAATGGTCATAATGGCATCTACTATAACCCTATTTTGTCATCAAATTATCAAATTTTAAATACCACTTCCTTGAATCTTACTTCAGGCCATACAATCTCTTCTACAACCTACAAACCAAATTCTCCTTCCCTTTGACCTCATACCCCTATAACTGTTGCATATAAATCTCTTCCTCCAAATCCCCATGGAGAAAGGTTGTTTTTACATCTAACTGTTCAAGATGCAAATCTTGTACCACCACTAGACTTAAAATAGTCCTAATTGAATTTATTTTAATAGCAAGAGAAAATATTTCATCAAAATCTATACGTTTCTTTTGTGCAAACCCCTTTACCAAAAGTCTAGCCTTATACTACTTCTTGCATCCTTCAATCTGTAAACCCATTTATTCTTTAATGTTCTTTTTTTCTGTAGGCAACTCAACCAAATCCCAATTCTTGTTTCTTACCAATGAGTCCATCTCCTCATTAATTCCTTTCTCCCACTTCCTTCTAGTTTCTACCTGCATTACCTCTTCATAACATTCTGGTTCACCAAGATCAGACATCAATAAATAATACAGTGAATGAGAGAATCGTTCAGGGGGTCTACTTAACCTGGTATATCTTCTTATATTTGCAGGAGTTTGAGGAACCTGTTGCTGCTCTTAATTTTCTGGTGCATGTGGAACTTCATTTTCTTTGATTTCATCAAGCACTGTTTACTCTATGTTTTCCTTTTCCTCTTTCTTTCCCTGCAATTGATCTTTGTACAGAACATTTTCAATGAATAATACATCTCTACTCCTAATGATTTTGTAATTTTCATAATCCCATAAGTGATAACCAAAATCATCAACCCCATATCCATTAAAGGTACATTTCTTGGATTTAGCCTCAAGCTTTGTTATATTTTCTTTATCAATATGGACAAATTCTTTACAACCAAAAGTTCTTAGAAATGAGTAGCTCACATTTTTACTTGTCCATGCCTCCTCTAGAATCCCACCATCCAAAGCACTTGAAGGCACTCTATTTATTAAGTAAATAACAATAATACAACATCATACCAAAATTGTAAGCGAAACCTTGCATGCAATCTCATACACCTTGCACATTCCATGATCATTCTGTTCATCCTTTCTGACACACCATTTTCTTGTGGTGTTCTTGGGACTATCTTCTCTCTATGAATCCCCTGGTATGAACAATAATTATCAAATTCCTTGTTGCAGTATTCACCTCCATTATTAGATCTTAGACATTTCGACCTTTTCCCTATCTCATTCTCAACCAAAACTTTCCACTTCTTAAAAGTAGCAAACACGTCATATTTCTGTCTAATGCAATAAACCCAAGTTTTTCTAGTGGCATCATCGATAAAACTAACATAATAATGAGAGCCACTGAGAGATTATACTTGAGTTGGTCCCCATACATATGTATGCACAAGCTCTAATTTTTCACTCTTCTTCTATTTCCCAACCCTGAGATATATAACTCTCTCTTTTTTTCTTTTTTCTTTTTTTCCGTAAACATAGTTCTCACATAATTCCAAACTTACCTGCTTCATATCTGGAAGCAATTTCCTTGAGTGGAGAACCAGCATCCCATTCTCACTCATGTGTCCAAGCCTATAATGCCACAACGCTGCACTTGTTTCTGTGGAAGCTACAGAGATAGAATAATTAGTATTATGAGGACATAAATACAACGTACCTATCCTATCTCCTCTTGCTATTACCCGTGCTCCTTTAGTGATCTTCCACCACATTTTTCCAAATGTAGACAAAAAACCACTATCTCCCAATTTCCCCATTGAGATCATATTTATTTTTATAGCAGGAATATGCCTTACACATTTTAGTATCCATTCATTTCCATTATTTAACTTAATCCATACCTTACCCATTCCAACAATTTTCAATTTTACATGGTTCATCACTCCAAAATAAAACATGTCCAAAATCACCTAGAATATAATCTTGAAAGAATTTCGTATGGGATGCAGCATGACATGAAGCCCTTGAATCTACTACCCATTAATCACTAGTATTATCTAATGCAAGAATCAAAGCATCTTGTAACACATCACCTGCTATTTTGCTTCATGAGTAGTCTTATGTTGCCTGTCTCTTTTCTTCTTTGGAGCTCTGCAGTCTTTCTTCATATGTCCTCTCTTACCACAGTTCCAACACTATCTTTCTAAGTCTAGACTTGGGTCTTCCCTTTCTAGACTTGTTGTGATTACCTGGGCTCCTTCTTCTCTCCCTTTGTCTTTCCCTCCTCTCCATGGTCAAGGCATTACCTGATGTCTCATCTGTGCTTTTTCTTCGCATTTCCTCGCTAAGAATAACACCAACAAGATAATCAAATTTAAGAGTGTTTGAACCAAAGACAGAGTTACTTACAACCATGACCAAGCCATTCGATCTTTCTAGCAATGAGCATAGGATTAGAAGAGCCCTAAGCTGATCAACAAAGTTCACTTTTACAGAACTTATCTGACTAGTAATCATATTAAATTCATTCAAATGGTCAACAATAGATCCACCTTCTGACATCTTCATATTAAATAAACACTTCATTAAAAATACCTTGTTGGAAGCCGAGGGTTTTTCATAGAGCTTATCTAATGCACTCATCACACCCTTTGTTGTCTTTTTTTTTGAAATATTGAAACCCACTGACGAAGCCAAGAACAGTCGTATTGTTCCTACTGCCTTCCTATCAAGAACCTCCCACTCTCCGTCCTTCATAGTCGTCGGATGTTTTGATTTTTTCCCAACATTAGGTATAGATCCTTTTGTTACAGATAGTCCTCCATTTTCATTTTCCATAACTAGTAGTTTTGGCCATTAAATTTCTCGACCCTGAACTTTCCTTCTTCTGTCATTGCTACCACTCGAACCAGGAACCCTTCTTTTCTGTGAGTTTACTAGACAAATAAACTGTTTGGCTTTGCTACTGATTGTTAGAAAAACATGATCACAGAGCAATAAAAATAAACAATAAACAAGATGCAATTATTAAAAAATATTACAAGAGAGACACACATATAACGTGGTTCACCTAATATGGGATATTGTTAAACTAGTAGCAACAAGGAAGGTCTTCCTACATGCATGTGTTCTTGCATGCATACGACTTAAATTAGGAAGCCAATTGTATTTAATTTAATTTTCCTAAGTTTACTTTGGAAAATAAATTAAAGTGATCTAAATTAATTTTAGTGAACCACTAGTTAAAGTGAAAGTGAAATTAGGGTTTTTTCTTTACCACTAGTTAAAGTGAATGTGAAATTAGGGTTTCCGCTTTACCTAAAGTTATAAAAGAGAGATCGATTGGTGGAGAGAACACACTTGTATTCTAACAGAGATAGGATACAGACAGGGAGAGAAATTCAGACATAGGATTTAGCTGAGAAGACGGAGGAGCGAGCAGCGGGATCATCGAGCTTCGTACAGTTGAGCCGTACACTCACACAGGAGGGTGTTGAGGTTTAGCTGGGATTTGCCCAATGATTCTACTGGGTACTACATTCACTAGGTTTGGGTGAATTTGCAGTGATTGTAAAAGTTCCATATTTTCTCATAATAAAATCTATATCTGACTACTGCACTGGTTTTCCCATCTTGGGTTTTTTCCGGGGGTTTCCATACCTAAAATAATAGTGTCAATATTGTGATGTGATGTTGTGAGTTATTTCTTAGTTTTATATTCCACTGCATACTGTAAAATATATTCATGTGTGGTTATCAATTGATATTTTGCATGCACTATTTATCCCTAGTTGAATATTAAAGGAAAATTTACATGGTATCAAAGCTCTGGTGAGCTAAAGCTGAGAGATTTGTAGCAATAGTGATAGATTAGGGGTTTGACAGGTACACTTCATTATGGCTATGCAGTTGAGAGTTGAGGATAGACTCCAGAGTGCTTAGAACTTTCCTACATGGAAAGAAAGGATCACAAGGATCCTGGACGTTAGTGATGTAGAGGAGCACATTGACTCCACGAAGGTTGCACCCACAGATCCGACAGATCTAGCAGCTTGGAAGAAGATTGATTCCAGAGCCATGCTGATTATCATGGATGGAGTGAGGGACCATATAGTCCCTCACCTCTATGGTAAGAAGACAACATTAGAAATGTGGAAGGATTTGGAGAGTTTGTACCAGAGCAAGAACAAGAACCAAAGGATGGTGTTGCAAGAGAGGATGCGCAACACCAAGATGACCAAGGGAGAAGTAGTGGTGCCTTATCTCACAAGGCTCACACAGATCAGGGATAAGCTTGGATTTATTGGCTCTAAGACTGATGAGGAGGAGCTAGTTCAGATAGCCCTCAATGGCTTCTCTAAGCCATGTGACACCTTTGTTAAAGGTGTTGTGGCTAGGGAGAAGCTCCCTGATTGACAGAGACTACGGGATGAATTTGTGCAGGAGGAGACCTTCATGGATCAAGGATCAAGCTCATCCAACAGTGCCCCATAGATTGTGGATGAGGAGGTTCTAGCCCTTACAGGGAAGAGCAAGGGGAAGGCAAGGAGGAAGAAGGATGGTAAGAAGAACCTTGACATATCAAAGGTCAAGTGTTTTATCTGCCACAAACAGGGACACTTTGCCTCCAAGTGCCCAGATTGGAAGAAGAAGAGTAACACTCAGATGGTTGGATCTACAGAGGTGGATCAGTTCAGCAGGAACTTCGATGAAGAGTTTTGTTTGATAGCTTGCATGGAAAGCACCACAGGGAGTAGAATATGGTACATTGATAGTGGAGCATCTAGTCACAGCACTGGACATAAGAGATTCTTCAAAGACTTGCAGGAGGGTGGAACAGGGATCCACGTTGAGCTGGGTGATGATGCGTGGTATCAGGCGCATGGAGTTGGCACTGTTTCATTTGAGAGGGAGTTTGGAAAACCCCTAAGTTTTTCTGATGTTTTATATGTTCCAGGACTGACCAAGAACCTTATATCAGTCTCCACTCTCAAGGACAAGGGATATCAGGTGAAGTTCCATGACCATAGAGTGTATATCAAGTCCAAGTGATCAGATAGCAACTTGGATAGGGTGATTGGTAGAAGGAGTGGGAAAGTGTACAGATTACACTTTGAGCCTACAAAGGCTCTAGTCAACAGCAACAACAATAGTCAGGGTGAGTTTTGGCATAGGAGAATGGCACACTTACACCATGGTGCACTGAAGCATTTGAGATAGGAAGTCATTGGAGTTCCTCAGGTACAGGAGGAAAAGCATAACCACTGTAAGGGTTTTGATTTAGGGAAGAATATCAGGAAGCCTTTCACACAGAGTGAACAAAAGTATAAGGAGCCCTTGGACTTGGTGCATTCAGATGTATGTGGACCTATGAGTGTCCATTCATTCAGTGGTTACAGTTACTGCGTAACCTTCATTGATGGCTATTCCAAAAAAACCTAGATCTATTTCCTGAAGGCCAAGTCAGAGGTCTTTGAGAGGTTTCGAGAGTTCAAGACTCTAGTGGAGAACCAAATGGGAAAGAATATTCGGGTGTTGAGGACAGATAACGAGGGTGAGTACACTTCCAATGAGTTCATGGAGTATTGTTCGGCTGAGGGGATCAAGAAGGAGCACACTGTGCCCCATAATGCACAACAGAATGGAGTTGCAGAGTGGAAGAACATGACTATGGTTGGAGTAGCCAAGGCCATGCTATTTGATCAGGGATTACCACTATTCCTCTTGGTCAAGGCATACAGGACTGTAGTATACATTCAGAACATGTGTCCCCATGCAGCCTTGGGGAGGAAGACATCGGAGGAGGTCTTCATGAGCACTAGGCCAGATGTGAGTCACATTCGCATATTCGACAGTGTCTGCTATCGTCATGTTCATGCTGACAATAGGAAGAAGCTAGACCCTTCTAGAGAGAAGGGGTTACTTGTTAGTTACAACGAGATTTCAAAGGCATATTGAGTTTACATTCCTACTCGTAGGAGGATCATTGTGAGCAGGGATGTCCAGTTCGATGAGGACAGGGCCTTGCGGAGATCTCTGGACTTCTCAACAGAGCAACAGCCATCACAAGAGTCAGGAGTCAAGTTGGAGGATCCAATAGTACTGGTACAAGTATAGACATAGAGCACAAGTTCTATTGGTTAGAGGGAGTCAGGTGGACAAGGTCCTTCAGACATTGACTTGAAGGATGAGCTGCAGCAAGAGATGGATATCCAGTAGCCGCAACAGGTTGACACTAGGCCAAGGCCTACATGGTTTAGATCCGTAGTGCAGGATTCTAGGCAGGTAGATCCTCCACATACATATTTTAGACAAAATGTACTACCAAAGAGGCTTAGTTATATGGAGCTGATGACAGCGTTGATTAACTCCGAACCTTCCAGCTTCAGGGAGGCTGCACAACATGATGTGTGGCAGGAAGCTATGGTTGAGGAGTATGACTCCATTATGAAAAACCAGGTATGGGAGGCTGTGTCGAGGCCATAAGGGAAAAAGGTGGTGGGATCCAGATGGATCTACAAGGTGAAGCATGCAATAGATGAAAGCATGGAGAAGTACAAGGCGCGCTTCGTGGTAAAGGGGTTTTCACAGAAGGAGGGTATTGATTATGAGGAGACCTTCACCCCAGTTGCCAGGTATTCTTCCATTTAGACCATTATCTCACTAGCAATTGAGATGGGTTGGTGTGTCCATCAGATGGATGCTAAGATTGCCTTTCTCAACGAAGTGATAGAGGAGGAGGTGTGTATTGAGCAGCCAAAGGGGTTTGATGTGGAGAATAGGGAGACACATGTATGCATACTACATCAAGCTCTTTACGGGCTCAAGCAGGCACCTCAAGCATGGTACTCAAGGATTGACAACTATCTACGAGAGATGGGATTTTAGCAGAGTGAGGCTGACCGCAACCTGTACTTCTTGATAGGTGAGGTGCCTCTCATACTGGTCTTATATGTGGATGATCTCTTTTTGATAGGAGATGAGAGGCTGATTGGAGACTGTAAGTCCAACCTTGCAGTAGAGTTTGAGATGAAAGACCTTGCGCTGATGCATTAATTTTTGGGCTTGTAGGTTTGGCAGAGAGATGGATGCCTCTTCATCGGATAGGGGAAGTATGCAGTAGAGATCCTGAAGGGATTCAGGATGGAGGACTGCAAGCCTATGGCCATACCTCTAATTTCCAATGGGAGGAAGATTGATGCATCAGGATTAGATGGATTTGATTCTATCTTGTATCGTCAGCTTATCAGATCGCTTATGTATATGGTCAACACTTAACAAGACATCAGCTTTGCAGTCAACTCTTTGAGTCAGTTCATGGTGGACCCTCGGAGAGTGCATTGGATGGATGCGAAGCACATACTTTGCTACATCAGAGGTACAATGGAGTATGGATTGGTTTATGAGTGCAGGGGGAGTGTATAGTTAGTAGGTTTCACAGATGTTGACTGGGTAGGATGTGTAGAGGACCGTAAGAGTACTTCAGGTTGCTATTTTAGCATTGGATCATGGGTTGTCTCTTGGTTCAGCAAGAAGCAGAAGTTAGATGCATTGAGCTCGGCAGAGGCCGAGTACATGGCAGCCAACATGGATGCTTGTGAGGGTATGTGGCTGAGGAAGTTACCTACAGGGTTGTTCGAGTGTGAGCTAGAGGATACAATAGTTCATTATGACAATCAGAGTGGCATCAGGCTATCTGAGACTCCAGTGTTCCATGATCGGAGCAAACACATAGACATCAGATACCACTTCTTGAGAGATGTTGTTCATAGGGGAACCATTCGGTTGGAGTACATACAGATAGAAGAGCAGATGGTGGACATTTTCACCAAGGAACTTTGCAGACAGAGTTTTGTGAGGTTCAGGGATAAGTTGGGGTTGCTACTGAATCCCTTCCTCGTTGAGAGGGAGTGTTAAACTAGTAGCAACAAAGAAGGTCTTCCTGCATGCAAAAGGCTTAAATTAGGAAACTAGTTGTATTTAATTTACTTTTCCTAAGTTTACTTTGGAAAATAAATTAAAGTGATCTAAATTAACTTTAGTGAACCACTAGTTNGGGTTTTTGCTTTACCACTAGTTAAAGTGAACGTGAAATTAGCGTTTTTGCTTTACATAAAGTTATAAAAGAGAGATCAATTGGTGGAGAGAACACACACTTGTGTTTCGACAGAGACATGATACAGACAAGGAGAGAAATTCAGATAGAGGATTTAGCTGAGAAGACGGAGGAGCGAGCAATGGGATCATCGAGCTTCATACAGTTGGGTCGTACACTCACACAGGAGGGTGTTGAGGTTTAGCTGGGATTTTCCCAGTGATTCTGCTGGGTATTGCATTCACCAGGTCTGGGTGAATTTGCAGTGATTGTAAAAGTTCCATATTTTCTCATAATAAAATCTATATCTGACTGTTGCACCAGTTTTTTCGTCTTGGGTTTTTTCGGGGGTCTCCACACCCAAAATAATAGTGTAAATATTGTGATGTGATGTTGTGAGTTATTTCTCAGTTTTATATTCTGCTGCATACTGTAAAATATATTCATGTGTGGTTATCAGTTGATATTTTGCATGCACTGTTTAGCCCTAGTTGAATATTAAAGGACAATTTACAGATATATCCAGACAAAAATTGCCAGTCCTTTATTATTATACCATCCAACAAAATGAAGGGATACAACTTGCAACAACCCCGTTACAATACCTCTTCACTCTCTCACGGTTTCTTTCACACAATCACAAAGATTATTTTACAATGCTACAATACAAGACATAACTGTATTACAATGCCTTCCTTTTATAAAGGGAATACCATGGGAAAATACCATGGGTGCATAAATAATCCATTATTGACCAAGTCATGACTATGAAATTACAACATTTTATAAGGCATTTTTTTCCTAAATTTTTGCTATGGGGGCGTTGCCCCCGAATCCCCACTAGAGGGGGGCTCCCAAAATAGTCATCGTCGCCCCACGGACCCCCCTGACGACTATATTGGGGGGGAAATACCCCCCACACCCCCCGTCTGGTGCTGGGATCCAGACATTACTGAAATAACATCTAGGAATCAAGAAGATCGAGCTCCCCAACCAACAGTGGGCCCCAAAGATGTATGCTTGATATCTGGTTGTTTAATTTACATAAAATTGATCATGCATGATCATGAGATTCATAAGCTCCTCAATGGCCTTATTCTTTAGAACATATGGGTTGGAAGAGGAGGGATCATCCTTGTATGTCCTTTTATCCTCCATAATAGGTTTGCTTGCAAGTAATAAGCAAGATTCTCTCATATTACTTTCAAGGTCGTTAACATCACTAAACATGTTATTCAGGTCTGTAGATTTCCTCTCCCTCAAATGTAAGGAAAAATTGGACTCGAACAGAGAAACATAGACCATCAAAGAAGCTAGTTTACAGGGTTTGTGAATAGTCCAAATTTCATGACGCAATCTTGCAAATATTACATTGAATTTGGTTAGTGATTCACCATTCTTGCATTTCACATGTCAAACCTAGTTAGTAATACCAATTATCCTTCTTGATTCCTTGCGTTGACAAAAACTTGTTGTGGAAATTAGTAGAAGCTGTAATGGAATTATCAGGCAGGTTTCTAACCATATCCTAGCCTCGCCCACCAAAGAGTGGGGAAACATTTAGTTGAAAATATCATCCTCTTCAACAACAAAATTATTGATACAATATTAAAAATAAATCATAAAATCTTCAGCTAATATTCCATTATCGTCATTGAATTTGGGTAAATCCTTCAAGATACTGTCAAGCATAGGGTGAAGTAGATTTGCTACATGGAGCTATGAGAATTTGTACTTGGTTTTTGGACAAGGGTTCTTTGGATTAACACCAACCATAAATTTATGAGGATCTATAACATGGGATGTGAAATTGAAATGGTTTGGAACAAGTTCATCTTAACTAGAGGGGTTTTGGAAGGGAATGGTGATGAAAACCCACCAAGGCTAAAAAATTGTAGGGGTAATTCAAAGAGGTGGATTAGAGGCAATGTTGATATACTGGTGGAATGAGGGAGTGAGATGGTCAACATGTTAATCATGAGTTCAAGAGGGGTATGGTATTTATCATTAGGAAAGCTAGACATGATCCAATTAGACCATGAAGAAAAGAAGCTAAATGGTGTATCTAGAGATATGCTTCTTTGTTTCCTTCTTCTCCAAGTACTTTATGTATCTTGAACAAGTGATGTTAGATATTCCTATGAAAATGTAGAGTGAGTGACAATTAATCCAACTCGATAAGAATGCAATAAATGGAGTCACCAACAGATGAATCAATTCTTGATTTCAAGAAATGGGAATATTACTCAAACCAAAAGCTAATGAAGTTCCTTTCAATACGTTGGAATATGCAATGCTAATTTTTGTGGGGTTGTTGGTTGTGTAATGATCATATCAATCAAAGAAGGAATAAATAAATCTCTAATTATAAAAAAAAGGAGTTACCACACATGTATCATGAAGTACATTCTCTTATTACCCTTCTTTATATAAGAGAAGAGGGAAAATATTTATCCCACATGTATGATGGGATGTAAACCTTCCATACCTATACCTATATAATAGAGGTGAAGGAGACCCTTCAGGGTATGTATGTGAAACATATGGAGAGTGATGTGATGCTTATGTGAGGATTCCATGTATTATAAGAGTGGATATTTTTGAAGAATAAAGAAGATCAAGTCTTCCCGTGGATATATCCCCATTTGGGGTTTTACTACATATATCTTGTGCACTATATCTTTTTCTCTTGTTCCTCTTGTTCCTCTTTTACTATTTGATTATTTGTTGCTTGTGTGGATAGGAGGATAGACCAATCGATTCTTGCAATTGATTTACATGTTAGTGAATGTATTTTTGTATGTTTATGCATATTTTTCAATATTTTAACATGGTATCATAACTGGTTAATATGCTCTACTTTCTTTACTAATTATTTGTTAATTTTTTTCAAGCACCATGTTCTTTATTTTTTTGGGCCCTCCTTCTCTAGTATATTTGCCATAAAATCTAGAAAACCTTTGTGGTTTTTCTTTAGATCTAGGCATTTTTCTACATGTTTGAGATTTTTTTGTTAAAACCCTAACCCTCACCATTTATTTTTCATAATTTTTCAAGTTTTCATTGTTTTTTTTTGTAGATATGAGTTGAAATCCATTGTATACTAACTCGCTATCAAGGATCTATCTTTTGAAAATTTTGTAACCCAAACTCGGTTTCAGTTTCAATTCATTGCATATGGTTTAATTCCCAAACCTCATAATTTAAACTTTTGCAAACTCATAAATTTGATGGCAGCCTACTTTTTCTCACTTAGAAAATTATGACAGCCAACACACATGAAAATTTAGACTTGGTATTTTTGACCAAATCGGTCCACTATAAAACCTCAAAGGGGAAATCTGTTTCAAAGAGAGAATTTATTATTTATAGGAAAATTAACACAAAATTACAACATACTTATCTTAGTATTTATTCTCGAATACGTGTCAAAATCATCCTCAGAAATTTCTGTACAAACTTTCATAGTCTGAATTTTTCCAGTACCTCGATTTTCATACCAGTACGACCCACATATGCAATTGCAATTGCTACTCTCTGCCTCGAAAACTGTGTAATTGTACGACCTACAGCAACATTAAATGTTTTTATGTTTAGCTCAAAAATTGTGCCCACTTGCCTCGATTTTTATGCTGATGTACAAAATAGTATAGTATGGTTTGCCTCAAAAAACATGTTGTTGTATGGATGTTTGTTGTATGACCTCTTGTTGTATAGTCATGCCTTGAAAAACATGCCCAAGATTTTGCTCTTTCTCAACCTTGGAATTTGTGCAAGGGTTTTTCGCTCTCAGTATTCTCTCTTGCTCTTCTCTCCAAAATTTCTTTTGTGAAAAAGTGAACAATACAAATCACTCAAACCTTTCCCTAGCCTTTTTGTTTGAGTAACCACCATTGGGAAATCAATGAACAAGATTAAATCATAACTAGATGAGATCTAGGGCTCATGTTAAATCTCACTTTTCTCATTAAAAACATTTAATTTGCTTTTAAATAATAAATGAGACTTTATTACTCACCCACCTTTTTAAATCTCATAAAGTCACTTTTTAAATGATTAATGACTCAAAATCAGTTTTAAAAGTCACTTTATAAATAAAGTGATTCTCACTTTAAAAAAGTTCTAGGGACCACATATAAAGTGTCATTGTCCATCCCAAGGCACAAATGAATGGAAAAACACTTCCTAGATAAAATTTCAACACTCCCTCTTACCGATGAAGGTGTTCTTCAACACCCCCATCTTGTCTCTGAAATGAATATGCTTCCCTCTTCCCAAAGACTTCATGAGAATGTCTGCTACCTACTCATTAGGAGAAATGTACTACAACTCCACAACTCCTCTCTGAACTTAGTCTCTAATGAAGTGATATATGATCTCAATATGCTTTGACCCATGATGAAACACTGGATTCTTAGAGAGCCTGATGCAACTCTGATTATGACAATGAATAATAATAGGCCTCAACTCCTGACCAAATAAGTCTACCATCAACTTGTGAAGCTATATTTCTCACAAATAGCCTGACTGGAAGCCATGTACTCGGCCTCTGCAGAACTCAAAGCAACATATTTTTGCTTCCGATCGAACCATGACACAACTGTCGAGCCCAAACTGAAACAATGATCGAAAGTTCTCTTCTAGTCCGAAACACTGCCTACCCAATCCAAATATGTGAAATCAACCAAGCTCAATCCATATGACCTCCTATAATCCAGACCATAGTCTACTGTGCTAGCAAGGTATCTCAAAATTTGTTTTGCGGTTGTCTAGTGCACTCTCCTGGGATCCACCATGAACTAACTGAGAGTGTTCACCACAAAACTCAAATATGGTCTGGTGTTTACCAGATACATCAAGGAACCAATAAGTTGACGATACAATGTAGGATCCACCAAATCTCCCTCAAAATCATGAAGCCTTTCTTTCAGTTGGTGATCATGGCATGGACATGGCCCTGCACTTTTCCATCTGAAACCTCTTCAGAACATCTGCAACATATTTTCCTTTCCCCAGGAAAACATGTCCATCCTACTGCCACACCTCCATGCCCTAGTAGTAATGGATCGACCCAAGGTCTATCATCTCAAACACTAAAGCAAGATCTTTCTTGCATGCCTTAATCAGGTGCTCTCCTCCTGTAATGAAGAAATCATTAACATATAGCAAAAGAATAAGTGAATCACCTCCAACCACAATGAAGTATAGGTTGGGATCAATATCACTCTTCTGAAACCCAATCGAAATCAAATACGAATCAATAGTTGAGTACCAAGCATGAGAGGCTTGCTTTAGACTATAAAAGGCCTTTTTCAGCCTGCACACATGAGACTCCCTTTCATGAATCTCAAAACCTTGTGGTTGCTCCAGACATACCTCCTCCTATAGAAGATTGTTGAGGAAAGCGGTCTTCACATCCATTTGATGAATCCTCCAACCCATCTCTGCAACAATGGAGATCACTTCTATGATAGAAGAAAATATAGAAACGAATGCAAAAGTATTATCATAATCAAATCCCTCTACCTATGAGAATCCATGTGTTGCAAACCAAGTTCTGTGCTTCTCGATGATGCCATATGCAACATGCTTGATTTTATGGAGCCACTTGGAAGTCACAATTGACTTCCCCTCTGGTCTTGGAACAACCTCCCACACATCATTCTTTATGATGGAATTATACTCTTCCATCATGGCATATCTCTAAACTTGATGTGTGGATACCTCCTCATAAGTAGCAGGCTTGGACTCACACAAGCTGGTCACTCGTTCCATGTAACTAAAAAATATATCTGGTGCCTTGCTCTCTCTGATCTCCCTCCTAGGTGTCCCTATATACCCCTCAACTTCCTTCACAAGCTCCTTAAGCCAACTTGTATTTCTTTTCTTGGAAGTAGCTTCCTATGGCAGACCCTCCTCTACATCCTCATCTAATGACTGTATCCTTGAAGAAGTACCTGTGGTCTGAGATCTTGTACTTGGTGAACCTAAACTTGAACCATGTGTTCCTAAATCACATGAAGGTGAAACCTATGAACCTGTCCCTGTACCAATAGTCCTTGTAGACTATGTCCCTAAAAATGATGAACTTGTAACCTATGACCCAGTCACCCCTGAGACCTGTGACCTTGTGCCCTAACTCGTTGAACTCTGTGATGTTGTTACATGTGGATTAGTAACCTGTTGCTTCTCCTCCTCTTTCTCTTGATACTTTCTAAAGGCCCTCTCCTCCTCAAATCTCACCTCCCTCCTCACAAAAACGTTCCTCTATGTAGGAAGTTATATGCATAAGGGATTTGAAGTCTCATCATAGCCAACAAAATAGCCCTTTTTCCAATAGCCTCCATCTTTGTCCACTTCTCAAAAGGGACATGAGAATATGTAGGGAATCCAAAAATGCAGAAGTGGCCTATCTTAGGCTTCTTCCTGGTGAACATCTCCTCAAGAGTTTCTCACCCCAAGGCACGATGCAGACTCATGTTCTGAACAAAAATAGTTGTGCCAAAGGCCTTAATCCATACGAAGAAAGGAAGACTCTAATCATGCAACATGGCTCTAGCTGCACCTACTATGGAACGGTTATTCCTTTTTTCCACTCCATTCTACTGTGGATTCTAAGGAACTATCAACTTCCTCCTAATGCCATGTTATCTATAAAACTCATCGAATGCATTGGAGGTATACTCACCCCCATTATCTGATTTGAGTACCTTGATCTTCTTTCATGCCTGGTTCTCCAAAAGAGATTTGAACTCTTGGAACTGAAGCAAGGACTCCTCTGACTTCTTTCTTCTCATAAAGTAGATCCAGGTCTTCTTGGAATAATCATCGATGAATGTGATGTAAGACTCAAAACCTGTCAAGGAGGAAGATGACATGGGACCACACAAGTCTTAATGAATCAAATAAAGCACTCCCTTTGATCTACTGTCACTACTTGGAAAATAAGTCTTGGTGTGCTTTCCCAAAGCACACCCTCTGCATACACCACTATGCTATGTGCTGAAAGTTGGAAAACCTGTAGGCATGTCTCTTAGAATCCTTAAAGATGAATGACGAAGGTGGGACATCCTCCTATTCCATAAATCACACAACTCAATACTGCTCTTTGTTGTTAATATTTCATATGCTAGACTATATTCAATAGTATTCAATTCAAAATAATAGCAACAACATATAAATAATCACTGATAGAAACACAATCACAAGATAGACACAACATTTATCCTGGGAAACCCTCAAGGGGAAGAAAACCTAGCAAAACTTCCTCTACATAATATGTAAAAAGATAACCCCAAAAGCAGGTGTTGTCCTTTTGTTTTTTCTCTCTCTCTCTCTCCCCTATTCTATACTCAAGTGAGTGAGTCTGTGTTCAAATAAGAACCACAGCTCCTCTATTTATACACAATGAGTCAACTGACTTTTACCCTAGACAATTCGGCCCCACTAAATAGTCTGGGCTGACTTCTCCTAGGAATAATCAAAACAATATATTATATTATTTATTAGGGTGCCAAATACCTGACACAAGTGGAGGCTTTACCTCATGACTCTATGATGACTAAATACAATAGTAACACCCCACCGGAGGAATAATAACATCTCCCTTGGGTCACATCAGTAAAATAAATTTAGAATATCCTTTGAAGTTACAATATTTCAACACTCCCCCTTAATGATAAGGTTATTCTACTGACAACATCATCACAGACTATAGGAGAACACAGAGACAATAATTACAACAGTACATTGAGGTAATACATCTATACGTCATAGGAAGTTTTATCATTCAGTAACTGGAAAAATTACTCTTCATCTTTTGCATCACATGATCACATGATCCTTTTTCAGCAACGCTTCGATCTTTCGATCCTTCGTAGCAACACTTCAATATTCTTGATCCTTTGCAGTACTTTGACCCTTTGCAACAACACTTCTATCTTCTTGATCCTTTGCAGCAGCACTTCGATCTTCTCGAGTAGTATTCCAATCTTCTTGACCCTTGTAGCATCACTTCAATCCTTTTAACCCTTTTGCAACAGTACTTCGATCCTTTTGATCTTTTTGATCCATTGCAGATGTACTTCGATCTACTTGACCTTTTTCTGTTGTGCTTATATTTAATTGATCCTTTTTCGCCATGCTACCTGCATTACACATGATCTATTTGCGGGATTATCACTCCCTATCACTTTAGGACCCGAGTCCAAGGACGATGCAATCCTCCATCAGCATGATCCATGAAATCGACCATTTGAATCATCTACAACTAAATGTATATCTTGACCGCACCCAGTTTCGGCCCTATCATCTATGAGGACTCATCGTAGACCATCCATACCACATATGTTAGGACCACTCCCAAGTGATTGTTATACTATGGTATCTACACTTAAGTGTAGGCATAGTCTTCCAAGCAAGATTATTGTCTGCAGAGTAGATATCGGCAGCATACAAAATGTCATCCCATCATAGAACGTCCATACCACATAGGTTAGGATCACTCCCAATTGAGTGTTATACTATGACGTCCGTGAGGACTCATCATAGAGCATCCATACCACTAAGGTTAGGACCACTCCTAAGCGAGTGTTATTCTATGGTATCTATATATGAATGTAGGCATACTCTCCATACAAGAGTATAGTTTGCAAGGCAGACCTCGGCTGCATACACAATGTCAGTCCAGTCGTCCGTGAGGACTCATTGTAGAGCATCCATACCACAAAGTTAGGACCACTCTTGAGCGAGTGTTATTCTACGGTATCCACAACTGAATGTGGGTACTCTCCATGTGATAGTAACATCTGCAGGGCCATCCTTAGCTACTAAGGACCACTCTCATTAATAGATTGTTATACCTGCCATCCTTAAGAGAGGATATTATCATCCACAAGTAAATGTGGGTACTCTCCATGTGAGAGTAGCATATGTAGGACTATCCTTAGCTAGTAAGGACCACTCTCATGAACATAGTGTTATACCTGTCATCCTCAAGAGAGGATACTTTCATCCACAAATAAATGTTAGACCATCAACATCACTATCATCCATCATCGATGTCAGTCTCATCATTACTCCCCCTGTCCTGGGAAATTCCATATTATCAACCTACTCCCCCTTTGTCCTAGGAGGGTTCATGTCTTCGACCTGATCTTTCTTTTTGAAGAATGTCCATATCTTTATCATATGTAGTGCCATCACTATTCCTCCTTGCGAGGAAAGTCCTTTCAAACTACACCAAGCTTGTCACGGAAATATTTGAACTTCACTCGAGATAAAGGCTTGGTCAGTACATCAACAACTTGCTCATCGATACTCACATACTAGAGCCTTATAGCTCCCTTTTGTACCATATCCCTTATATAAAAATATCAGATTTCTATATGCTTCGATTTGTCATGGAACACCGGATTCTCTGTCATCTTTATACAACTCTGGTTGTCACAAATAATTACTATGGTGTCTAACTCCATGTCAAATAATCCTGACATCAGCTTCCAAATCCATATCACTTCACAACAAGAAGAGCAAGCTGCAATGTACTCTGGTTCAGTTGTATTGAGAGAAACACTGGATTATTTCTTATTAAACTATGAGATCATGGCAGATCCCAGACAATAACATCCACATGAGGTGCTCTTTCTGTTATGACACTTCCTGCCCAATATGAATCCGTATATCCATACAATTTGTAGTCATGATCTCTCCCATAGTATAGTCTGAAATCAATCGTATCTTTTAGGTACCTCATCACATTGCTTTGCATCTATCAAGTGAACCTGTCTAGGTTTCACTAGATACCGACTAAAGGTGTTCACAACAAAGCATATATCTGGCCTTGTGTTCATCAGATACATTAATGACCCAATAATCTATCGGTAGTGAGTTATGTCCACTAGCTCGGATGTCTCATTAGACAACAACTTCAAGTTGGTGTCCATGGCTTTACAATCCAACATATCAAATATTTTCAAGATTTCTACTGCATACTTTCCTTGATTCAGAAAGATTCATTCTGGGCTCTTCCACACTTCCAACCCTAGGAAATAACGCATCAAGCCAAGATCTTTCATCTCGAATTCTTCAGCCAACTTCTTCTTGCAATCCTTGATCTATTTCTCATTTCCAGTTAGAAATAGATCATCCACATACAACAATAGTATGACTGGTTCATCATATATAATCTTCATGTAAAGATTAGGATCATCTTTACTCTTGGTAAAGACCATGCTTGTCAAGAAGTTATCTATTTTGTCATACCAAGCTCTGGGAGCTTGCTTCAGTCCATACAAAGCATTTTTCAACTTGCATACATGAGTTGCTTTGTCTTCGACTTAAAATCCTTGTGGTTGTTCGATGTAAACCTCTTCCTCAATCACACCATTAAGGAAGGTTGTCTTTACATCCATATGGTGTAAATCCCACTTCATCATGGAGGCAAGTGCCATGATAGTTCTGATGGAATTGTACCTTTCTACTGGAGCAAATTTCTCTTCATAATCGATCCCCTCTTTCTGAGAGAATCCTCTAGCCACAAATCTTGCTTTGTACTTTTCAATACTTCCATCAACATCATGTTTTATCTTTTAGATCCGTTTCGAAGATACCACACTCTTGTTTTCTGGTTTGGGAACAATATCCCAAACATCATTCTTCATGATCGACTATTATTCTTCCATCATTACTTCAACCCATTCTTTATTCTGTGCAACTTCCTCATAGATCATGGGTTCTTGATCTACAAGATCACACATCAAAGCTACATAACTGGAATATGGCTTTGATCTTTTGCTAGTTATTGTGGAGCCTTCTGGAGCTCCATATCTTTCTGTTTATTGTATGATTTATCTTACCCAAGCAGGTTTTCTCTTTCAAGAGATATCCATAGTAGGGGGTTCCTGAGGATCTAGCATGTCATGATCTTCTGATGCTACTATTTCAGGAGATGGTTCAACTTCTGTTCTTTTGGGAGGTACATCCTCTTCATGTACTTCTTGAAGCTGACACCTTCTAGACTTCTTAAGAGTTGTCTCTTTATAAAATGTTGCATCCCTACTAATCTCAATATGATGGAATCCTGAAATGTATATCCTGAAGGCTTTGGAGACTTCACAGTATCCTACAAATATTCTTGTCTTTCCAGAAGGATCCAATTTGGTTCTCTTCTCTTTCGAAATATGTACATATACTGGGAAACCAAATATCTTGAGATGGCTTATTTCGGGTTTCTTTTCGGTATACATCTCTTCAGGAGTCTTGAATCCAAGAGCATGGTGAGATAATCTATTTTGAACATATACAGTTGTTCTTGTTGCTTCAGCCCATAGGTGCACAGGGAGGTATTGGTCATGTATCATGGTCTTCACTGCTTCCATGATAGATCTATTCTTTCTTTCCACAACACCATTTTGTTGGGGATTATAGGGAGTGGTTAGTTCCCTCTTGATTCCTATCTCCTTACAGAATGCTTCAAATTCCTTTGAAGTGTATTCTCCACCATTATCGAATCTCAGTGTCTTGATTCTATTTTCTAGTCGTTCTCTATCAAGGCTTTGAATTCCTTGAATTTCCTGAACACTTCACTCTTATTCTTTAAGAAGTATATCCAAGTATTTCTTGAATAGTCATCCATAAATGTGACATAGTACTCATATCCACTCAAGGATATGGAGGGCATAGGACCACACACATCAGAATGACTTAGTTCAAGCGTACCTTTGGTCTTTGTTTCACTCTTTGGAAAGGGATTCTTGATGTTCTTTCCCTTTCCAAATTCCTTGCAAGTTCCCTCATGTTCGATCTCCAGATCTGGTAACCATGTTACCACCTTGCCCACATAGGGAAATGCTTTGTAGTTTATGTGAGCAAGTCTCCTATGCCACAGTTCACTTGAGCTAGTAGTCTCACGAACAAGGGTTGTCTCTGTATGCCCTTTTAGTTTGTATAGTCCTCCTTCTTCTTCTCCAATGACTACAACATATTCAAGTGTTTTTCCTTTGGACCACATAAGTACTTGTCCATCTATAAAAGCAACTCTATATCCTTTATTATATAGAGGTGAGATGGAAAGTAGGTTCTTTTTCAAACTTGGTAGATACAGTACTTCCTTCATTTTCATGGAAGTCCAAGAGTCAAGCTTGTAGATTGATTCACCAATACCTTTGATGGGATATTGATAGTCATATCCCAATGATACCTTCTGGGGAGAGTTCTTTTCTTCGAGTCTTGACAGAGTTGTCTTCTTTCTTGTCATGTGCTTAGAGGCACCACTATCAATAATCCATGTATCTTCTCTAAGTGTTACAGACCCAGAGAGTGCAGAGAATAACACATATTATTCTACATCTTCACCTCTAGTTTTCTTTAGAGGTATTTCTTCATCCTCATCTTCAGCTAGATGAGCATGATGTCTTTTGTTGTTGTTGTTCTTATTTGGTGATGGGCATTCTCTAGCAAGATGTCCTATATTATGATAGCTGTAGCATTGATACTTTGAGTAATCCTTCTTCTTCTTCTGGAATTTGTTCTTTGAAGGCTTATGATTACTCTTCTTGAAGTTTGATTGTTTTCTTCCTTTAGTATGGGTAGATAGGTCTTGATCATATTTTCTGAGGAGAGCTTCTCTATTGGCTACCCGAGCTTCTTCTTGTAAGCAATCTTCCCATACTATGTCAAACTTCATACTTTATTTTCTGGCACACAGAGTCTGAATGAATGAGTCCCAAGGTCTAGTGGACCATTGAGAGCAGTCATAACTAGTTCATACTCATCAAGGGTATCTCCAATAACACTTAGTTTCTCTTTGAACTAGGAGACCCTTATGAAGTAATCTTGAATAGATTCTCCTTTGCTCATCTTGGTTCCCTTTCAGGTATTTCTTGTTTTTGGGGTATCGGGGTCCGTCAAAAGTATGTCGGGTGGGTACTCATTGGATACGAAATTTAATTCTGCATCCAATGAGCTCTCCCGATCGAAATTTGAGTAAAAACACAGGGAGATATGTCAAAAATACAAACAAAAAGTAGTTTTTTTCTTTCTTTCCTCCAAAATTAATAAATATTATTTTATTATTTTAACTATTATTTTGTGAATTTTTCTTAGGAGGTCCATTTTGAGTTGAAATTTCCTCTAATGTATGATATTATGTTGTATTAAGATCAATATCTTATGTTGTATTAAGATTAGGACCTTGTGTTGTGTCAAGGTCAGAGACTTCTGTTGTATCAAGTCCTGAACTTATGTTATATTAAGTTCACGAGTCTTGTGTTGTATCAAGACTGGTCTTGTGTTATATCAATACCATATGACTTGTGTTGTATCAAGTCATGATGATATACTATGTGATTTATGGATAGTCATGGTCACTAAGTGCCATAAGTCTCATTTAGGGTTTAGCTACCCCTAGAGTGATTTACTTTAGCTATGACTGTATGAGCTGGGGTAATATATATGATCATAGGTAAGCAACAATTCTTTTGAGTATAATATGATATGATAGATGATTAAACATAGACCATGCGGTAAGAGAAAGAGATAAGCAATAAACATATTATGAGAAAAAGAGAATTCAAAGTGAACTCAAGTTATAAAGCTTCAGTTAAATATGAATGCATCAATCAATGCTTTAGTTAAAGCATCAGTTGAACTATTAATGATCAACATTCAATTAAGTAAAGAAGAGCTCAGTGTTCATCAATAAAAAATATTTAGTTAATAATGATTAACTACGTGATTAAAGAAAGATGGAATAGTTAACTAAAGTGTTTACACTTTAGTTAAACTAACAAAAGGCTCTTAAGTTAATCAAAGTATGACACTTCAATTAAGAAAGTGTGTTACATGCGACACTTGAGTTATTGCACCATGACACTTAAGTTATCATGTTAACTAAGTGATCAGTATTCAATTAGAGATTGTGTTCAATCCAATGTCATTTAACTATCAATTAATATCCATGATTGAAGGTATGGCACATTAGTTGTGCATAATGAAGATACAATGAATGAATTGATTATTAAGAAAAAACAATTGAAAATTGTAATGCATGTGTGGATAATTCTGATGCAGCCATCACTAGGGTTTGCATGGAAGTCATTATGGTTTGTTATTAATATGCTAGACATATGGAAAGTTTAGAACAGTTGTAACAATGTATCTCTCTTCTCTATTGCTTTGTATTCTCTCTTATAGGGCAATCTACTTATGTTGTAAAAGTCATTCTCTGCAATATATCTATTATACTATGAAGAATTAATGGGGTTTTTCATCCTCTCTGTTATGAGAATTTTCCCCAAGGTACATATTGTGTTGTGGATGAATTATTTTGTATGATTGAATTGTTAATTGTTACAGGTCCTCGACATATTATTGATAAAAGTTTTTAAAGTTCAAGAATCTCCATTATTGCTCAAAACATTAACAATATAACCCAAAGCCTCATTCCTCAATCTTGGAAACTAAAACAATATTCGTATTCAACCCAAGGAGATACAAGACATCCCTCAGTATCATGGGATCCATGGACTCCCTATCAAAGAGAAATGTCCCACCATTATATCAGCACCCAAGACAACCTCCAACTCCAATCCTGTCTTTGAAATCTCTGTGAACATGTCTCAAACACCTGTCATATGAATTGAAGCTCCAGTTTCAATGTACCATGTGGAGGGAGTACTGGAAGCACTTAGTGAGTGCCCATCGATCATAAAATGCTCAGTCTGGTCCTTAATATCCCTACTGGTAATGGATGATGCTCTCTCTCTACAACCACTAGCAAAGAAAGAAAATTCTCTCTCAAATCTAGCAACATACTCATCAATCTCTATTGTTGTCACTATTTGTTGTTTCTTCTTCTTGTTGTTTGGGAATTATCCAACATAATGTCCAAAGTTCTGATAAGAAAATCATTTCAATTTGCTCATGTCCTTCTTCTTCCCATCCTGATGTGGTTCCCCCCTTGGAACCGTTCTTGAACTTCTTCTTCTTACCCTTCACTGCTAATGCCACATTCTCCTCATCTTCCTTGCTATGAGATGTACTCCCTTGTACATACCGTCTTTGGGTCTCCTCCTGAATGAAGTTGTCCAAAATACGATCCCATGAAGGAATGTGCTCAAGAGAAACCACTGACTCCACGAATACAACCCACAACTTTGTCACACCATTCAAGGTTGTACTCACCAACTTGACATCTTGTATCACCTCCCCAACAACTCTAAGATCATCACAAACATGTGTGATGTTAGAGAGGTAAGCGGTCTTATTCTCACCCCTGTTCACCGAATGCTCTTTAAATTCACCCTTAACACCATTTTTTGGTTCATTGGAACTTTGGTAAAGATTAGTCAAAGCAGTCCACATCTAGTGAGCATAGTCTTTACCTAGTACATGTGGAATCACATGATCTTTTATTGCATCAAGAATATTTTTTTTTTGATGTATTTGTAACTTCGGACGATATTCTGATGTATGTTATCATTGTATGTTGTACCCCCATTGGGGATGTGTTTACCCCCTTATGGGATGTCTTAATTGTGTCTCTACCTTGAGGTACAACCTACATTGTAAGTTGGGGCAATAGTCCCTAGTGTAACATCATGTAATGTGTATTTGGAGTCCATCTGGGAGAAGTCAGCCTAGTTAGACATGTGGGCCCCAGTATTATGTTTGGTTAGTGACTTGAAAGGGTATAAATAGGGAGGCACTCTCCCTCATTTATACACCTCACACTCTCAAGTTCGCATGTCAGAGAGAGAGTGAGAGAGAGAGATGGAGGAGGAGAGATAGATAGTTGTTGAATACTTCTTGTTACTGCTTTTGATCATCTTACTATTCTGAGGAAGTTTGCGGGATTTTCTCCTTTATGGTTTCCCTGGTGAAAATATTTGTGTCTCATGTATCTTTTATATCTTATGCATCTTGTTGTACTTGTTCTTTCAGATAAAGATCCTAGGTAATCTAATCATATCTAAATAAAAACTAACATGGTATCAGAGCCTCTCTGAAATAAGGCATTATGTAGCTGCAGAAACTAGGGCTTCCTAGTTCAAGGTGTTCTCTCCATGGATCATCAAGAAGAGAGGGCTAGGCTAACTCGCCTCGGTAGGGCACATCTTTGGTGGATGTAGTTTCTGAACTGAAAAAGTTTCATTTTTGACCTTGTCATTGGTGCCAGGAGGAACTAGGGCATCAAGTTTCGGAGACTTCCCACCTCAGCTTTCAAAAAGTGACTTAACTGAGAAACTCGCCTCAAGGAGGCGCATATTTCTTCCCAAATAGAGTTCTCAAACTCCAAGTTTGGAAAATTAGGGTTTCTGTAACAAACCCTGGGTCATCCTACATGGGAACCAAGTCAGACACCTCAAATCGATAAGATATAAATCTTTGGTATCTCCATTTGAGGTTCTCATTTGAGAAGATGACTGACCGTTACTCAGCTTGAGGACAAGCTTGGAGGGGCTGATAACTTTCGAGCATGGAAGTACATAATCTCTCTGATCCTTGAAGAAAATGACTTGGATCAGTTCATCAATGGAGAAGTTCTAGAAGCAGAGGGAGATGAGGCTAAGGATGCTCATAAGAGAAGCATGGATAAGGCTAAGAGAATCATTGCAGATTCTATTAAGTATCACCTCATCTCCCATGTGCCTGCATTCAAGACACTGAAGGAAGTATATGATGCTTTGACAAAGATGTTCTAAGGAAAGAACATTAACCAGAAGATGACTTTGAGGAACCAACTGAAGAATGTGAAGATATAGAACTTCGAGACTATACAGTCTTACTTCACAAGGGTTGCTCAAATCAAAGAACAACTTGAAGTGGTTGAAGATAATGTCAAAGAAGGAGAAATTGCATTGACTACCTTGAATGGTCTCTCTAGATCATGGGACTCCTTCATTCAAGGGATTTGTGTAAGAAGCAGGTTGATCTCTTTCAACAGACTATGAGAAGAATGTGTAGAAGAATAATCTTGACTCGTGACAAGAGAAGAGAAGATGGGAGCAACTGAAGATGAAGCTCTCACAATTCACACCAGGAAGAACTTCAAGAAGAAGGAAACCTTTCAGCATAACAAGAAGAAGGACAAGAAACCGAATAAAACCAAGAGAGACACTTCAAATGCTCGATGCAACACTTGTGATGAAAAGGGACACTTTGCAAGAGATTGTCCCATCAGGAAAATGAGACACCATGGTCATGTTGCTGAAGATGATGAAGCAATAAAAAAAAGATTTGTGACAGGAGAAGGACGGTTTAGATGAAGAATATGTGCTAATATCAACACTTACTGGCACTATCTCACACAAAAGCAATGATTGGCTTGTGGATTGTGAAGATTCTAAACACATGACAGGATACAAGGGATCATTCATCAATATGTCTGAACATGAGTCACATCACAAGGTGAAACTTGGCGATGATTACCAATACCCCATAAAAGGGAGTGGAGAAGCTTCATATAAGCTTGACTACATGAAATATATAGAGATGCAGGATGTGCTATATGTTCCAGGATTGAAGAAGAATATTCTCTCCATCTCTGCACTAGATGCAAAGGGAATTAGGGTTGCTTTTGTTGATGGCCAAGCTTTGATGTGGCCCAGAGGAAAGATAATAGAGGATGCAACAATGATTGGAAAAGAAAATGGAGGCTTGTACAAGCTCAATGGATAGCCTGAACAAACACTGGTTCATGATTCAATTGAACCAAGCGAACTGTGGCACAGAAGGCTTGCACATGTGCACTACAAAGCACTATCGATGGCAAGCAAAGAAGTCTCAGGATTTCCAAAGATCCAGGAAAAGCATAAAGGAATTTGCAAAGGATGCGCACAAGGAAAGAATGTGAAGAATACATTTCCTAGCAGTGAGAGAAAGGCTAAAGGAATACTAGAGCTAGTACACTCGGATGTATGTGGACCCATGTCTTCTAGCTCATTAAGCGGGTATGTGTACTATGTTTCCTTTGTAGACAGTTTCTCATGTAAGACTTGGAAATATTTCTTGAAAGGGAAAAGTGAACTTTTCAGTAAGTTCAAGGAATATAAAGCATTGGTTGAGAACCAAACTGATAGAAATATCAAGACTCTACGGTTAGATAATGACAGAGAGTTCACTTCGGAAGAATTCAAGGACCTCTATAGAGAGTCTGAGATTAATAGGGAGTTGAGCACTCCATACAATCCTCAACATAATGGGGTTTCGAAATGAAAGAACCAAACCATCATGGAGGCAGCGAGATCTATGCTGCATGACCAAGATCTTCTTCTGCACCTTTGGGTGAAGGAAACAAGAACAATTGTGTATGTACAGAACCATACTTGCATCGAGTACTTGAAAACAATACTCCTGAAGAAGCTTTCTCAGGAGAGGAACCAGAAGTCATTTGTATGAGAATATTTGGTTGTCCGGTGTACATACATATCCCAAAGGAGAAAAGGACCAAGATCGATGCTTCTGGGAGGAAGGGTATATTCGTAGGATACATTGATACATCAAAGGCCTACCGAATATACTTCCCAGGATTCAAGAGAATCGACATCAATAGAGATATAACCTTTGATGAAGACTTGGCATACTTTAGATCCAAGAGGAATCCTATCCAGGAAGTCAAGGAACCTGAAGCGACGAGAGTCTGAGATATGGAAATTGGAGAAGCAATTCCAGAAGACCCTGAAGATCACGACATGGCAGAACCACAAGGGCTAGTAGAGACATTCCTTGAGAAGGAATACCACAAGAGGAAACCATCATGGTGACGAGAGCTCATACGAGAAGCTGAAAGGTATGGCGCCCTAGAGGGAATATATAGAGAGAGAAAGAGGGCAAAGACCTACAATAGCTATGTGGTCCTACTGTGTGACATCATTGATAGAGAACCTTCTATTATCACCCAATGATTTTCCTATGGTTGTGGTAGGAGATCACTAGGGTAACCATTTCAAACCAATCTTTAGACTGTATTCTATCCTATACAGTTAGAGAGGGCCCTCTCTTTGTCACAGGAACATTCACATACACATATAGATTTAAGCAAGTGGTCAGAAGGCTAGATATCTGATAAGAACGGAAAATTTTAAATCAATGATTGTAATACAGACAAATATTAGATACCATTGAGCAATGGAGTCACAACTTGAATCATTCAGGGGGTTACAACAAAAACGAATGGTGTTTTTCCTTTGTAATCTGAGGCAAAATGAGTGTTAATATTCAGTCAAACATCTTCAAGTAGTGGTAGGATAATGGAGGAGAAGCCCAGTGAAATGAGAGGCACCCGTCTATGGGTGAATATCTTGAAAACACCTTTAGCAGAAGCAACAATAGAGGATAATGACTGGGATAAAGCACCTAACAGAGGATGATTTCCATAACTATCATTATAAAACACATTAGGAATGTTATTTATGATTAAAGGAGCGCTCAATACAAATGAATTCCTCACATGCAACTAGAAACACATTAGCAAAACTTTACACATATGAGAATGAACCATACAGGAACCACACACTGAACATTAAACACCGTGATGAATATCAGAAACTCAGAAAAATACTTTTCATTAATACTTCCAAGAAAGTTGCAGAACTACAAAATCAAGCACATAAGGCTTCAAAAATGAATGTCGAACCCTTTACTCCTCCATGGAGGTTACATATATAGTGTAATTTACCCCCCATATGTGTCTTGAAATAGGGTATCAAAATCAGTTACAAAATGGGGATCAAACCTGAATGATCATACTAAATCCTAACAACTTCTAGGTGGTAGATTCACCATGATTTTAACACAAATAAGGAAAGTATGTGTTAATGTGCATGCTCGATCAAGACAAAAAACAAGGCATCTGGGACTCTGGATCGCTTGTGGAAAATGATGGTTCAGAACGACCTCATGCTGACTCAGCCCTAAATTGTTCCTCCACTACAGGGGCAAAGGAGTCTCTCTTCATTGCAAAACTTGTTCTTGTATAGCTGCCCCTTTGATCCTCATCATGTTTTGGCATGCAATGTGTATTTTTACCTTTTAAACTTTTCAACCGCTTTCCACTGATCCACTGTCGGTTATTCTAGAGAAGATACCTCCTTTTCCAGCACCCGTAGCTCCACGTTGTCCCTATATGAGAAATCAGGCAACTTTGCACATGTGGCTCTGAAAGTGAACACCAATTTAAAGTCATCTTCCAGTTTGTCGACGATGGTCTTTCCTGCTAGGGACTGCTGCATATCCGCAAATTTGGAGTGGTCTACCCTACATTGAATCAACCTGTTATGATATTCTTTTTGTGACAACATGCCACCCTTTTCTTCCCAGAATAATGGAATCCCCATATTCACCAATGGATTGAACATTTCTATGAAATACTTGACTTCATGTGCCACGATATCAATTTTGGCTTCAATGGTATCTAAATGGTTGTGATGGTTTACCACCTTCCTTGCCCAAGTGATGACAAAAATCCTGTCTTTTATGTGGGCTGCTCTGAGCTTTTCTTCTGTCAATCTATTGAGGAAGTCTATGGCATTTTTGGCATACTCAACATGCTTTTTATTTAGCCTTTCCTTTACTACTTTAACACTCTTCTTGGTCGCTTATGTAGCCTTTTTCTTGTCCAAGATATAATCCAAGTAGGGTATTAATTTGGTAGCCTATGATATGAGTGCATCCCATATGATATTTTTGGCCCCTGGCTTGGGCAGTTGTCCTGTGACCTGCTTTACCAGCTTATCATTCTTACCCTGTAGTTCAACACACTTTGCTTCCCAGTTCTTCCTTTCATGTTCTCTCTCCAGTGCCAAGCCCTCCAGGTTCTTGTTCTGATGCTTCAACCCTGTCAATTCCAACTCCTTCAGACTTACTTGTGTTAGGGCTTGAAGAATGGAGAACTTTCCAGGTTCAGTGATAGGGGGAACAATTCCCTTTTCAAGCTCTTTCTCTCTCTTGTAATTCCCTCCCCTTCTCCTGTAACTTTTTCTCCAGATCATCTGCTTTGGCCTTGAGGGCCTTCTCACTCTCCACTATGAGGGTCGTATCCTTCTGCCATTGCTTCTCTTTCTCTATGAATTTCAGTAGCTAGGTCTAACAGTCTGTAAGATTACTATTCAAGCTCTCTTTCTCCCTTTCTAGATCTGATAGCTCTGAAGCTTGGATCAACTGAGTAGTTGGAATCTTCAGCTTTTTCTTTAGCAGCTGAATGGTATTTTCTTTTTCATTTAAAAACCTTTGTGTGTTAGCCCCTTTATCAGCCATTAGAGAAATTTTGGGGTATAAAATGGGCCTTATAAGAAAAAGAGCCAACAATAAATTATTGTGTGTTGGAATTCAAGAACCAATAGAATTGAACCATAATGGTTGAATTGACATATTTGTCATAAAAAAAACTACTTTTTTGTTCGTATTTTCAACATATCTCCCTGCGTTTTTACTCACATTTCAAGTGGGAGAGCTCGTTGGATGCGAAATCTAATTCATCATGATGTTTTTTCAGGTATTTCTTGTTTTTGGGGTAGAGGGGTCTGTCAAAAGTATGCAGTGTGGGTATTCGTTCGCATCCAACGAGCTTTCCCACTCGAAATTTCAGTAAAAACGTAGGGAGATATGTTGAAAATACGAACAAAAAAAATAGTTTTTGTCTTTCTTCCTCCAAAACTAATTAATATTATTTTATTATTATACTTAAGAAGCCAATTTTATACCTCAAATTTCCTCTAATGTTGGTTTTCATCCAACAACAAGTTTGTTTGAAGCTTCTATATCTAGGCCTGGTGGGCCCTATTCTCCACCTTCTCTTGCCTCAGTTGATTTTCAACTCTACTCTTGCTAGTATGTAGCCTGGATATCTTGAGGGTTGACTTCTGCAGATCAGTATGGATAATGTTCCTTGTTTGCTTATGGAGATGGATCATATCTGGTACAAGGATATCATCCAGATTTATCCTCATCTCAGCTACTCTGTTCCTAGAGGCTATAGACAGATTCAATGTATTATGCTTGTGATCTCTTACTAAAACCAGAGATACCTCCTGACCACAATATTTCCTCACATCTACAGACAATTTGAGAGATTCACTCATGGTGATGTCTTTGTTTTCCTTGTATTTCTCTAATAGCATAGTCTTTGACCTATATCTGTTTGGTGAGCCTTCAGGTGTCTTGGAAAATTCACATTCTTGAACCTTAAAAGCAGGGCCTTTGACCTTTACCTATGTTTTCTTACCTTTAACACTAGCTGCCTATACCAACTGCCCTACCTCATCCAATTTTTGCTTCTTTGGTGTGTTGGGCGTGTCCTCCTCCTCTGTGTTCATGACATCAGAGAAGTCCCTTTTATTAGAATGCTCAGAGACACTATCCAAAGGTGTGACCTTCTCTGCTGCTGGGCCCAGGCTTGAAGTTCCAGGTGGAGGTGAGTTGTTTCCCTCTATTGGAGAAGTAGAATCCTCCTCCATACCATCATCTCCCTGTTTCCTCTGGGGGTATTCTGACCAATTTGAAGCCTCAAGCAGGCTTGCCACCTCATGGTGATCAAAGGGCTTGTTTTTGTTGGCTTGCCTTCTGTTTGAGATGATGTGATGGGGATTGTAATTGAAGGAAACTTCAGTTAGGAATCCCATGTCTCTTAACAAAATTTCTATCAATGGAAGATCAGCTTTGTTTTTAATGATAAATGGGCCTATGGATCATGTGAATTTGATATCTGAAGACTTCTTGAAATCCAGAAAGGGCTCATTCTCTACTATGAGATTTTGCCTGATCAGCTCCAAAGCATACACTCTTAGGGTAAAAAATGCAGGCAGTACAAAGGGTTGATGCACAAACCCATATATCCTTATCACTGTGCTATGTTCTGATAAAAAACAATCCTCGATTCCCTTCTCAGAAGAGAATTGCAAGGTCTCTCTCATCTGTGGTAGTACTCTAGGAAGCCTCTATTGGAAGAAAGCACTATAGACCTCTGACATCAAGAAGTTCATGAAATTTCTATAATCCCTACTTATTTCATCTGTGATTGCCATTTCTAGGAGCTGCAGGTTCTCTTCATTGAAAGACATAAACATCTTCAACAGGAAATATTGGAACCTGAAAGTTCTTGTCTTGGGGAAGTCTACTAGTTGAGAATGAATATTCTCAGCCAAGAGCTCATCAAACCTGAGACAGGAGGACTGGGATGACTCACTAGAATCCTCTGAGTCAATCGGACAACTACTCAGGGTGAACAATAGGCTCATTAGGGGTTCAGTGACATATTTGTCTGTATCCATCCCTAAAAACTGACACATAAGGGTAATGACGCACTGTGTTTCTTCATTGAAATCATTAGCATCTATAGGGTAAGGGTAATTCTTCAGCTAGGTATCGGGTTTGAAACAAGATATAAAGAATACCTCTTTCTTTTCCACAATTGACTCCCTAAAGCACTGGATAATGCTTTCTTCATTATATTCTTTGGCCTTTTGACTGGATTCTGTAGGAACTGATAAGGCCTTTCTGGCGACGAGGGGGTTGAATGGGCATAGGATTGTTGATTTGGATACGTCCATAATTACCCTCTCGAAAGAGGAATAATTAGTGGCGCAATAGTCGACAAATTCAGGGCAATTCAGAGTTTGGTATGTGGAAAAATGGTGAAAGAACGACCTATAAATGTCGTGCACGTCTGTTTCTTGGTCCCTAAGCAACTTAAGTTTGTTTTTCGTAGTTTCCATGGGTTCATTTAACAATATGGTGTCGAAAATATCTGAATCCCTGTCTTCGAAGAGCTCCTCTATCTTCTGGTACTCTAAGTTTTGGGCCGCTAGCTCTTCTACCTCAGCCATATTTTATACTGGTATAGTGTAGAAACGTGGCCTACTTGGTCTCTTGATAGCTCAAAGGTTCCGTCCAAGATGGTTGGTTTCCGCAGAGTCCTGCTCTCGCTATCCAATGAAAATAATAATACAAGTGACCTAAATTCATGTGCACGCATTTGTTTTATATTATTCTTCTTTGATATATCACTTGCACCTTCTTCGGCAAAAAAAAGTCTCATTCATTCATCTTTCCCTCCTTCATCTTGGACCGTCGATCTTGCTTTATTCAAACCATCGGTCTCTTTACTTTGTTGTATCATCTGACTTATTTTCCCTTCATCTTCCCTTAGTGGAATGCATCTCCATCGTCGATCTTAACCATGTCTTCATCAAAGCCGTCGGATCGTGTTTTCTCCAACGCATTCCGCTGAACCCTGCCACTCTTTTCTGTCATGCACCTATCAGTAGTGGAATCAATGTAGACCATAGATCAAGATCCAACATAGATCTTGGCCATTGAATCTTGCTCCTCATACCAAATTCTGCTGAGCTTGGTCCTTCCTTTTTGCCATGCAAGTTGTGGCAGCGGAATTCACCTCCGCCGTAGATCGTGATGGGGTGTTGATCCGGGCTGTTAAAACTTGCGCCTTCTACCAAATTCCGCTGGGTTGCAGAAAATATTCGTCCACGCATGTTGCATCAGAGGAATTAATGTTGGCTATAGATCTTCATTAGGCCCTGATCATATCCATTGAATCTCACACCCTCTACCACATTTTGCCGATTTGAGGAATTATTTCTTGCTTGCATGTTCTATGAGCGAAATTGATCTTCGCCATGGATCTTGCTTGGTTGTAGATATGGATCGTCAAAACATGCGCCTCCTACCAAATTCCGCTGATCTGAGGAGTTATTTGTTGTGTGCATGTTCTATCAGCGGAATTGACCTCTACCGTGGATGGTGAGGGAGCGTAGATTTGGGTCGTTGAAACCCGAGCCTCATACTCAATTCTGCTACTTTGAGAAATTCATTTTCCCATGCAAGTTATGGCCGTAGAATAGATGTTGTCCGTAGATATTCGTCTTGGTGCTCATCTGACGGTCTATCCTGCCTGTGCGTTAACCCCCCTTCCGTTTATCATAATATTTCTTTTGACCCCGCTTCTTTCTCCAGCGTAATTGTTCTCAGTCGTCGATCTCCATCGACGCTGATCCACACCCTTCATAGCTGTTGGAACATAACCTTAAAGTGGATTTTCGTACTTAGTTGCTCCATATGACCATTCCCTAGGAATTTATTTATGCTCCCCTCATTTCTTGACAAGGGATATGTTCTAATGGAGCATGATCAGCTCTTCCCGAGGTCTTATTACATAGGAGTTTCATCCCTGCCCAACATTGTCATTGGCCTATCCCTTTGTGCAGGTGTAGGTGTAAACATTTCCCACAATTTAGCATAGGTGCTAACAACGGTTCCAATTGGGGATGTTATCCTCCCTGTGAGGTAGCAAAGAACCCCGTAGACTAAGTGGCTGATCCATTGGGCCCTAATGTGCTTGGAAGATCCCATCCTACTGCATACTTCAACTTTGTGCCAAAACTCATTGCCTCAAAATTTACTCTAGTGCCTTTAACTTCAAATCTGGAAAGAAAAGAAAAGAAGCTCAAATGACAACCCCTATCGTGTACCTTATTGCCTTCACCTCGGGCCTCAACTCCACCAGAAAGCTATCCACACATGCAAATATCCAACTACATGGTATATACATGATATGGTAGGTAGAACCTATTTCTAATAAAGTAGTGTTTGAGGAGCCTCCCATTTATAGGAGCTCCTGATACGAGACCACCCTCCATTTCTTCCAATATGTAGGCATTTTTTCCTTCGAAAGCTGGAATTTTGTAAGGGCCCTTACATAGGTGATCAAATTTTCCATGTTTTCCCTTCTCTTCGTGGGGTCAATCGCATTGTAACACTACATCCCCCGTCTGGAAATCATCAGGATTTGTCCTCTTGTCAAAGATATCTTTCATCTTGTCCTGAAATTTCTGAGTTTTATCAAACAATTGCTCTCTTTGCTGCTGTAGTTCAACCAACTGATACATACTCCTCTGAGTTGGGTGGGTTTCATTATATTCTTCGTACAATAATCTCATCCGTGGCAAACTCAGGGAACTGGTAAAAATTACCTCAGAGCCATAGACCAGCTAAAATGGTGAGGTGCCAATAGATTTCTTCACACTTATCTTGTCATCCCACAAGGCATGGGTCAGCTTTGTGTGCCAAGATTTCTTGTTGTCTTGCAACAACTTTTTGATGATCCTCATAAGACTCTTGTTTGAAGATTCTGCCAACCCATTTCCCTGTGGGTAATAGGCTATGGAATGCCCCAACTGTATATGCTATTTGAAACAAAATTCAACCATCTTTTTTGACTTGAATGCAGTAGCATTGTCATATTTGAATTTGAATTCCATTTAGATCTTCAAGCAGAGAGTTCTAATAATGTTTGTAGAAAATAGATGGAGAATGAAGATACAAACTGAACAAAAAAGACCACACAGGAATCATACAAGTATTGCTCAGGAATTTACAGTATCATTCACAATAATAATATCCGGTGTTACAATATTTTACATAGAAAATAATTCGAATGCATGGGATATCAACTCGAATCTCCCAAGTGGATATGACTGTATCTAACTGAATCTATAACTCATGGTGTCTCAATCAATATCGGAGTCCAAAATCAACTTCAAGATGTCCAACCAAGTCAATCAATTAGTGATGGCTAGGTAACTCTGTGCAACTGCGTGTGATAGGTGGGAAAAGGTGCCTACTCCACATGCAGCCATGCATTATCTATGCAAGACATGCCTTAGCTAACAGATTTTGAACTAATTCAAAGTAATTGGGGGCTAACTGAGACTAACTAGTACTAACTCCGACCAACTAAAGTAGGTTGGTGTGGGACTCTCAGTGGCTCCTAAAATGCAGGGATTGGTCTAGAGGCACCCAAACTGATGCATGCACATGCAGTAAGTGGCAGTTAATCTCTAGCAGTGTTCCCCACACTCCAGTGACTGGTACATGTGGTCCCATTAGGCCAAGTGGACTCAATTGTACTAGTGGACCCAATTAATTAATTAAGGTTCCTAAGTTAGGTAAAATTAATCTAATAGACATTTGACCAAGGGGGATTAATAATCCTAACACCCCCCTTGAATCCTAAATTGGACAACTGCGGGCCTTGGTAACAAGACCATAGGTCACCCAAATACAATAAAAAAGATAGAAAACAATGCTTCTTAATACAACCGAGGAAACAGGGGAAAATATCACGGGAAACCCCTCCCCTCAAAATAAGCAGGAAAATAGCAATCTGCAAGCTATCTTTAGAAGAAAGAAGCTTCCTCCTTAGAAAAATAACTTGAGAAAAACACTGCTGCAAAATTGCAGCAACATGGTCCATCATTGGACCTCTTAATGTACTTATGAACTGATGACTCTATTTGTCTCTTCTAGATTGTGAAGGTAGGGAATGATCGAGTTTCTGCTCTATGGGCCATATAGCTGATCATTCGCCATCATCAAGTAGCACATACCTGGAACTTTGCTGCACCATACTGTAGAGAGAGAATCTATGAGAGATAATGTAGCATGCTCATTCTAATACTGGGACCTTGTTCTTCTTCTGTCTTTTAGATCTCTAACACCACTTCTAGCTGCATCAATAAGATTTTGAGCCCATCTGGGTTTAGGCTTCTGATTAGGAATAGGTACTAGATCTAGATCTAGAATCTCTTGAGATTCAATCTCAATAACAAGATCATGCTGAATGTGATATTCTTCATCCGAATCTGAAACCTATAGCACATCATCATCATCATAAAAAATAGGTGGAGAAATGGTTATACCTTCCTGTGATACTGGAGGAGTATTATGCAGCTGATCTTCTTCGAAGTGGACACTTCTTTCAATGAAGCATATTCTGGTTGCAAGCTCCATTAGTTTGTAAGATTTTGCATCTTCTGCATGTCCTAGTAGAATGCATTCACTACTTTGGGCTTGGAAGGCTTTCCTCTTGTCAAGTGGTATCCTGGCCCAAGCATTGGAACCAAAAAATCTCAGGTGAGAGACATTGGGCTTATACCCATGCAGTGCTTCGAATGGAGTGAACCCAACCACTGAATTATGGGGCACCCTATTCTGCAAATACGAAGCACAATTTACTGTTTCATCGCAAAGAGAAGGAGGTAGATTCTTGGCATGGAGAAGGCATGTTTCCATCTCTTTCAGTGATCTGTTCTTCCTCTCAGCCACACCATTCTGCTGTGGTGTGTATGGAACTGAGTGTTCCATTCGAATCCCCTCTGATTCACAGAAGCTTTGGAAATATCCTTTGATGTACTCTCCTCCTTTATCAGATCTTATTGACTTAAACTTCTTATTGAAACTGTTCTCAACCATAGCTTTAAAAACTTTATAAGTCTCAAAAACTTCTGATTTTTGTTTCATGAAGTAGATCCAATAGTACCGTGAAAAATCATCAATAAAGGTTAGGAAGTACCTGCAACCATTAATGTAGTTTGTGGGCATAGGTCCTGCTACATCACTATGTATCAAATCAAGTGTAGAGGCAGCTCTATGTGCCTTCCCAACATCATACTTCTTTTCTAGATGCTTACCTACCAAGAAACCAACACATACTGCATTGGAAGTTTGGATGGAGGGAAAACCTTCAACCATTTTATCATTGTGGAGTAGCTTCAGATATTTGAAATTGAGATGGCCAAATCTCTCATGCCAAATATTGCTGGTGTTCTTAGCAATAGACAATAAAGTTGTAGGAGGAGAAACATGTAAGAAATGTGAGAAGTCATAAGCTTTGGTAGAGTGATTTGCAATACCTTTCGCTACAAGTAGTCCAGTGGATTTTTCTGTAATCTCAACTGATTCTGAATCGAATGTAACTCTCTTGGGAGAGCCTATATGAGTCATCTGATAAACATATAACATGTTAGCAGTAAGGGAGGGAACATATAAGACATTGTTGAACTCACCATGCTTCGCTTTGATTGGGCCCCTTCCTTTTGTTGGAATCTGGGAATCATCTCCCATGTGAATGTTCGGCCCCTTTGTTAGTGAGAGGGCAGAGAAGGATTCTTTGGAATCAACCATGTGGTTGGAAGCTGTAGAATCTATTATGTATGCTAAGGATGGAGAGATAGTTTCTTTCAAAGCATGATACCTTTCAGTATCTTCTATTTGTGGTTCTTCATCATGCTTCTTTCCTCTTGGGGAAACAATGCTATGATGCTTGAGAAGAGCTGACATTTCATTATTTTCTTTCCTCATACAATGATCTTCAATATGGTACCCCTTTTCACAATAGGGACATAACTTCTTTTCAAACTTCTTCTTCTTAGATTTGGAGGCCCCTTTGCTGATTTTGTTTAGGCTTCAAATCGACTGCTTTTGGCTCCTTCTTCTTTGATTTCCCCTTTCCTTGCACTTTGGAAGAGTTAGAAACTAGGAGAGCTTGATATTTTTAGGTATTGATGACTCCCATTCAAATCAACTTGTCTTTCTCCTTGATTAAGGACTCGGAAAAAGAATCTAATCATGAAGGAATTTTCCAATCAGAAAAGCTTTCCCGCTTGGAATGAAATATGGAAACAAATACAGAATACTCAGGGCCTAGTTTGTTGAGTATGGAAAGGACATTCTACTCACCCTTCCACTCTATTTTTCACTATCTGCATTGAAGTACCAAAGACTTGAATTTAGTAAAGAATTGCTCAATAGTCTCGAAACTGCAAGGATGTAAAGATACCAACTCATTCTCCAGAATGTATCCCCGAAGCTCATCTTGTTTGTTAAACAAGCTATCAAGCTTCTCCTAGGATTCTTTGGGAGTCCTCAAGACTTCTAGGTGGAAGAGGAGATCTCTGGATATATAAGTACACAAGTACCCGAATGCTTCATCACAATGGTTCATAAACTTGTTTCGTTCAACCAACTGATGAGGCTCAGGCTCCCATCCATGTATGATCCTGTGGTAGACATGCTTGCGCAAGGCCAGCTGCATATCAATGCTCCAATCAAGATAACTGGAAGTTGTGAGGATCTATGGTTCAATAGTTTGAGAACACATAATTGCTCCAACTAAAAGTACTACAAATACTTCACACAAGCTATGTAGCACCTGTCAATTTCACTGCAATAACACACTAAACCGTATGAACTGTTAGAATCATGCTTTTCCTTGTGGCATGAACATGTTTTCAGGGTCCATCACGCCCTCTCTGCTCTGAATAAATCCAGAGCTAGCAAATCATCATAGGGTACTTCTGTGGAAACCCAACTACTTCTAATGTTTGATGGGGAGAAACAAGCATGAAACCTGCTTGGCCTCTGATATCATATTAGAATTTGAATTCCATTTAGATCTTCAAGCAGAGAGTTCTAATAATGTTTGTAGCAAATAGATGGAGAATGAAGATACAAACTGAATAAAACAAACCACAGAGGAATGAGACAAATATTGCTAAGAAATTTATAGTATCATTCACAATAATAATATCCGGTGTTACAATAGTTTACATAGAAAAGAATTCGAATGCATGGGGTAGCAATTTGAATCTCCTAAGTGGATATAATTGTATCTAACTGAATCTATAACTCATGGTGTCCCAATCAATATCGAAGTCCGAAATCAAATCCCAGATGTCCAACCAACTCAATCAATCAACGATGGCTAGTTAACTCAGTGCAAGTGAGTGTGGTTGGTGGGAAAACGCGCCTACTCCACATGCAGCCATGCATTATCCATGCAAGACATGCACTAGCTAACTGATTGTGAACTAACTAAAAGTAACTGGGGGCTAACTGAGACTAACTAGTATTAACTCCAACTAACTAAAGTAGGTTGGTGTCGGGACTCTCAGTGGCTCCTAAAATGTAGGGATTGGTCTAGGAGGTGCCCAAACTGATGCATGCACATGCAGTAAGTGGCAGTTAACCTCTAGCAGTGTTCCCCACACTCCAATGACTGGTACATGTGCTCCCATTAGGCCAAGTGGACCCAATTAATTAATTAAGGTTCCTAAGTTAGGAAAAATTAATCTAATATACATTTGACCAAGGGAGGATTAATAATCCTAACATGTCAGTGATCAACTTCCTAGGGACCCCAAACCTTGACAAGATGTTCTCCTCCAGAAATCGCATAATCACTGTCTTAGTAGCTTGTCTAGTTGGGATGGCTTCAATCCATTTAGTGAAATAATATGTGGAAGTGAGGATCCACTTGTGCTGCCCCGAGGAAGATGGGTTTTTCTCTCCAATGAAATCCAATCCCCATTGCTGGAAGGGGGCTTCAACATGTATGGGATTTAGAGGCAATGGCAGAAGCTTCCTCCTTCCTTCAAAAATCTGACATTTATGGCAGGCAACAACCTTCTTGTGAGTATCAGAAAATATAGTGGGCCAATAAAATCCTGCCCTCATGAGCTTATTCACATCGGCCTTCCAATAATGATGACTTCCACATTCCCCTACATGAAATTATTCAATGAGCTTCTAAGCTTCCTCTTCATCCACACAGTTCAGCGGGACTCCTCTTGGCTCTTTCCAATACAGCTTCCCATTTAACATACAAAACCTAGTTGCTTTCTACTTAAGGAATCTATCCCTTGCTCTGTCCATACCCTGTGGGGCTTGCAGGTGTTGCAACATGAACATGATGTCAGTATACCATGGGGATGATAGGAGATGTTCAACTATTTGTGGATCTGGCTGTTCCTTGGTGTTTTTCTCCTCTATGGACAATTCCGCAATCATGTGTAGGCTGAGAGCGTCACAGTTAGACTGTGCCATGAGTTTGACTAATCCCTAGCCTTTAATCAACTAAGTGGAATTGATCTCCAAGTCATATTCAAGTAGGTCTATCCATTTTCCCCTCCTACCCTCAGGATCTGGTTGGGTTAGGATATCCTTCACGGTGCTGGTGGGAACATGGGCAATGATGTGAGAGTGAAGGATGTAAACTCAGAACTCCTTTAAGGCATGCACCAAAGCATAATCCTGCTTATCCAGGATGTTTTATTTCAATGGGGCATCCCTCAATGTTTTGTTGTAGAAGGAAATGGGTTGCTTGCTTCCCTCATGATTTTTTTGTAATAATACCTCAGCCAGGGTGTGCTCTCAAGCAAATGAGCATATGAGGAAATCCTTGGAGAAGTCAGGGATTTTCAACACAGGGGATTAAAAAATAGCCTTCTTTATGTCTTCAAAGGACTGTTTTGCTTTATGTGTCCACTTGATCTCTTTGTCCTTTCCCAGCATGCTATTTATACACCTTACTATCTCAGCAAAGGCAGCAGGTGTGCAACGTGTTCCTCATCAGACTTTGAAAATACAATGATGCCATCTAAATAGATAACCAACATATTTTCCTTCTCATCAGCGAATGATATGTCCATGGATCCCTGGAAGGTTGCCCCTGCATTCATGAGTCCGAATGGCATTTTTGCATACATAAAGGTGCCCTAGGGTGTGGTGAAGGTTGTCTTCTCTTGATCTTTTGGGTGCACCATGATCTGATTGTAGCCTAAGAAGCCATCCAAGGTGGATATCCTTTGGGATCCCACTACTCTCTGCAAAATGTTGTCCATCTTAGGAAGAGGATAATGATCCTTCAAAGAAACTCTATTTAGATTAATGAAATCAATGCATATCCTTATCTCTCCATTCTTCTTCCTTACTGGGACCAAATTGGCCACCCATCTTGAGAATCTAAGGGCCACAATGATTTTTTCCTCGAATAGTTCTTTATTTCCTTTTCCACCGAGGGAAATAACTTGGGGTTCATTCTCCTTAGATTTTGCTTGAAAGGCATCTCATTCGTTATTATTGGTATAGTGTGCTAGATTATACTTGTGTCATAAGCCTTAAGATCACTGTAGCTCCAACCAAAAACATCTGAGTATTCTTTCATTAGTGAGATGTATTTATGCTTGGCCTTGGGTGAGAGTGTTCTTGAGATTTTTATGACCTCGGGATGATCTTTTGTCCCAATATTAACATCTTCCACATCCTCATAGCTTGGGACAAGCTGAGGTTCCTTGGAAACATCATTTGGGTCAAAGAATTTTTCCAAAGGAACTAAACCTCCGGGGATAGATTTACGTTTGAGCTGCAGGATCTCTTTTCCATAGAGATTGTTTAGATATGTTTGTTTCCCATTGGTCCTATGCAACTCGGGCACAACAACTTCTTCAGTTTTGTAGCCCTCAACACACCCAACAGGGATGACAATCTCAACCTGCGACATTTCTCCAGGAGTGGCATCCTGACTTGGCAGGGGTTCCTAGGTGGGAGTAGGCCCTTCTAGAAGTACATTATTTTCATCAATGTTCAAGCCATCAAACTCCCTAGATAGAGTGAGGAAGTTCTGAATTTGTTTGTCATCTTCAAAGACCTTCCAACTCTTCACATTGTCTGGGACAGAGGGTCTATTCCTAACTTCGACTTCATATTTTCCACTAGGGTGCATGGGGACCTTGAAAACAACAACAGAGATGGCCAAAGAATCAACTGTACAATTTTGTAATCTGGGAATCATATTAAAATTGCATTCTTCAAAACATTCTATCAGGTCCTAGGCAATATTTTTGTAGCTTCTCATCCTGGGATGTCTGGCTTGATACTCACCTTGCATTTGTTTAATTACCAGCTTGGGGTCCCCATGTATCACCGCCCTCCTAACTTGGAACTCCTTCAAGATATGAATTGCTACTAACATCATAGCCTCATACTCTGCCTCATTATTTATGCAATCAAAGGCAAGTTTGTAGGAATAATTTAAAGCTCTCCTTCCTGGGGGCTTCACCGAAACTCCAGCTCCTGCCCCATCAAAACTTACATCCCACACTCCTTCGAGCTGCTCTTGAGTGGGAACAAAGGAAACATTTTGTGAACTGTAGCTGTCTTTGCTTCCTTCTGTAAATAAAATAGTGGACCCCATCTCAATATCCAATGAATAAATGGGATGAGTTTTTGGGATCTCAACACTGGTCAGCATGTATGCCAACTTTTGCTCTCTAAAAATCCTTCTCTATACCCCAAAAATAGGGATGGTGGCATATGAAATATCCATTTGGAGGGAACCTTTGAGTTTGGCTGCCCAAGATCTTGATAACAACATCTCAAACTTTAGAAGGATATCAGCCACAACTATGTACATGACAAGGGTTTTGGCAGGGATTTGGACCAAAGAAATGACCAAATATTTGATCAATCCTAGGCACTTGAATTTACTGGAATCAAAGGAGAATAGGTCTTTGTATGGCCTGGTCACTTCCAACCCCAACTTATCCATGATCATCTTGGGCATCAGGTTATGGGAAACTCCTAAATCAAGCATGACATTGTGCAGAATGGCATTATGAATGTTTAGACTGACATTGAAAGGAGGGATGTCTTCGTCAGACAACTCATCTACATGGGGTCCGAACATGATGGTAGGTTTATCATCTTGAAGGTTTATGGAATCCAAGATTTCAGATAGTTCCCCTGGAGGTTTTAGCACAGTTGAAATCTTGGAATGATATTCATAATTTTTTAATAACTCTGTCAGAGGGACAGAGATTTTTATCTTAGCAATTTCAGCCTCTAGACTGAAAGAGGTTTGTCCCTGATCTGAGCTCCTTGGAAAATATTATTTTCTTTCTCTCCCTTTGTGTTCTATCACACCTTTGGAGCTATCCTTAGGGGGTGTATCAACTTTGGGTTTACTTGTAGAGGCATTGTTTCCTGCCTCTTTATTCCTTGTGACATGGAAATCTCTATTTCTCAGGCCAATATGCCTCTGTAGATCCATGACAACAAGCTGATATCCTTTCTTAAACTCCTCCTTCTCCTCAGCAGGCAGCTCCCCCACTTCTTGACATGAATTATCATGCTCTTCTTTGGTAAAAAAGGTAGAGGGTGAGTTAGTATCCATCTGGTGGATTTCATCCTTAGCTTGATTTTCATAATATTTCTCCACATAATTCTCCTGAAATGGGGGCCTGACAGGTGGATCAGGAGGGTTTTGTTGATCTCTCTATCTGTTTTGGAGGATCCGTGGCCTCCTAACATTCTGGTTTCTATTTCGCTGCTCTTGATTTTCCCTAGGAGGTGGTTTGTTATCAACAAAGAGTATTTCCATCAATTTTTCCATGGCCTTCATCATCATGTCCATTCCGACCTCTTGTGAGTTAGATGAAGAAGGCTGCATAGGCTCCTTATCTTTTCTTCTATCTCCCTGTTATATCGTCCAGTCTCCCTCATCCCTCTTCTTCTTTCTGGTAGCAGATAAGTTCACCTCTACCTCTATGGCATCCTTCATCATATCATCCAAGGAGGTTGATCTTCTTTCACTCAGCAACAGGGTGAACTCACTATCAAAGGCTTCAACATATTGGAGCTGGGCAGAACCAGGGGGGTTTGAACTGGGCAGGGATAGCATTATATGTATTCATAAATCTGTCAGAAAACTCTTGGATAGATTCGCTCTCCCTCCTCCTCATGAAATGGTATTGGGACAGATATTGCATAGGATTTTTCTTGTCTACCCATTTTTCCTTGAAAGAATCTTCAAAGGCTTGGTAGTTCAGAATGGACTTGTCTGGGAGGTTTTTGAACCATTTTCTCGCTTCTCCAACAAGAATTTGGGCAAATAGTCTGACTTTAACATCATCATGGTATACTTCCTCCAGGTCTACCCAGTCTAAAAACCATCCCAAGTGTTCCTAAGCTGAATACCCCCTCTCCCCATTGAATTGTTTGAGCCTTTAGGAGTATCCGAGAGGGAGGTCATGAAGAGCAACAGGAAGAAGAATAAGGTCAAATATATTTTCCATCCTTGTGATTACAATGGGGATTGCAAGAGGGATTGCAACTGGTGTAACATAAATTGCTATGCTACTAGGAATGTAGGAATGTGAGGGGTTGTGAGGCTGGAAGATGAAGGAAGGTTTGGTTTACGAGTAGTGGGAGACAAATATGTGGCAATAGACTACCTTATGGCAGTGGAATTCAACAGCGCTAATTCAAAGGTAAGTATGGGCACTCTTGGTCAGACAAGGATCGAAAATTCCCACCCAAAGACTTTGAGATATCAGGCGACTAGGATGTACGGGAGAATTCGAACGCGGAGGGGTCCAATATTACTTCAGATATATTGGACTTAGACTTAGTGCTAGCGAGAACCATCTCCAATAATTCACCACAATGATCAGATATATCATTAGTGAAAACAACACTTTCAACAGGTAAAGAAGACGTTTAGTCTAACCTCTGCAGCTTATTGGCTTTTCGAATCAGGCTCTCTAGATCGAAAATTACTTGAAACGATTCAGCATCAGGATTGCTCCTCGTATTAGTCCTTCTAACTGCCAGTATTTCAAGTGGAGTCTCCAGAGCATATACAACCAAGTGTATGTCTATGGCCGGCTGATCAACTAGGTCGTAGAACTAGGACAATGTCCTTTCCCCAAGGAGATAATAGTGATTATTCCTCAGCAACGACGCCATGATCTTATCACCCAATTATTTTCCTATGGTTGTGGTAGGAGATCACTGGGGTAACCATTTCAAACCAATATTTGGAATGTATTCTATCCTATACAGTCAGAGAGGGCTCTCTCTTTGTCACAGTAACATTCACATACACATATAGCTTTAAGCAAGTGTTTAGAAGGATAGACATCTGATAAGAACATACAATTTGTAAATAAATGATTCTAAGACAGACAAATATTAGATACCATTGGGAAATGGAGTCACATCTTGAATCATTCAAGGGGTTACAACAATAATGAATGGTGATTTTCCTTCGTAATCTGAGGGAAAATGAGTGTTAATATTCAGTCAAATATCTTCAAGTGGTGGTAGGAGAATGGAGGAGAAGTCCAGTGAAACAAGAGGCACTCGTCTATGGGTGAATATCTTGAAAACACCTTTAGCAGAAGCAACAATAGAGGAAAATGACTGGAATATAACACCTAACATAGGATGAATTCCATAACAATCATTATAGAACACATTACGAATGTTATTTCTGTTGAAAGGAGTGCTTAATACAAACGAATTACTCACTTGCAACTAGAAACACATTAGCAGAACTTTACACATATGAGAATGAAGCATACAAGAATCACACACTGAACATTAAACACCGTGATGAATATCAGAAACTCAAAAGAATACTTTTCATTAATACTTCCAAGAAAGTTGCAGAACTACAAAACTAAGCACATAAGGCTTCAAAAATGAATGTCTAACCCTTTACTCCTCCATGGAGGTTACATATATAGTTTAATTTACCCTCGAGATGTGTCTCGAAACGGGGTATCAAAATTAGTTACAAAATGGGGATCAAACCCGGAATATCATACTAAATTCTAACAGTTTCTAGGTGGCAGATTCGCCATGACTTTAACACAAATCAGGAAAATATGTGTTAATGCGCTTGCTCGATCAAGACAACAAACAAGGCATCTGGGACTCAGGATCGCTTGTGGAAAATGAAGGTTTAGAGCACTTCCAACAATCTCATGTTGACTTAGCCTTGAATTTTTCCTCCACTGTAGGGGTGAAGGAGGCTCTCTTCATTGCAAAACTTGTTCTTGTACAACTTCCCCTTTGATCCTCATCATGCTTTGGCGTGCAATGTGTATTTTGACCTTCATAACTTTTCAACCGCTTTCCACTGATCTACTGTGGGTGAATCCAGAGAAGATACCTAATTTTCCAGCACCCGCAGCTCCACGTGGTCCCTATATGAGAAATTTGGCAACTTCACACATGTGGTTCTGAAAGTGAACACCAATTCGAAGTCATCTACCAGTTTGTCGATGATGGTCTTTCCTGCTAGGGACTGCTTCATATACGCGAATTTGGAGTCGTCTGCCCTGCAATGAAATAGCTTGTCATGATATTCTTTTTCTGATAACATGCCGCCCTTTTCTTCCCAGAAGAATGGAAGCCCCATCTTCACCAATGGATTGAACATTTCTATGAAATATTTGACTTCATGTGCCATGATCTCAATTTTGGCTTCAATGGTATCTAAATGGTAGTGATGGTTTACCACCTTCCTTACCCAAGTGATGACATAAATCCTGTCTGTTATGTGAGATTCTCCAAGCTCTTCTTCTGTCAATCCATTGAGGAAGTCTATGGAATTTTTTTCATACTCAACAGGCTTTTTATTTAGCCTTTCCTTTACTACTTCAAGACTTAGTTTGGCTGCTAGTGTATTATTTTCCTTGTCCAAAATATAATCCAGGTAGGGCCTTAATTTGGTAGCCTTTGATATGAGTGCATCCCATATGATATGTTTGGCCCCTTGCATGGGCAGTTGTCTTGTGACTTGCTTTACCGGCTTCTCATTCTTACCCTGCAATTCAACACACTTTGCTTCCTAGTTCTTCCTTTCATGTTCTCTCTCCAGTTCCAAGCCCTCTAGGTTTTTGTTCTGATACTTCAACTTTGTCGGTTCCAACTCCTTCAGACTTACTTATATCAGGGCCTGAACAATGGAGAACTCACCAGGTTCAGTAATAGGGGGAACAATTCCCCTTTTCAAGTTCTTTCTCTTTCTCTTGTAATTCCCTCTCCTTCTCCTGTAAATTTTTCTCCATATCATCTGCTTTGGCCTTGAGGGCCTTCTCACTCTCCACTATGAGGGTCATATCATTCTGCCATTGCTTCTTTTTCTCTATGAATTTCAGTAGCTGGTCCTGGAAGTCTATAAGCTTACCATTCAAGCTCTCTTTCTCCCTTTCTACCTCTGATAGCTTTGAAGCTTGGATCAATTGAGTAGATGAAATATTCAACTTTTTCTTTAGCAGTTGAATGGTATTTTCTTTTTTATTTAACAACCTTTGTGTGCCAGCCCATTTATCAGCTTGGTTTTTAGCTAGCAACAAGTCTATCTGAAGCTTCTTGATCTGGGCCTGGTGGGCCTTGTTCTCTACCTTCTCTTTCCTCAGTTGATTTTCAATTCTTCTCTTGCTAGTCTGCATCCTGTATATCTTGAGGCTTGACTTCAACAGATCGGTATGCATAATGTCCCCTCTATTTTTATGGAGGTGGATCATATATGGTACAGGGATGTCATCCAGATTTATCCTCATCTCAGCTACTATGTTCCTAGAGGCTATAGCCAGATTCAATGTATTCTGCTTGTGATCTTTGACAGAAACCAGAGATACCTCCTAACCACAAGATTTCCTCAACTCTGCAGACAATTTAAGAGATTCACTCATGGTGATGTATTTGTATTCGTTGTATTTGTCCAATAGCTCAATATTGGACCTATATCTATTTGTTGAGCCTTCAGGTGTTAGGGAAAATTCATATTCTTGAACCTTAAAGGCAGGGCCTTTGACCTTTACCTGTTTTTTCTTACCTTTACCACCAGTTTCCATGCCTCATCCAATTTTTGCTTCTTTGGTGTGTTGGTTGTGTCCTCCTCCTACTGTTGGGCCCAGGATTTAAGTGTTAGGTAGTGGTGAGTTGTTTCCCTTTATTGGAGAAGTATATTCCTCCTCCATACCATCATCTCCTTGTTTCCTCTGGGGGTAGTCTGACCAATTTGCAGCTTCAAGCAGGCTTGCCACCTCATGGTGCTCAAAGGGCTTGTTTTTGTTGGATTGCCTTCTATTTGAGATGATGTGATGGGGATCGCAATTGATGGCAACTTCAGTTGGGAATCCCATATCTCTTAATAGACTTTCTATCAATGGAAGAGCAACTTTGTTTTTAATGACAAATGGGCCTATGGCCCATGGGAATTTGATATTTGGAGACTTCTTGAAATTCAGAAAGTGCTCATTATCTACTACAAGCCTTTGCATGATCAGCTCTAAAGCATACACTCTCAGGGTAAAAAATGCAGGCAGTACAAAGAGATGATGCACAAACCCATATAGCCTTATCTTTGTGTTATGTTCTGATAAAAAAAATCCTTAACTCTCTTCTCAGGGGAGAATTGCAAGGTCTCTCTCATCTGGGGTAGTACTCTAGGCAGCCTCTGCTGGAATAAATCACTATAGACCTCTGACATCAAGAAGTTCATGAAATTTCTATAATCCCTGCTTATTTCATCTGTGATTGCCATTTATGGGAGCTGCAGGTTCTCTTCATTGAAAGACAGAAACATCTTCAATAGGAAATACTGGAACCTGAAAGTTCTTGTCTTAGGGAAGTCTACTAGTTGAGAATGAATGTTCTCAGATAGGATCTCATCAAACCTGAGACATGAGGACTGGGCTGATTGACTAGAATCCTATGAGTCAACCAGACAGGTACTCAGGGTGAACAATAGGCTCATTAGGGGCTCGGTGACATATTTGTTTGTGTCCACCCCTAAAAACTGACACATAAGGGTAATGACACACTTTGCTTATTCATTGAACTCATTAGAATATACAGGGTAAGGGTAATTCTTCAGCTGGGTATCAGGTTTGAAACAGGCTTTAAAGAATGCCTCTTTATTTTTCATAGCTGACTCCCTAAAGCATTGGACAATGCTTTCTTCATTATGTTCTTTGGCCTTTGACTGAATTCTGCAGGAACTGATAAGGCATTTTTGACGACAAGGGGACTGAATGGGCATAGGATTGTTGATTTGGATATGTCCATAATTAACCTCTCGAAAGAGGAATAACTAGTGGCACACCAGTCGACGAATTCGGGGCAATTCAGGGTTTGGTCTATGGAAATATGGTGAAAGAACGACCTGTAAATGCCATGCACATTTGTTCCTTGGTCCCTAAGCAACTTAAGTTTGTTTTTCATAGTTTCCATGGGTTCATTTAACAATATGGCATTGAAATATCTAAATCCATGTCTTCAAAGAGCTCCTCTATCTTCTGGTACTCTAAGTCTTGGGTCGTTAACTCTATTACCTCAACCATATTTTATATTGGTATAGTGTAGAAACGTGGCTTACTTGGTCTCTTGACAGCTCAAAGGTTCCGTTCAAGCTATCCACTTTCCACACAGTCCTGCTCTCTCTATCCAATGCACAGAATAAGACAAATGACCTAAATTCACGTGCACGCATTTGTTTTATATTATTCTTCTCCTATATTTCACTTGCACCTTCTTCGGCGGAAACAACTCTCGTTCGTTCATCTTTCCCTCCTTCATCTTGGACCGTCGATCCTGCTTCCTTCAAACCACCGGTCCCTTTCCTCTGTTGTATCATCCTTCTTATTTTCCCTTCATCTTCCCTCAGTGCAATGCATATCCATCATCGATCTTAACCGTGTCTTCACCGCAGCCATCGTATTGCGCTTCCTCCAATGCATTCTGCTGAGCCTCGCCACTCTCTTATGTCATGCACCTATCAGTAGTGGAATCAATGTTGACCGTAGATCAAGCTCCAACACAGATCTTGGCTATTGAATCTCGCTCCTCGTACCAAATTTTGCTGAGCTCGGTCCTTCCTCTTTGCCATGCAACTTGTGGCAGCTGAATTCACCTCCACTGTATATCGGAATGGGGTGTTGATTGGGGCTGTTGAAATTTGGACCTTCTACCAAGTCCTGCTGGGTTGAAGAAAAGATTCATATGTGCATGTTGCATTAACGGAATTAATATCGGTCCCAGATCTTCATCATGCTTTGATCATAGCCGTTGAATCTCATGCCTTCTGCCAAATTTCCCCGATCCGAGGAATTATTTCTCACATGCATGTTCTATCAGCAGAATTGATCTCCGCCATGGATCTTGCTTGGTTGTAGATCTAGACCATCGAAACATGTGCCTCCTACCAAATTACACTGATTTGAGGAGCTATTTGCCTCGTGCGTGTTCTATCAGTGGAATTGACCCTCACCGTGGATCACGAGGGAGCATAGATCTGGGTCATTGAAACCCAAGCCTCATACTCAATTATGCTACTTCAAGAAATTCATTTTCCCAAGAAAGTTGCAATCGTAGATTAGATTTTGACAGTATATCTTCGTCTTGGAGCTCATCTGACTTTTTATCCTTCATGTGCATTAACCCCCTTTCGTTGATCGTAATATTTATTTTGACCCCGCATCTTTCTCAAGCGGAATCATTTGCAACCATTGATCTCCATTGACGCCAATCCACACCCTTCATAGCTATCGAAACATAAGATTTAAGCACATTTTCATACTTAGCTCCTCCATATGACCATGCCCTAGGAATTTCTTTATGCTCCCCTCATTTCTTGACAAGGGATAGATTTTTATGGAGCATGCTCATCTCTCCTCTAGGTCTTATGACATAGGAGTTTCATCCTTGCTCGGCATTGTCACTGGCCTATCCCTTTGTGCAGGTGCAGGTGTAAAAATTTCCCACAATTTAGCACAGGTGCCAAGACCTTCCACCTATGAAGAGGCTGTAGAAAAGAAAGAATGGAAGGATGCTATGATCGAGGAATATCAGTCGATCATGAAAAATGATGTCTAGGTGATAGTTCTGAGACCGGATAAGAAGTTTGTTGTGACTTCAAAGTGGATCTACAATATCAAGCATGTTGCATATGGCAACATCGAGAAATACAAGGCAAGGTTCGTAGCACGAGGCTTCTCACAGAAAGAAGGAATAGACTACGAAGAGACATTTTCACATGTGGCAAGGTACACTTCGATTAGGACCATACTTGCTTTTGAAGCAGTTATGAAATGGAAAATACACCAGATGTATGTGAAGACAACTTTCTTGAATGATGTAGTTGAGAATGAAGTGTATGTGGAACAACCATTGGGATTCAAGACACATGAAGGGAAGACCCATGTGTGCAAATTGAAGAAGGCCTTGTATGGATTGAAACAGGAACCGAGGACATGGTACGACAGGGTGGACAACTTCCTGATGAGCTTCGGATTTACCAATAGTAAAGCAAATTCCAACCTCTACTTCAAGGTGGAAGAAATAAGACCTTTAATACTCCTGCTATATGTCGATGACTTGTTTCTGATAAACGAAGAGGAACTCATTACAGATGCAGGGAGGAGACTTGCTATAGAGTTTGAGATGAAAGATCTAGGTATGATGCACTGCTTCTTAGGCATGGAGGTGTGGTAGAGTGCAGATGGAATATTCCTTGGGAAAGGGAAGTATGCAGTGGACATTGTGAAGAGATTCTGAATATTGGACTGCAAGGCGATAACCACACCTATGGCATCTAACTTGAATCTTCTAAGTGATGCTTCATCTGAGTCAGTCGATGCCACAATGTATCATAAGATGATTGGCTCAGTGATGTATCTAACGAATATGAGACCATACATATTCTTTGCAGTGAACACCTTGAGCCAGTTCCTGACGGATCCGAGACATGTTCACCTGATAGCTACAAAGTATGTTCTGAGGTACCTAAAAGGTACAGTGGATTATGGGATCAAATATGATACAAATCAGAAGATTAACCTACATGGTTATGTTGATTCGGGATGGGCAGGTAGCGCCACTGACAAGAAGATCACCTCAGATTGTTGCTTCAGTTTGGGATCTGGCATGATCTCTTGGTTTAGAAGGAAGCAATCATGTGTGGCACTGAGTACAACTGAGGCAGAGTATGTTGTCGCTTGCTCGACTAGTTGCGAGGCAGTGTGGTTGCGAAAGCTACTGTCTGACTTATTTGATCTCCAGTTGGATGTGACTTGTATCTTCTATGACAATCAGAGTTGCGTGAAGCTACCGAAAAACCCAGTGTTCCATGACAAGTCAAAGCACATCGAGATCAAGTTCCACTATATCAGGGATATGGTGCAAAGAGGAGCAGTGAAGCTCCAATACGTGGCAACAGAGGAACAGATAGCCAATGTGTTGACCAAGCCTCTAGCGAGTGTGAAGTTCGAGTACTTCAGAGAAATACTTGGTCTGATCCAGATTGAGATCCCTCGAAAAAGGGAGTGATGTGTTCTATCAAAGTTGGAGAGACAGGTTGTCTGAGCGTAACAACTTAGAGAAGTTCGTAGGTTTCTCAGACATAATCAGTCCTGTAGGTTATCCTTGGATAAGTCCCAGTGAATCTCATAGGTTATCCATGGATGTAATTAGTCCTGATGTATTATATGCTAGAAATAGTTGATGCATGATATCTCACATGGGAAATGTGACAGGTTGTCCAAGCGGGAAAAATATTGGTGAAGCAAGATGCTCGGATGTAATCAGTCCTGTAGGTTGTCCTCAGATGTAATCATTCATGGTGAAGATTGCAGGTTATCCTTGGACGTAATCCGTCCTGTGACAGGTTATTCAAGTGTAAAATGAGAACTGGCATGGTACACAAGTTACTCAAATGTAATATTCCCTGTGGGTTGTCCAAGTGTAAAATAAGACCTGGCGTGGTACACAGGTTACTTGGATGTAATATGCCTTGAAGGTTGTCGAAACGTAAAAGATCCTGGACACAGGTTGTTCAGATGTAATAAGTCCTTGAGGTTGACCAGAGAACGTAAATGGTCTTGATGTAGCAACTTGTTTGGTCATAATCCATCCTTACATATATATCTATATGTGTGTATTCCCATGTTGAGAGATGATAAGGTCATGAAGCACGAGAGGTGCACCTAGGCGGTTCTACTGATAGAACGCAGGTTGACCATGTAGAGACATAATGCACTGAGTGTACTCCTAGGCGATTCTCGCATAGTAGAAACTACAGGATATCTTAATGATGTGAAAATTATTTTGGCTTATTACTATGGTGAAAAAACGTAGGTTGTCTGCATCTAAAGCTTTGCTCTGTCTTGATTTGTGTAGGGAAAAAGAGATGATTTAGATACGATGAAGCTAGGAGACGCAAGTTGTTTTCGTGGCAATGTAAAGAAGGTCCTAAACTATTCCTACGAGATGGATTGCTCGATATGTGATGAAGAACTGGATGAGGGGGACTAGGCCTACACCTAGTCGAGAGAGGACCGAATCCGTATAAACTTCCGATGACAGATAGTATGGTTCGATGATCAACAATAAGAATATGTTGGAAACACCTATGATGATGACTCTATGACTTCGGGATGATGACTCTGCGATGAAGACTTGACCAGATGTGTTGATAACTATGAAGAGAGAGAATACCTTCCTAGTTAAGAGGGAGTGTTGATGTATTTGTAACTTCAGAAGATATTCTGATGTATATTATCATTGTATGTTGTTGTACCCATATTGGGGATGTGTTGACCCCCTTGCGGGATGTCTTAATTGTGTCTAGACCTTGAGGTACAATCTACGTTGTAATTCGGGGCAACAGTCCCTAATGTAACATCATGTAATGTGTATTTGGAGTCTCTTTGGGAGAAATTGACCTTGTTAGAGAAGACACGTGGGCCCTAGTCTTATGTTTGGTCAGTGACTTGAAAGGGTATAAATAGTGAGGCACTCTCCCTCATTTATACACAGCTCACAATCTCAAGTTCGCATGAGAGAGAGAGAGAGACAGAGGAGAAGAGATACATAGCTGTTGAATACTTCTTATTACTGCTTTTGATCATCTTACTATTCTAAGGAAGTTTACGGGGTTTTCTCCTTTATGGTTTCCCCGGTGAAAATATTTGTGTCTCATGTATATTTTATATCTTATGCATCTTGCTGTACTTGTTATTCTTTCGGATAAAGATCCTAAATAATATAATCAGATCTAAAGAAAAACTAACACTTTTATCCTTTATGTCCTTATCAAATATGCATTTAATTGTTGCATCTGTAGGAATTGTCACTGGATTGGCTGTAGTATTGTTTACTATGTCCCATAGTTCACTATCCTACAATATTGACACTATATTAGTCTTCCATGGGCTAAAATTTACCACCCCATCTAGCCTGTCTTCTATCCTAATACCGGTATCCATACTCACAACTCAGCCCAAGAAACCTGTTTCTTCTCAATTGTTTTCCCTTATCTATCCAAGCCTGAAATTTATTTTTGAGTTTTATTTTCAGCCTTCACTTGAGCTTTAATTAATACCACAAAAATTTTGTAACTCCAACTTCAGTTTTAGTTCACTGCATATGGTTTAATGCCCAAACCCTGGTATGCATGTTCATAAAAAAAAAAATTAACTTGAAAACTTGAAACACAAGAGATAATTTCAACTTTTGCAAACTCAGAAATTTTATGGCAGCCTACTTTTTCGTACTTAGAAAATTATGACAACCAGCACACATGAAAATTTAGACTCGATATTTTTGACCAAATTGGTCCAGGTTAAAACCCAAAGGGAAAACCTGTTTCAAGGAGAGAATTTATTATTTTTAGGAAAACTAAGACAAAATTACAATAATACTTATCTCGGTATTTTTTCTCGAAATACATGTCAAAATCATCCTTAGAAAATTATGTACAAACTTTCACAGTTTGAACTTTTCTAGCACCTTGATTTTCATGCCAGTACGACCCACACGTGCGATTGTACTTGTTGTTCTTTGCCTCGACAACTATGCAACTGTACGGTCTGCAACATCATTAAATGTTGTCATGTTTACCTTGAAAATCGTGTCCACTTGTCTCGATTTTGTGTTGATGTGTGGAATAGTACAATACGGCATGCCTCAAAAAATGTGTTGTACAGATTTATGTTGTATGGTCTCCTGTTGTACAGTCATGCCTTGAAAAATGTGCACAACATTTTGTTCTTCCTTAACCTGGGAATTTGTGCAACGGTTTTTCTCTCTCAGTCTTCTCTTGCTCTTCTCTCCTTCTCCAAAAATATCTTTTATGAAAAAGCGAACAATGAAAATCACTCAAGCCTTTCCCTGGCCTTTTTGTTTGAGTAACCAAAATTGGAAAATCAATGGCCAAGATTAAATCATAACTAGATGAGATCTAGGGCTCATTATAGATCTCACTTTTCTCATTAAAAACATTTATTTCACTTATAAATAATAAATGATACTTTATTACTCATCCACCTTTTTAAATCTCATAAAGTCACTTTTTAAATAATTAATGACTAAACTCACTTTATAAATAAAGTCATTCTCACTTTAAAAAAGTGCCAGGGACCACATTTAAAGTGTGCTTGTCCATTTAGAGGCACAAATGAATGGTCAAACACTTCCTAAGTAAAATTTCAACATCTTTATGGTAGAATATTTGGTTTGTTATATGCTTATAATTGTGTTTCGTCATAGTTTTTTGTCAGATGATAATTGCATTCGCAAAATTCCAGTTTCATGCAGTTTGTGACACCCACACATCTTTTCTTCTTTGGGGGTGTGTATACACACTCTCTATTTTCACAATGGGTGAGCACACATGCTCCTTGGCCACTAGGAAAGCACATGGGATTTGTTTTTCAACAAAAACTTCACCGAAACCTATTTTTTTCTTTCTTTTTGTCGAGGAGTCACAAATCTGTTAGCAAGGTGTTGCAGAGTTTTTTCATTCTTGAGAGTTTCATATGTTTATTTCTAATTATTGTCATTAGATTCCTTTATTTTTGCATTAGAGTTTAGTTTCTTAGTTTATTCATCATGTTTCCAAAAGTTGTCTCTTGTTCCTATTTTACTTGTCTTTAGCCTTCTTGTGTGGGATATGTTTGAAATTTTTAGGGACATGTATTGTAGACATTTTAAGGTAGTTAGGGCTTTTCAAAAATTTAACAAACTTGTACTTTTAATGCATATTTAAACTGGAAAATGATGCTAAAGTAAGAAATACAATAGTAGTAAAAATCTAATCAATAACAAGCATAAATATAATCTCTTTCAACTTCAACACTACCTTAAGGATCATTGTGTTAAAGTTGGGGTTTGAAACAAAATGTATAACAACTGTTAAGTACATAAGTAATAAAATAGAACTAGTATAATCATGAACATTAGTACATTAATCTAACTAATAAAACAAATAGAAATAAGTCTAAGTTGGACCTTCCTTATACACAGAAGAATTTCAAATTAGACCTTCCTTATACACAGAAGAATTTCAAATTAGACCTTGTCTCTTAGAGACAAGTCACTAAATGGAACTAGTTTGGCCCTTTCCCACAGAGATGGTCATACTTGAGAGAGACAGAGAGAAGTGTTGTAAGATAGGTTTATACAAGTACAAAATAAGGTGCAGCATTCAAGACATTAACAATATGTTAACCAAGTCCCCAACAAATTTCGAACAGTTGGGGAAAGGGAAACAAAAAAAAACCTCTAATAGTTCACACAAAAAGGTGGCTCTGTCAAACAACTCACAGAGGGTAAAGGGTCACTTCAAATGATCGAACAAGATAACAACATCCTCCACACAACTCAACAAGGTAGCAACCTGCTCCAAACAACCCAATAGGGCAATGACCTGCTCCAAACAACCCAATAGGGTATCAACCTTTCTAATCAGCCACAAACAATCCAAATTACAGGTGTTAGCCTTTATACAAGGTGACATCCCAGTACAAATACTCCACACTTAAGTTAGAAGATTACAAGCATCCCACGACACCCTTAATAGATAGAAACAACACCCTTATACACAACAATGACTGCCTCAAAGAGGCTGAGAGGAGCCACAATACCCTCATACACAGTGGAAACATACTCAAGGAGGTTGAAAGGATCCATGACACCCTCACAAACAATTAACAATAGTCTCAAGTTTACCCTATTAGGTAACGACCTCCCTCTAATAGTCCAAAAATCAATCCACAAAGGTAGCAACAATCTAAAGTTTAACCTAGCAAGTAGCTGCCTCCCTCTAAGAGTCCAAAAACCAATCCATGACTCACATGAAGGATAGTAGAGCATCAAACAAGAGAGCGCCCAGGAAAACAAGACAAAGAAACCCTATACGTCACCTTCAACTGACATATCAAGATCCTAGAACAGTCATTAAGAATCAGATCTCTCATTCATCTTCAAGATAATCTCACAATGAAGGATTAGGTTTGTATTTATAACCTCTTAAGTACTTCTTGAAGGATCCCCCTTCTAAACCTTCATTGACTTGGGGTAACTAAGACGTCATAAAATTACGAATGTTGACAATTGTGAAATATAACTTAATGTTAAGTCAACATAACCAAAGGGTTAAGATACCACACTAAAGAGGGGCACTAGGACCAACAAGGGAAACATAAGACTAATATAAGGACAAGGTTAACAAGAGGTATCCCGACAAAGTGGGAGAACAACCCTTTTACCCACAAGACCAAGGTGTACCAACAAGGTGGGAGAACAACCTTTTTATCCACAAGATTAAGGTGTACCAACAAGATGGGATAACAACGATTTTACCCACAAGGAGAAGCAACCAAAATTTTATCTTTCTTTCTCAAGGTATTTAGTCCACAAGTGTTCCATACAATAACTGGAAGTTTTATCATCGCCATATAAGGAAGGTACAAACTAGATGATGTGATCTTCTGGTCCTCTTGACTGCTCCTAAAGGTCAAGTGCTAGTGACATCATCAAGGGGTGGCCAGACCCTTGAGAAAAAACATAGCTCAACCATTTATAAGAGGATGGCATCACACATCATCATCTTGGTTAACTGACCAGGACTACACCTGCAAGACTTGCTTGGTCCTAGACCAAGAATCTACCTAGTCCTAGACCCGGATGTCTCTATCTTAACCTACAGGAACTTCTTGGTCCTTATGACTAAGCACTGTGTGGTCCTTGACCAGAATTCCCTTGAGGAAAAGAGAGCCCTAGCCACATGCTAGGGACCTTTCCATGGAATCAACCTACTTGTTCCCAGACCAAGAATCCCAGGAGACTGTTGGGCGCCCTAGGGTACCTACTAGGGACTTAATCTTCCTGGTTAACTAACCAGGAACCCTAGTTAACTTGTTAGGTTTCCATTCAAATAATGGCTCTCGTAGTTTCACTATTTAAAACTCCTTCTCAACAAGAGAGGCATTCTCAACAACACTAAGCTTGTCTCGGAAGTACCCAGACTTTGACGGAGGCTTAGTCAACACATTGGTAACATGTCTACTTGATAGAACATACTGCACTATGTCCTTGACATAGTGATACTTCCTTTCGATGTGTTTTGACCTGTCATAGAGCTCATAATTTTTTGAGAGCTCCAAATAGCTTTAATTCTCAGCAAGATTCACTTGGAAGTTATAACTGACTTCACTCATTGTGTAAGAACCGCTTTCCACACGTCATTTAGCATATTTCAAACTTGATGTTTGGATGCCTCCTCATAAATGGAGGATTATGAATTAGTGACGTGGTTCATATGAGATATAAAACCAAAGCAACCTTGAGGCCTTTCAATAAGATTCTTAAAGAGATTAATTGAAGAATCTCTGGCCTCCACCCTCTTCCCATTTGAAAGGGACGACTCATGGACTGGGCTCACTTCCATGTTTATATCACTTAGAGGCTCTCTAAATAACTTTCTTAAGAGATATCACATCTTTACTTTGCAATCCCATTATGTTGTGGATTGAGGAGCACAATTGTCTCCCTCTTGATCTCTGAACTTACAGGTTGTTCCACTCTAATAAGGAACAAATCATCAATAAGAAATACATGGCAGATTCTCTTTTGTTGACTCTATGCTGACACCTAGGAGGATGAAAATTTAGGATAATTGATCCTGCGTTATGTGGAGCCTCTTACTCCCTCTGGAACTATGCATTTAACTCAGCATAAACATGATCTGCATACTTCATGACTGGTCATCAGAGCAAATCACATTATCCTTTTCTTGTGGATCTTTTCTATAGGTTAAATTTAGTTCGATAGTCAGCACTAACCAATATCAATTTCATATAATGGCATTGTTTTAGTTTCCATCCATTACTAGACAACTATCTAGATGCCATCAAGAGCATATCAATCATTTATATGCAACATGTCATAAAAATATGTTTCACCATGACAATACAAAGAATCAAAACGAGTTGGAATAGAAAGTCCTCCCTCTTTATATCTGCCCTTAAGCAGAAGTCACAGTATGCATCTTGATCTTGTCATCATATTGGATATGCAATTTTGAAGTGTGCAATGGCATCATCATCATATCATCCTCATGTAGTATCACACATTCATTAGCACAATCTAGGTTAGATCATAACCCTAGATATGAGAAATTTAACACATGAGGTCATGATAATTTCATACATGGATGAACTCTAAACTTCTTTGTACTTACAAACTTGGATTACATTAATTAATTATTCACAAAACTATTTACATAGTAAATTGATCAAACTATATGGTATCATGATCATGCAAACCCATGATTTCTAAAGATCAAGTCAAGATCAAAAGACATAAAGATTTAATTAGGTTCCTTACTCACCTCAAAAATACATACCCGAGTTAAACCTTCTAGGAATGCTAGTCATACTTGACATACTTCTTTAAGGGATCAAGTCCACAAACTGCTAATTCCATCATCTCTTTTTTGATGTCATATTTAGGGCATATACTAGCAAAACCACTGGGGTTGTAATAAACACATCCTTGTATGTGGCCACCCAACTCTGATTAGTACATTGTTCCTCATGTTCAAACCATTACCTTAGAATCTATGTAGACTCTGATAGGCTACAAAATTAGAGTTAGCTACAAACCCTAAGATCCGATACCATGTAGAAGTTTTAGGGTACTTAGAGTTTGTGAAAATTTTAACAAACTTGTACTTTTAGTGCAATTTAAAACTATAAAATGATACTAAAGTAAGATATACAATACTAGTGAAAATTTAATCAATAACAAGCATAAATCTAATCTGTTTAAAATTTAACACTCCCTTAAGGATAATTGTGTTAAAGTTCTGGTTTGAAACAAAATGTATAACCACTGTTAAGTACATAAGCAATAAAACAATACTAATATAATCATGAACATCAGTACATTAATCTAACTAATAAAACAAATAGAAATAAGTATGAGTTGGACCTTCCTTATAAGATTTTTAGATCAGACCTTGTCTCTGAAAGACAAGTCACTAAATGGATCAAGTCTGGCCCTTACCTGAGGACATGCACATACTTGAGAGAGAGAGAGAGAGAGAGAGAGAGAGAGTAGGATAGGTTTAAACAAATACAGAAGAAGGTGAAACAATCAAGACATTAACAAGATGTTAACCAAGTCATCAACAAATGTCTAACAGTTGGGGAAAGGGCAACCAAAACAATATTTAACAGTTCACACAAAAAGGTAGAAGTTTTAGGGTAGTTAGGGTTTTTCAAGAATTTAACCAACGTGTACTTTTAATGCATATTTAAATTGGAAAATGATGCTAAAGTAAGAGATACAATAGTAGTAAAAATCTAATCAATAACAAGAATAAATTTTATCTCTTTCAACTTTAACGTTCCCTTAAGGTTCACTGTGTTAAAGTTGGGGCTTGAAACAAAATGTATAACATCTGTTAAGTACATAAGCAATACAACAATACTAGTATAATCATGAACAACAATACATTAATCTAACTAATAAAACAAATAAAAATAAGTTTGAGTTGGACCTTGCTTATACTCAGAAGACTTTTAGATCAGACCTTGTCTCTCAGAGACAAGTCACTAAATGGAACAAGTCTGGCTGTTACTCGAGGACATGGACATACTGAAGAGAGAGAGAGAGAGAGAGAGAGAGAGAGAGAGAGAGAGAAGTGTTGTAGGATGGGTTTATACAAGTACAGAAGAAGGTGCAGCAGTTAAGGCATTAACAAGATTTTAACCAAGTCACCAACAAATGTCTAGAAGTTGGGGAAAGGGTAGGCAAAGCAGTCTGTAATAGTTCACACAAAAGGGTGGCTCACTTAAACAACTCACACAGGGTAAAGGCCCACTTCAAAAAACCCAACAGGGCAGCAACCTGCTCCACACATCCCAATAGGGCAGTGTCCTGCTCTAAACAACCCAATAGGGTTGTGTCCTACTCCAAATAGCCCAATAGGGCAACGACCTTCCAATCAGCAACAAACAATCAAAAGTACATGTGTTAGACTTCATACAAGGTGACAACCCAATATAAACAATCCACACTTAAGGTAGAATTATATAAGCATCCCATGACACCTTTAACAAAGAGCAACGACACCCTCATACACAACAACGATAGCCTTAAAGAGGCTTAGAGGAGCTGCGACACCCTCATAGAAAACATCGACAACCTCAAAGAGGCTGAGAGGGGCCATGACACCCTCACAAACAGTTAGCAATAGTCTCAAGTTTATCCTAGTAGGTAACAACCTCCCTCTAACAGTCCAAAAACTAATCCATGGAGGTAGCAACAGTCTCAACTTTAACCTAGCAGGTAGCGACCTCCCTCTAAGAGTCCAAAAACCAGTCCACAGATCACATGAAGGATAGTATAGCAACAAACAAGAGAGCAACTAGGAAAACAAGACAAAGAAACCCTAGACGTCACCTTCAACCAGTATATCAGAACCTTAGAACAATCATTAAGAATCAGATCTCTAATTCATCTTCAAGATAATATCACAATGAAGGATTAGGTTTGTATTTATAACCTCTTAAATACTTCTATAAGGATCCCCCTTCTAACCATTCATTGAATTGGGGTAACTAAGACGTCATAACATTAGGAGTGTTTTCAATTATAAAATATAACTTAGTGTTAAGTCAACATAATCAAATGATTAAGGTACCACACTAAAGAGGGGTGATAGCACCAATAAGGTAAACATAAGACTAAGACAAGCACAAGGATAACAAGAGCTGTCACAATAAAGTGGGAGAACAACCCTTTTACCCACAAGACCAAGGTGGGAGAACAACCCTTTTACGCACAAGGAGAAGCAACCAAACTTTTATCTTTCTCTCTCATGGTATGTAGTCCACAAGTGTTCCATACAATAACTAGAAGTTTTATCATCACCATATAAGGAAGGCCCAAACTGGATGATGTGATCCCCTGGTCCTCCTAACTGCTGCTAGAGGTCAAGTGCTAGTGACATCTTCAAGGGGTGGGAAATCCCTTGAGAAATAACCTATCTAAACCATTTAGGAGAGGAGGGAATCACACATCATCATCTTGGTTAACTGACCAAGATCCATGCGATTAACTGATTAGGACTACACCTACAAGACCTACTTTGTCTTAGACCAAGAATCGGCTTGGTCCCAGACCAGGATGTCTCTGTCTCATCCTGTAGCATCTGCTTGGTCCTTATGACCAAGCACTGTCTAGTCCCTGAACAGAATGCCCTAGATACAGATAGGGGCCCTAACCACATGCTAGGGACTTTGTCATGGAATCACCTGTTGGTCCCAGACCAAGAACCCTAGGAGAATGTTGGGGACCCTAGTGTACCTGTTAAGGACTTACTTTGCCTAGTTAATTGACAAGGAACCCTAGTTAATTGATTAAGGTGCCATTCAAAGAATGTCTCTCGCAACTGCACTATCTTTATCATGTGTCTCTAGCATATTATCATGGTGACAACAAGGAACCAATCGATACCGAAAACTTAGTTGCTTTATGGTATTTTCCGTATCTAAATGATATCATTTTTTGTTACATCCATATTTTGCTCAACATTATGTTGTTGTTAACCCTTGTTTGTGTAAAAACAATTTCACTTTCTCTATTCTTCATATATCATGTCATATTTCTTGTCATTATGGGTTTATCATGTTCATTATATGCTTTACTCTTGGAATTTCTTTTGTGTAGATTAGCTCTCTATTTACTTCACTTTCTTTATAGTGGTATTTGTAAACAGTTGCGGAGCATCTTGTTTCTATCGTTCCTTCCTATCTTAAGCATATTGATGTTGTTATCTCTAGTCATTCAACATTGTTCCTCTCTATAGCTTATCCTCGACAACAACAAAGTTGAAACCTTTTTCCACTTTATCCGAGATGTTTGAAGTTGTAATTAAGAAGGAATGTAATCACAATCCTCCTATGTTCCTCTATGAAAGTCCCTCACTGATTACAATCCAACCAATTTGCTTGGAGCATAAGAATGAGAATAGGAATGAAAGAATATAATGGATGAAGAAGAAAGAATGAAGCCCAGTTGATCGGGCTGAATTTCTGACAAAAATGCACAGTAAAAAATTCTCCGCTCTTTATAATAAAGATCTCTACACAATTCTTAATGCTTTACTCATAAAAGTTCGCCCATTTTATAGACTCTGGAAGGGATCACAGTTAGGAAATTGGTTGCAACTGATAGAAATTGGTTACAACAAACAACCACCTGTCTCAATTGACTGGCTTACTTACAACTGGCCCTGCTTTAGCTCCTTCATTGACGTGGATGTTGCTGTGATGGCAGAGGTGAACAACCATTGAGATTTAGTTAGGTGATTGATGTAAGCTCATCACTAGTTGGTCAAACTGTTATAACCAATAACAACCTATATTATGTGTACAAGGTACACTTAATAAATATCTCTAGAACATGTTGTTCTAGATCTTGAACCTATTGTTCTTCGAGGTTGTTACTTAAGGTTCTTATGAACCATCTATTGGATTATGTACTTAGTAAAAATGGTAAAGTACATGATATTGTTTTAATAATATGTGCTAATAAATAATATTTAAAGGGTATACATTTATACCAAAAATATTTGTTCCCTATCAGGTTAAATGACATATGTATGCTTGACATAATTGGCTAGGTGATCCTGTGGGTTTCTATGGGTACATTAGTTGCTCCTTTCACCTTTGTTTGTACCAAAGTTTGGTGTCATTATCTAATACTATTGATTTTTTTGAGTAGTATCAAGAGCCCTTCTCTTCGAAGAATGGGACCACCTGGTCCGGGACCACGGTGAAGAATCAACCCAATGTTGAGTGACCATTATGTTGAATGGTAGATATTTGGTATGGGACCATGATATAGACCCATATCTTCCTTGGGTAGGCTCAACCTAGTGTTGAGTAGACACCTGGTCCAGGACCATGATGTAGACTAGTCTGGGACTGGTAGACTTAGCTTAGTTCTGAGTAGCCATTCTCTGGGAGAATGAAGACATTATAAGCCTTAGTCTGGGTCTAGGCATGTGTGTGGCACTTTCAACCTTGATCTATGGGCTTGGTGTGCTTCTCCAAGGATTAACTACCCTTGGTCAAGTTACCCTAGTGCCAGATCTAGGTGTCATATAGTGTGTGAGATAAAAGCATTAATAACTCTCTTGGTTTATGATGATGTACTTTTGAAATAAAAAAGGACCACACGAGCACTTGGAAAATGACCAAAGTCAAAAGTCAAATTAAATAAAGACTTTGTGACCACAGGAAAATCAACAAAGTCAAGAATCAAAATAAATAAGGAATTCTTATAAAAGTCAAAGGAAAAATAAAAGTATCGTTTTTGGTAAATGTGAAAGTGAAATTAGGAAAAGAATACAAATATTATTATTTTTATTTTTCCTAATCTTGTCCACTTACAGGTGAACAAAGGCTATAAAAGAAGATCAAGCCTTCTCATTTGTCACACACACTTTTGCTCTCACAGGTGAAGAAGACTATCTTATGTTCAAACCCTCAGCTAGGGTTTTATCAGCAAAGTCCATCTTCAGCATTTTTGCACAGCCATCTTCAACATTCCATTTTCGGGCAGTTTTCAGCAGTATGATATTTTCGGGTAGTTTTCAGCAGTCTGATATTTTTTGGCAGTTTTCAGACAGTCTGATATTTTCGGGAAGTTTTCAACAGTCTGATATTTTCGGGCAGTTTTCAATAATCTGATATTTTTGGGCAGTTTTCAGCAGTCTGATATTTTCTGGCAGTTTTCAGTAGTCTGATATTTTCTGGCAGTTTTTTAGCAGTCTGATATTTTTGGGCAGTTTTCAGTGGTATGATATTTTCGGGCAGTTTTCAGCAGACTAATATTTTCGGGCAGGAGAGAGAAAATCTCAGCTTTTCTGAGAAAGCCCTAAATTGCTATTTTTCTGTAATTCTGGAAATTGTGGGTAAAATTATCAGTCTGATTTTAACTGATGAATTTTATAGTTACTGTGGTCAAAATCCAGATCTAGATTTGAGGAACTTTTTGAAGAATTTCTTAAGCCATCTCATTTATGAGATGAGCTATTAATGATTTTGGGGTTTTTGTCCTTTGAAGGTTTCCCTAGTGAAAAATATTGTGTCCATGTGTGTTGATGTGATGAATGTGTTTTTTACTGCACTGCTGATCTATTTATGTTTATCTGCAAATTTGTAAAGTTTATGCTAACGCTGAAAATTCAACATGGTATTAGAGCTTAGCATGTGAAAACACAGTAAAGGGACACTGCTGTTGTTTTCACTAGATCTTGGAATAAGATTTACAGATCTAACTTTTTGGACAAGTGACAGAGATGGCCACCAATGGTTTCAAACCAGAAGAAAAGCTCTTCGGTGCAACAAACTTCAACTCCTGGAAAGCGAAGTTGACAGCCATTCTAGATGAAAACAACTTGGATGACCTTGTTTTTAATGCCACAGAAGAGCCTACAACAAATGCTGATAGACTTGCCTACAAGAAAAAGCAAGGTAAGGCTAGAAGACTCATTTATGATTCCATTAGAGAAGAATTGATGCCCAACATCTCATCTCTGAAGACTGCTAAAGAATGCTATGATACATTGGTAAACCTCTATGAAAAGAAGGCTCCCAGTCAAAAGAGAGTCTTGAAGAAGAGGCTATGAACTTCGAAGCTGAACAAAGATGAAAGTGTTGGTTCCTTCTTCACCAAGATCAAACAGGTAAGAGATCAACTCCTTGCTATTGGTGTTACTATTGATGATGATGATCTTGTACAAATAGTGGTTGATGGTCTCCCAAGCTCTTGGGAAACCTTCATGGCATCCATCTGTGGATGAGAAAATCAACCAACCTTTGAAAGGATTTGGCATGATTGCATACAAGAAGAAGCAAGGAACAATAACAAGGTAATCAAGCAGGATAACCTTGCACTTGCAGCAAGGACCAAGAAGTTCAAGAAGCCTTTCCATCAGCAAAAGAAAGGGAATAAATCTCAAGGTAAGTTTTCTGACATGTCTAAGATTGAATGTTATACTTGTCACAAGTTTGGACATTATGTTAGAGACTATAGGAAGAACAAGAAAAAACCCAAGAGGAGGTTTTAGGCATATGCTACAGAAGCAGAGGAAGAAGAAGATGAGGAACCAAAGAAGAAGAATAAAGCCAAGGCTAATAAAATTGATGAGCCGATAAGAGAGTACTATTTGATTTCTGCTCTAACTAGTTCTTTCTCAACTTGCTCTACTTCTTGGTTGGTTGATAGTAGTGCCTCTAGGAACATGGCAGGTAACCATGGTACCCTCACTAATTACATAAAGAAGAAGTTCACCACTCAGGTAGAACTTGGAGATGATTCCACTTACAAGATTGAAGGAGTTGGCTCAACTTCACTTCAACTTGACTCAGGTATGGTTCTTCATGTTGATGATATTCTTTATGTTCCTGGTTTAAAGAAAAATCTTTTATCTGTTGCTGGTTTAGAAGACAAGGGCCACGGAGTCCTCTTTATGGACAACAAGGTCTTTTTATGGGAAAAAGACACATATCTAGACTCAACAGTGCAGATTGGGGTTCGAGAGGGAGATCTCTACAAGGCTTCAAAAGTTTCCACTCATGTTTTGGTACATCATTCAGTTGATCCTTGTGAACTTTGGCATAGAAGGTTTGGAAACCTTCACTACACAGCTCTCCCAGGATTGCAGAAGATGGTTACAGGTATGCCGGAAGTTTCTCCAAAGCATGAAGGAATTTGTAAAGGATGTGCTCTAGGTAAGAACACTAAGAAATCCTTTCCCAGAAACAAGAGTAGATCTAAAGGAATTTTGGATTTAATTCATTCTGACATTTGTGGGCCAATGTCTTCACCCTCCTTGAGTGGGTGTTTATATTATGTCTTGTTTATTGATGACTACTCTCGGAAGTCTTGGATTTACTTCCTCAAAACCAAGAGTGAAACCTTTGACAAGCTCAAAGAGTTCAAGACACTAATTGAAAATAAGACTAGCAGGCACATCTGTATCTTGAGATCAGATAATGGAGGTGAGTATGAATCTAATTAGTTTGATTATTTTTGCCGAGAAGCAGGAATCAAGAAAGAGCTGACAGTACCTTACAACCCTCAGCAGAATGGGGTTGCAGAAAGGAAGAATAGAACGATCTGTGAGGCTGCTAAAGCCATGATCATTGATCTAGATCTTCCTTTGTCTTTGTGGGTTAAAGCTACAGGAACTGCTGTGTACATCTAGAATAGAAGCCCTCATGCTATCTTGGGTGAGAAGACTCAAGAAGAAGTCTTCACCAAGAAGAAACATGTAGTTGATCACATGAGGATATTTGGCACTCCTGTGTATGTTCATGTGCCAAAAGAAAAGAGAGCCAAGCTAGAGCCTTCCGACAAGAAAGGCTTATTTGTTGGGTACAGTGATTGCTCGAAGGATTATCGAGTATATATACCTGGACAGAGGTACATTGAGGTCAACAGAGATGTGATCTTCCATGAGGAAGCGGTGTTTCGTAAAACACTAGAACATTCACCAGAAGATGTAGTTGCCCCACTTGAGTTTCCAGATTCAGAAATTCAGAGGAAGGAAGAGTTTGATGATCAAACTCTAGATGTTCCTGAAAACATTGAAAGTCCACTAGAAGAACTACTTGAAGTTCCTCCTTCCAAAAGGAGACTTGCTTGGTACCGAGAGACGGTACAAGAAGCCAAGAAGCATAAAGCTCCTCCAGGGACTTTCAAAGAAAGCATAAGACCACATAAGTACTCCGGTCTCATGAGTCAACTTATCAATTCAAAACCTCCATCATACGAAGATGCAACAAGTAAACATGTATGGGTTGATGCCATGATTGAAGAGTATAAGTCAATAATGAAGAATGATGTTTGGGAAGTTGTTCCCAGACCTACAGGAAAGTCAGTAGCAACTTCCAGAGGGCTTTATAGGATCAAGCATGCTGCAGATGGCAGTGTGGAGAAGTATAAAGCCAGATTCGTAGCTCGTGGCTTCACTTAGAAAGAAGGCATTAACTATGACGAGACATTTGCACCTGTTGTCAGGTACACTACCATCAGAACCATTATTTCACTTGCTGCAGTTTTTGGATGGAAGTTACATTAGATGGATGTAAAGATAGCCATTCTCAATGGTAAGATTGAGGAAGAAGTTTATATTGAACAACCTGAAGGCTTTGTTACTCATGGGAAGAAGACCTATGTATGTAAACTGAAGAAAGCCTTGTATGGACCGAAACATGCTCCAAGAGTCTGGTATGCCATCATGGATGGATTTCTCCATAGCTTGGGGTTTTCCAAAAGTACAGCCGATTCTAACTTGTACTTTAAAGTTGTTCATAATCATGTCTTGATACTTGTTCTATATATAGATGACTTATTTCTTACAGGTGATGAATAGTTGATAGACCAATTCGAGATGAAAGATCTCGGATTGGTACATTACCTCCTTGGCTTAGAAGTATGGCAAAAGCCAGGTGAGATCTTCCTGACGCAAGGAAAGTATGCAGTAGATATCTTGCAGAGATTTGGGATGCAGGACTGCAAGTCCATGAGCGTACTAATGACTACCAACTTGACAAAGTTGCGGGATTCAACCTCTAGTTCATAGAGTGTGGACTCTACTCTATACAGACAGCTCATTGGTTCCCTGATGTATCTCGTGCATACGAGACCAGACATCTGCTACACAGTGAATGCACTGAGTCAGTTTATGTTAGATCTGAAGCACATACACTTGATAGCTGCTAAACATATACTCAAGTATGTGCGAGGTACTATTACTTATGGGCTCAGGTATACTTCCACCAGTGGAGTATTGTTATTTGGATATTCAGATTCAGATTGGGCTGGCAGTGCAGTTGACCGGAAAAGTACCTCTGGTTATTGTTTCAGTATAGGATCAACAATGATCTCTTGGTCCAGCAGGAAGCAGGGTTCCATAGCTCAGAGTACAACTGAGGTAGAGTATATTGCTGCAAGCGATGCCTGCAAGGAAGCAATTTGGATTAGAAAGTTGTTATCTGATCTGTTCGAGGGAAAGCTTAACTCAATGATCATCCATTGTGATAATCAGAGTTGCATAAAGCTTTCAGAGAATCCAGTGTTTCATGACAAATCGAAACACATTGAAATGAGGTATCATTTCATCAGAGACCTAGTGCAGAGAGGTGCTTTGAAGTTGCAGTACATTCGTAAAGATGAACAGATTGCAGATATCTTGACCAAGCCTCTGATAGCATCAAAGTTCGTATACTTTCGTGACAAGATTGGTATGGCAGAGAATGCCTCTCTCGCTGATAGGGAGTGTTGATTTTTTTGAGCAGCATCGAGAGTCCTTCTCTTTGGAGAATGGGACCACCTGGTCCGGGACCACGGTGAAGACTCAACTCAGTGTTGTGTGACCATTTTGTTGTGGTTTGGGACCATGATATAGACCCAGATCTGCCCTGGGTAGACTCAACCTAGTGTTGAGTAGACATCTGGTCCGGGACCATGATCATAGACTAGTCTGGGACTGGTAGACTCAGCTTAGTTCCGAGTAGCCATTCTCTGGGAGAATGAAGACACTGTAAGCCCTAGACCTGGTCTGGGCATGTGTGTGGCACTTTGACCCTTGATCTATGGGCTTGGTGTGCTTCTCCAAGGATCAGCTACCCTTGGTTAAGTTACCCTAGTACCAGATCTAGGTGTCATACAGTGTGTGAGATAAAAGCATTAATAACTCTCTTGGTTTATGATGATGTACTTTTGAAATAAAAAAGGACCACAGGGGCACTTGGAAAATGACCAAAGTCAAAATAAATAAAGACTTTGTGACCACAGGAAAATGACCAAAGTCAAAAGTCAAAATAAATAAAGACTTTGTGACCACAGGAAAATGACCAAAGTCAAGAATCAAAATAAATAAGCACTTCTTATAAAAGTCAAAGGAAAAATAAAAGTACCGTTTTTGGTAAATGTGAAAGTGAAATTAGGAAAAGAATAAAAATATTATTATTTTTATTTTTCCTAATCTTGCCCACTTATAGGTGAACAAAGGCTATAAAAGAAGATCAAGCCTTCTCATTTATCATAGACACTTTTGCTCTCACAGGGGAAGAAGACTATCTTATGTTCAAACCCTCAGCTAGGGTTTTATCAGCAAAATCCATCTTCAGCATTTTTGCACAGCCATCTTCTTCCATTTTTTTGGGCAGTTTTCAACAGTCTGATATTTTCGGGCAGTTTTCAACAGTGTGATATTTTTGGGCAGTTTTTAGACAGTCTGATATTTTCAGGAAGTTTTCAAGAGTCTGATATTTTCGGGTAGTTTTCAGCAGTCTGATATTTTTGGGCAGTTTTCAGCAGTCTGATATTTTCGGGCAGGAGAGAGAAAATCTCAGTTTTTCTGAGAAAGCCCTAAATTGGTATTTTTCTGTAATTTTGGAAATTGTGGGTAAAATTATCAGTTTGATTTTTACTGATGAATTTTACAGTTGCTGTGGTCAAAATTCAGATCTGGATTTGAGAAACTTTTTAAAGAATTTCTTAAGCCATCTCATTTACGAGATGAGCTATTAATGCTTTTGGGGTTTTTGTTCTTTGAAGGTTTCCCCAGTGAAAAATATTGTGTCCATGTGTGCTGATGTGATGAATGTGTTTTTTACTGCACTGCTGATCTATTTATGTTTATCGGCAAATTTTTAAAGTTTATGCTAATGCTGAAAATTCAACAAATACTCCATGAACCACTATATGTATGAGAGAAAATGCAACTTGTATATCCACTAGACCTACTCTATATTTCCAACGTCAACTTCTGGAAGGTAGACTACTTGGCACTAGGACACGAATTATTACATAGAAACAGATCACAATTCACAATATACTTAGCTTGCATGAAAGGAAATTTTGCTTAGCAAGCTATGTTGATCTCGCAGTCTACTTTTGTCTACATCAAATTCTAGAGACAAGTTTTTCCTAACGAGATAGGAAATGATGAGCACCTTAGTGAAGGATTTGGAGATTATTTGTGCTCATCATATATTTTAAAGTGTTTGGTTTGGTTTTATCCTTGTAGTTCAAAAGTTTATCCTTTAGTGTAATATTTTCCCTTTAACGTGTTCAGCAAGATTTTTTAACTCCAATTTAGGAATTAGAGGAGTGTATTTCTGGAAATGGACAGTTTGTAAGGTAGCAAGAGCATATTGAGTGTATTTCCTCTATTTCCAGGCCTCTTTCCTCTATTAAGGGACCCTCACTTCTTACTCAAACTCAAGTTGAGTTTCTCCAAGTTAATGAATTTATCTGATATCATGAGCAAGCCCTTTTCTGCAAAAATTGAAATTTGTGAACTTCTCATCTTGCTCCATTTCAGCTCCTATAATGAATGGCAGCCTATCCCTCCTATTGATCGGCAGGGACAGGACATCAAGCAGGGGCAGTGATATAACTGTAAGACCCTTTTCCAATGAACATGGTATCACAAATATTGTTCCCTATCAGTCATCCTATTTCCTCATATAATGCTAATAGTGTGAACAAAAGGATGCGGCCTCAAACCTCCATCACTTTGAGGGACTCGAGCTTGCAGCAGATGGCAGCCAATCTGTAGTTAAAGTTACTCTGCTTCTGAACTCGAAACCCTAGTGATGGTTCTGAACTTGAAACTCACTTGAACTAGCACCAACTGAGCAAACAAAGTATTGTTCTTAACGAGGGATTAAAATTTGAGTGGAAAGGTCTTCTTCCTGAATTAGGCGCTCCTTACAATTTGCCTATAATTTGCAGAAACAAAAGATAGGTTTCCCCCAAAATTTAAGGATGGCACGTTCTTCTTACAGAAGGGTATAAAAAAAAACAAAAAAACATGACTTTAAGCAGTATAAGCATATTCCATGCATAACGACTAGAATGCCCCTGTGAAGAGAAGATCAGAATTTATTTCGAGCACTAAAACCAATGGTTAAAACACGTCCATGGATGATGGAACATTCATATTCTTTAGTTAGACCCCAGGACTCAAATCCCCATATCAACCTAATAAATTGAACACTCAACATTGGTTGAAAACAAAATGTAAGTTACCATTGAGAAGCTCCAGGTCCAGCGTATCGACATCGAATCCAGCCTCATAATGCTCCTGAAAGAAATGAGCCGGGGAATCCACGTGTGTACCTGTGTGAACAATCATCTTCATCTCAGATAAATTATAGAGAGACCCATTTTTCATACTAGCAACGAGCTTTATGGGGTTTCCCAGCCCTTCAGATGAATCTGCCACTGGCATATCCTCCCTGTAAGCATGCGTGATGTCCAAGATCCTACTCATCCTACTAGTAACAGCAGGCACGTTGCAGATACCAGAGTCAGAGCCATGTGCACCACCGTAGTAGCTTAATGCCAAGCACAACACAATTGTTAGCATAGCAGCAGCATTAAACACCAATGTCGCCATGACTGAATGCTTCAGTATTACAAAAGAATAAATCATTTGTTTTGATGTCTCTCTTTGTAAGTAACAAACTTGAAGGCTATCTGCTCTGTGCGAACTGAATGATCTATATCTATGATCTATCTACACTGTTGATAGGCACCGTCGTCACTCTTAGGTTTTGGTCTCTGTTATTGTTAATTTCAGATCACACATAAAAATTCTTCCATTATTGTGTTTATGAATTTTATTTGTTCTTCCAAAATAAATTCTTGAGGTTGATATGGACTCAATTCGTTCGGGGATTCTAGACTGATATTTATTCTTCTCTAAAAAGAAATCCATATCAATATAGTCCACATAATCCACCGGGGATTTTTCTTGTGTATATCGAATATTTTTTATAATTCTTATTCCATGGTTAGTGGAATATTCCATGGTTAGTGGAATATTCCATGGTTGTTGGAATATATTTATAAATTTGAAGAATTCCCCCAAAAAGATAGTCCATATAAATTTATAAGATTCTTTTTTTCTATAAATGAAGAATAAATATGATTTATATATATATATTTTTAATAAATTTAAAATATTAAATAAATATAAAATTAAGTGACTAACTATCACTTGACTTATGGCTGTTAAAGAAATATTAAACATTAAATTAATTACCAAATTTTTATAAATATCCATTTAAGATATAACATAAATATTAAACTAAGAAAAATATATTTAAACTAAGAAAGATATTTAGGGAATTACATATTTATAAATAATTAAATAGTGAATTCTTAACTGAAGCTTATTTAAATCTAAATTAAGATGCATTTAAGCATGATGACCATGAAATGAATCTCCACTATACACTTGTTACACTCGAGTTAATCTTGTTGATCTCAAGGAAACCCAAAATATGAGATAATATCTAAAAACCTATCGGTGTAACAATGAAAAATAAAAAATAGTTATAAATTAAGTAGTCTAGATATCCTATCTCTTTTGGGGCTATATTTCCGTTTTGTCTTCCATTGGAAATCTTGAAAAAATCTTAGAGTCACATACATTAATTGTGAAAATTGCATAAATTTGAATCCCATGTAGATATTTGAGAGGGTTGAATCCATTTATGCATTTAAAAACACAATTTAAACACTTCCAAATTTTGATTCTACCAAAAATAAATCAGTCTCCCACAAAAAAACCAGTGAAAAACTTAGAATAAATAGACCACTCCATAAATTAATTGGTTTCTGGATTTGGGATAGAAAGAAACTCCTTTTTGAGATTCTAAAGAATCTTGGAAAAGGATAGATGAAAAAAGTAATTTATAACATATAATCTCAAAATTAAAGGCAATAGACGCTATCCTATCCTCCTCATAGAAGTGAATCTCTCCTAGATGGAGAGCATGGCTATGACTAGGTACCTAATGTACAAGAACAAGATAAACAACATGGGAGATAAAACACTTCCTAATATTGATTCATACTCTAGTCAAAACCACCTGCAACTTAAGTGGGGTTGGTATAAAGATGCCAAGAGTGGTTGGCATAAAGATGCCAAATCTTGGCTAAACCATTAGGGAGTTAAGGAAGAAGTCACTTTGCATAATAACAATAATATTAAAAGTATTATTACATCTAAATTTAAGGAGAAGATGTGGTGCGATAAAAAGTTAGAGGATAAGAGAAAATGAAGATATTATAAGGAGGTGATATCCCCTAATATACAAGATCAAAAGTATCTCTCTATTTTAACTAGCCTATTATAGCACAAATTCTCTCGTTTCCTCGTTTGTGACGACAATATTCCAAAACACACCTAAGTGTCCATGATCAGTCACATACCACTCAGATACATGATCCTAACAACATGGAAGATCACTTAATTTACCCTATTTGATGGTCTATATCCCTTTGAGAATAACCCAACTCATTTCCCCTTGAAATCAATAAGTTGCAAAAATAAAAAAGATCCCATGCACCTTTGTCTTCTACAAGGCACATGCCATGCATGTTTCTCTTGAGCATGGCGGGTGGTGCAAGAAAAATAACCAAAAATATAAAAAATATCGAAATTGGAAATTTATGACAGTTTTGGATGAAGTTGGTCTTGTTTGTAACCTCAGTAACTATTTGGTAACCATCAAATTTATCTTAATCATGCAATAAAAATGAATTCGATGGAACACATGGAAGGGCACACCTATTGTAATGTAATGATAGATGAATCTCACCACCATAAAAAATCCACTCATTCCCTTGTCCCTCAGGGAACGATCCCTGAGCACTTTTTCCAAAATTGTTGAAGTCGTCCTCATTATATGACTTCTATCATTTGGAGAATTGAAGTGCTTGGAAGTGGGAGTATAAGTGATTCATGAGTAGAGGAACCCAGTCACCGACTTCAAAAGGTGATTCAACAATAATAAGGTAACCTATGTATGAACATTACTTTGTTGCATTTAATAGAAATTTGTTATCTTTCCCTACCCCACATACAAGTGTAATGGTTAAATCTTTGATTGTTTGAAAGCCATTAATCTTTTTCAAGAATACTATTAGGGCTAGCTGAAATTGCATGCATGTTCTTGCTTTAGTTAATATTTTCATCAAAGTCATAAGGTTTGTGAGGAGGGTGTTTGGAAGTTTTTTGCAGGTTTCATGTTGATGCAACAGGGCAGGTTGAAGATGCAAAATAGGAGCAACAAGCCTATGAAACTTTGAAAAATATGATTTCTCTCCCTCTATCTCTTTCTCTTTCATGTTTTTGTGTTGTCTTTCCTTTAGAGTGGTGAAAACATATCTCCCTAAGTTTAATTTGTTTGTATAGAGAGTCACAAGATCAAGTTTTGTTAATATTAGTATGTTGGTGACATGTCCTAGTCATTAGCAAGTTTTTTCCCACAATAGAATTGGCAACTCCATTGGTGAAAAACTTCTATGTGATAGTTCATCATCTTTTAGTTTTCCAAAAAGTGAAGAGTTTTCCAATTTTTTTCCTGTTAAGCAAACCCAAGTGTCCCACATGCCCTGTAGTGTACAAATGAGCATGTGGTAGGGGTCCCATCCTCCTTCCTTTGGTGACAGGAAGATGGCAATGCACTATCTGAACTAGAAAAAAGCGTGGGAGGCAAAGTATAATGGATTTCCCTATTTTTGCCATTTTTTTATTATCCTGGATATTGGTTGGATTGGGTTTGTAGACTAGGTTGGGAGTTAGTATCTTCCATTTAGAGTGCCTTTAGTTGTGTTTTGGATGATTGCATACCTTGGATTGATTTGAATTAGGAAAAATTTAGGGGTTTTTCCACCTTGTTTTGTCTTTTGTTTTGATTGTTGTAGACTTTGGCGTGCAAAAGTAAGAGTACAAGTGTATGCTTGTGCCTTTGTACCATTTTTTAGTCGAAGAAAACTTATTAGATGTTTCTTCTCAAATTGCTTATGCAAGAATTGGTGAAAATACAAGTTTTGTGTGTTACTCTTGCGCATAGTAAAGTATATCAACAATTAAGTTTCTTTTTTCCATTTGTAGGTGTAGGTCTTATTGGAATTTTCATTAAAAAAAGTGAACATTGAATTAGTTCATTTGCAATGTAATGAAAGAGTATTTTGAAACAAAAAAGAGGATTGATTGTTTGTAACAAAGACCTTCTTTTCTTTTGAAAGACAATAATGCTTTAGATCATTTGAATATCTTTAATGGTGTTTGAATTTTATGAATCCTTGTCGCTTTTAATTCTTGAATAAGATTTTCAAAAAATCAAGTACACAATCAAAACGAACCATGGATTTTTATTTCTTAGAAACTAACAATAACCTAGGTACTAGGGCCTTAGTAATAGGTTGGAGAGTAAATTTCTCCAAGGCCATTAAAACGAGACTATGAATTTCACTAGTTGAGTGAAAAAATCTAGTAGTACTAGATCCATTTGTTGGGAAAGTGTGTCTCACACACGAGTCAAGCACGAGGTAAGGATACACATGAAATTGGGATATTTCGCTCGATTGTTTGTTTAGTGGGCTACATGATTCCAGGAGATCTAGTTTAAGTGGAAAGTCCTCAGGGTAACACCACTTTTCATTGGAGTTTTGTGTCTAGGACATGTGTTCTATGTTCCTTGCCCATTCACAGGAACCTATCTTGCAATTGTTCCACCCAACTGTTATATGTGAATTGTATCCTTAGTTGTTTTTACTAGGTTTTCTCATATGTGACTACAAGGGGAAAGTACTGCAGTACCTAATTCCAACGTATAACATCCACTCACCCCCCTTGGAGGGTAACTATCTTCAAGATAGTGCTTGGCCCTTGGGTGATTGTTTTTGGAGAGTCACCATAACTATTTCCTAAACCTTTGTTGGTTAGACTTGGACAATGATCATCCTCAGATGACCTCTGAAAGTCACTTGTGGGGATATTCCCTTATTAGTACCAGAATTGTCTTGTACTTATCATTGGAAGGGTAAGTTTGCTTGTTTTAAATATATCAGGAATTTTTAGTGAGTGAGGGTCTGTTATAAATCAAGTTGTAAAAAATTCTTCCTTTGTAAGCCAAAGTGGTTGATCAACCTCTTTGTAGGTCTAGAAGGATCCAAAAACACTCACTTGAAAAGGTGGAATTACCAAATAAGAGTCAACGATTAGATCATAGTGATCCACCCCCACAAGGGGCAGAGGAAGAGAACTTATAACCTGTAAATGATCACACTAAAGAGGATACGTGTCTAGATCTAGCGATTTTAACAGGTTGTTCAAAAAAGGATACCTTAGTGGTTTATACAATCATTTTAATAGATCTGAGAGAGGCACATCTCTTCCCATTCAAGAGGAATTAGGTATGATTGATTTTGAGGATCTCACAAACCCACCAAGGGGATTGAATCCACCTCAAATCCCAGTTTTGTTTAGAATCATGAGTCTGAAAAGCATAATTTCAGAGTACATTTTAATCCATTATCTGAGTGGGATAACATGGATAACGCATGTGACATACCTGTTACTAGGGGCATTACACCCCCAACAACCACTAACCCTATAGGAGGAGTAAACCCAACTATGTCTTTTGCAATATAATTGGCATGGCTCCCACTCTCATATTGAGTATCTACCAAATGATCAATTCCTTTGCCCACTAATATTGTGTGTGATTCTGGTAGTTCAGTATCCATATTACGAGGTAATAGTCCCTTCTCATTTGGGATGTCATTGCTTAGATTCCCATCTATGCCTACCAGCATACCTCCAATCACTTCTAATTTCACCACATCAAGCGGTGATCCCTTAGTCCCCTTCAATAGCTTTCCATTCTAAGGTGGACATGTGCCAATGTCAACTCCCTATATGATAATTGGAGTTGCTTCAGATTTTGGTATCCCCTAGGGTAGTATTCATTTCCCTAGAATAAGGGCATGGATGTTAGAGCTTTTCTAGGATTCAATATGCCCCAAGGTAGTGTGCCTTTCCTTGGAATGGGGGGCATGGGTGTTGGATATGATTTATGATTCAATATGTCATAGGTTAGCATGCCTTGTCCCAGAATGGGGGGCATGGGTGTGGGAGTTTATTCAAAATTTAATGTACCTCAAGATAACGTGCATTTCCTTGGAATGGGGGGCATGGCCAGTGGTGTTTCCACACCATATGTAATACCCTGGTTTTGACCCGTTGGTATTAAGATTGTAAATGATGTATGTATTGTATTTGAATCATGGCAAGGAGCTCAAGGCCAAGGCCCTACCATTGATTGATGTTTTGCGGATAGGTGATCAAGTTTGATACCTATGGATTTGGTGCTAAGTTAAGCACATAGAATTTTGTATATCGTGTAAATACACAATTTAATAAAATACCACATCTAGCTATGGGACTTCAAGGTGAAAGAGGTGGGGGAATGACTCCACAAGGAATATGGTGGGGTGTTAGTCAAACCCCTGAGCCAATAGGGTGAGACCAGGTGTCAATGGGGAAACCCATGCACTCTCAGCCACCTTTTTGTCCTCTGTCCTCAATCATCAATTTCTTCCAGAAGTTGGTTGAGGCAGTTAATTCCTTGAGCAGAGAAAGGCATGGAAGTATGATTGCTTGTCTGAGCAAGCCTATAGTCTGGGAAGCTGTGATCTTACTTCTGACGCAAGGAAGAAAGTGATGCGTGCCAGTCTATATTTCCTCAGTTGGGCTGGGGGAATAAGTTTGGTGGTGGTGGAGCGTCATGGTTATGAATGATTTCCCAACCATTCTACCATTCTAGGGTGCCAGACCATCCAATCGATCTGATCAGTTTGGTTCATGCGCGTTATTGTTGGTTCACTACCCTGAGTCACAGAAGACCGATTCTGCTATGGATTTGTTGAGTGAAGTGGAAGTGGAGATCTCTCGATTTTATGAGAGTGTGGTCCTCTATAGTTTCCCGATTTCCCCGGAGACGCGCAGTGTGGTGGTTCGACTACCCTGAGTCGCAGAAGTGTGGTTCCATAGTGCCGGTTTTTGTGACATTATGGTATGCAAGTAAACCCTGTTGTCTCTGTGTTATAGAGTGAATCTTGTTTGGATTTGTTTTTCCCTGTAGATTGTTGTGTTATGCACCTTGGTTCAGGTTTGAACTATATGCAAGACTTAGGAGTGGAAGAGACGTAGAATGTGCTTGATAAACCTAGTGTGGAACCTCACAATAAGATAAGAGTGGCTGGTGAATTTTCTCTGCACATCCTGAAGAGCACTGGAAGGGAAAGTGTAGCCTGAGGGACTGTGGAGCAGAGAAGGGGACACTTCCTTGTGTTGGGTGTGTAGGCAACGTTGATTCCAGGCCAGATAGATCTTGTGAATGTGTCTTTAGCTCTGTGGATGAGCTCAATAGCTTATCAGTTCTTCTTGTCCAATGCCTTGGCAGCCTGATAAACCCAATAAGCTGGCTTGGCTGAATAGCGTGTGAAACCCAGTAGTGAGAGGCTTGGCCGAGTATCTTGTGAACCCATCTGTTGGCTTGGTTATGTCTTGTTGTTCTTTGGGCCATGTTTGTAATCCTTGTCTAGACAGCATGCAAAACCCAATTGTGCATGATGGCTTGGTTGAATGCCTAATAAACCCATATGTTGGCTTGGATGGTCATTGATATAGATGTTGGCTTGGCTTTGTACAGTCTCATAAACCCAATTGTACGCGGGCTTGGTTGTGTAAGCCTGATAAACCCAATAGTGTTTGGCTTGTAAGCCTACAGCATGATAAACCCAACTTGGTGTTGTCTTGGATGGACAGTATGATAAACTCAACCGTGATATGGCTTGGTTGTGTAGCCTGTGAACCCATCTGTTGGCTTGACTGTGTGTGAGTCTGCAATTCCCTAGTTCCTTGGTAGGAAATCATGCCCATCTCGGGGGTGGAAGTAGTGTTGAGATATTAATGAACAAACTAGCCTATGGTTGCGTGGAACGTTGCAACGCCATAGCAAGTTGCAGGACAGCTTGATCATCTAAGATAAGTATTCTCTGTTATGTTATTTCTGCAATGTATTTGCTTATGAATTGCTATGTTTATGTTGAATGCTTATGGATGATTTAAGTAGAAGTTACTTGTGAATATTTCCTGCATCTGCATCTATAATTGCCTTGTAGGTTCAGTGCATTTTTGCCTAAGTCCATGAAGGATGGAAGTCGGATCAAAGGGTTAGAATACCTTTGATTTGGTGTTTCCGCCCCTTGGAATCCTCCTAAGGAGGGTGGAAGGTAGAAACCGGAAAAGAGAAGTTGAATAGGGTAGAAATGTTGTCCTTCTCCACCCTAAGATCTGCAGAAGGTGGAGGGCGAAAGCGAAAAAGTGCCGAAAACTTCTAAGGAAAAAGTGAACTTTCGATTTCCAAAGTCCGAGGTCGGAAAGTAGAAGTCAGAAGTGTAGAGAAGATCAGAATTTATTTCGAGCACTAAAACCAATGGTTAAAACACGTTCATGGATGATGGAACATTCATATTCTTTAGTTAGACCCCAAGACTCAAATCCCCATATCAACCTAATAAATTGAACACTCAACATTGGTTGAAAACAAAATGTAAATTACCATTGAGAAGCTCCAGGTCGAGCGTATCCACATCGAATCCAGCCTCATAATGCTCCTGAAAGAAATGAGCCGGGGAATCCACGTGTGTACCTGTGTGAACAATCATCCTCATCTCAGATAAATTATAGAGAGACCCATTTTTCATACTAGCAACGAGCTTTATGGGGTTTCCCAGCCCTTCAGATGAATCTGCCACTGGCACATCCTCCCAAGATCGTACTCATCCTACTAGTAACAGCAGGCACGTTGCAGATACCAGAGTCAGAGCCATGTGCACCACCGTAGTAGCTTAATGGCAAGCACAACACAATTGTTAGCATAGCAGCAGCATTAAACACCAATGTCGCCATGAATGAATGCTTCAGTATTACAAAAGAATAAATCATATGTTTTGATGTCTCTCTTTGTAACAAACTTGAAGGCTATCTGCTCTGTGCGAACTGAATGATCTATATCTATGATCTATCTACACTGTTGATAGGCACCGTCGTCACTCTTAGGTTTTGGTCTCTGTTATTGTTAATTTCAGATCACACAAAAATTCTTCCATTATTGTGTTTATGAATTTTATTTGTTCTTCCAAAATAAATTCTTGAGCTTGATATGGACTCAATCCGTTCGGGGATTCCAGACTGATATTTATTCTTCTCTAAAAAGAAATCCATATCAATATAGTCCACATAATCCATCGGGGATTTTTCTTTGTGTATATCGAATATTTTTTATCATTCTTATTCCATGGTTGTTGGAATATATTTATAAATTTGAAGAATTCCCCAAAAAAGATAGTCCATATAAATTGGCAAGATTCTTTTTCATAAATGAAGAATAAATATGATATATATATATATATATATATATATATAAATTTAAAATATTAAATAAATATAAAATTAAGTCACTATTTATATCTATCTGTGTTTACGGGTCACTTGACTTGTGGCTGTTAAAGAAATATTAAAGATTAAATTAATTACCAAATTTTTATAAATATCCATTTAAGATATAACATAAATATTAAACTAAGAAAAATATATTTAAACTAAGAAATATATTTAGGGAATTACATATTTATAAATAATTAAATAGTGAATTCTTAACTGAAGCTTATTTAAATCTAAATTAAGATGCATTTAAGCATGCCATGAAATGAATCTCCACTATACACTTGTTACACTCGATTTAATCTTGTTGATCTCAAGGAAACCCAAAATATGAGATAATATCTAAAAACCTATTGGTGTAACAATGAAAAATAAAAAATAGTTATAAATTAAGTAGTCTAGATATCCTACTTTTTTACTTTTTGGGGCTATATTTCTGTTTTGTCTTCCATTGAAAATCTTGAAAAAATCTTAGAGTCACATACATTAATTGTGAAAATTGCATAAATTTGAATCCCATGTAGATATTTGAGAGGGTTGAATCCATTTATGCATTTAAAAACACAATTTAAACACTTCCAAATTTTGATTTTACCAAAAATAAATCAGACTCCCACAAAAAAAACTAGTGAAAAACTTAGAATAATTAGACCACTCCATAAATTAATTGGTTTCTGGATAGAAAGAAACTCCTTTTTGAGATTCTAAAGAATCTTGGAGAAGGATAGAGGAAAAAAGTAATTTATAACATATAATCTCAAAATTAAAGGAAATACACCCTATCCTATCCTCCTCATAGAAGTGAATCTCTCCTCGATGGAGAGCATGGCTATGACTAGGTACCTAATGTACAAGAACAAAATAAACAACATGGGAGATAAAACACTTTCTAATATTGATTCATACTCTAGTCAAAACCACCCACAACTTAAGCGAGGTTGGTATAAAGATGCCAAGACTGGTTGGCATAAAGATGCCAAATCTTGGCCAAACCATTAGGGAGTTAAGGAAGAAGTCACTTTGCATAATAACAATAATATTAATAGTATTATTACATCTAAATTTAAGGAGAAGATGTGGTGCGATAAAAAGTTAGAGGATAAGAGAAAATGAAGATATTATAAGGAGGGATATCCCCTAATATAGAAGATCAAAAGTATTTCTCTATTTTAACTAGCCTATTATAGCACAAATTCTCTCATTTCCTCATTTGTGACGACAATATCCCAAAACACACCTAAGTGTCCATGATCAGTCACATACCACTCACATACATGATCCTAACAACATGGAAGAACACTTAATTTACCCTATTTGATGGTCTATATCCCTTTGAGATTAACCCAACTCATTTCCCCTTGAAATCAATAAGTTGCAAAAATAAAAAAGATCCCATGCACCTTTGTCTTCTACAAGGCACATGTCATGCATGTTTCTCTTGAGCATGGCGGGCGGTGCAAGAAAAATAACCAAAAATATAAAAAATATCAAAATTGGAAAGTTATGACAGTTTTGGATGAAGTTGGTCTTGTTTGTAACTTCAGTAACTATTTGGTAACCATCAAATTTATCTTAATCATGCAATAAAAATGAATTCGATGGAACACATGGAAGGGGACACCTATTGTAGTGTAATGATAGATGAATCTCACCACCATAAAAAATCCATGCATTCCCTTGTCCCTCAGGGACTGAGGACCGATCCCTGAGCACTTTTTCCAAAATTGTTGAAGTCGTCCTCATTATATGACTTCTATCATTTGGAGAATTGAAGTGCTTGGAAGTGGGAGTATAAGTGATTCATGAGTAGAGGAACCCAGTCACCGACTTCAAAAGGTGATTCAACAACAATAAGGTAACTTATGTATGAACATTACTTTGTTGCATTTAATAGAAATTTGGTATCTTTCCCTACCCCACATACAAGTGTAATGGTCTTGCAGCTACAACTGTTTTCCCCAAATTTCTTAAATTTTGGTCCCCTCCTCATGATTTAGCGTGGTTTTTAATCGTTTGGATCCTTGAACCTTTTGGTCATGCTTTAATTTTGGATGGTTTTTTGAAGATTATCTTTCGTCCTGGTTTTCAGAAATTGCTCATGTTTGGAATTGTTGTAGATCGTAGATTTAGAGTTTGTTTTGCTGAGTTGAAAATGGGTCAGGCCTTTTTGTCCTTTGCAAAACGATGTTTCAGAGGCGAAACAGTTTAAATCGCTGCCAAATTTAGAGTTTTTGTCACTTAGATCAGAGGCTGTTGTCCTTTTTTGCTTCCGCCATTGCGACTCCCAAAGTAGCTAGGCACCCGAAGTGAAAAGCGCTCCACCCTCCGATTCGTGTCGCATGGCTATAACCTTTTGATCTTCCGCCGTTGCGGCTCTCAAACCAGCTAAGCACCCGAAGTGAAAAGCGCTCCGCCGCCGATGCGGGTCGCGTGTCCGTAGTCTTTTTCTTCCCGCCCTTGCGACTATGTGAAGCACTTGGCTTCCGATGTCGTTGTCTTTCCAATTTGCGATTTGAAGTTTTCCCGGTCGCATCTTAGGTCTTAACTCTTTCGACTCCGACGTGCTTAAGTGTTTCATAGCGCCCATCGCCTGTTAAAAGCCCGCCTATGCGGCTGTGGATAAGTCTACCCCGCCGTGTTAGCAGTAATGCAACGCATGATCTTTCTCGTTGAGCAGCCGTTTGATTGATAGATTTTAACGTTTCATTTTAAAATGCAATCCCAACGAATGATACACATTGATTAATCGCAGGTGGACTTAAGGGACTGTGGAGGTGACCACGGTGCGAAGACATATCTTGACAGTTTTGACAAAGATCAAACTGAAACCGGCAGGATCGCAAAGAGGACAAGCGAAGCTAAAGACAAAATGAATAACGACAAAGGCACAAACCTGAAAGATCTATCAGTAACTGATCAAATCATGAATGCGTACAAAATGTAAAATGGGAATATGAAACGTTTTATGGGACCGAAAGGTCACACGTTTGGGGGAACCGAGGCGGTCTGCTGTTTTAATTTAAATATCTGAAAGTTAGAACAAAGAGGGGCTTTTTCCCTGGAAAACTTGTAACTTAATGCTTGTAAGTGGAACTATTTTGTTTTGCAACCAGAGACTGCAAATTTTGCCTGTTGGAGAAAGTGCTATGTGGAATGTATCAATGTGATTAAATGAGCAATGTTGGATGTGAACTATTTCATTTTCAACTGTGTCTCAGTAGCTGTAAGAGCGTTCTAACTTCCTGAACCTATGTTCTTGTCTGAATGTTCTTCAGTACCTTTACAATGTTTTCCACTATGAGTAATGGGAGTTTTAACTGTTGATGAGCTATCTTATCATGTATTCTTTATTCATGTTTATATGTTTGGTTATAAGAACAACTATCTGTGATTTTCCATAACACATGAGCAGTATTGCATTACTCATGAATTAATCCAGCTCTCTAGAGATAGTTTAGTTAGTATTTATTTTCTCGCATGATTTGGATGCTTGTGAGTTCTAAGATGAGAGGTAAGAACCTGCGCATCACATTGTGACTACTCTTTGCATCTTTATCACCCCGCATTGTTAATTAGGAATATGCATATCATACTTAAGTAAATAATACAAAAATATACACGGTGGACCGGGCCGCAACTGGTAAAACCTTTTGTTTTTGTTACTTGACCTACGGTGGCCAGACTGCAAACCGAACGGATTCCCTACACCAAACAGTCACGGGATAGTTGGGAACGTTGACTGGGGAGAATCCCTTGCTATTGTTGCCTACGAATTTCCAGGCCTCAACAGTTTCTGGCGTTAGAAGGAGGGCCGCCAGTGCATGGCTGGCCGAGGAAACCCGTTTTCCTGAGATTATTCCACCGGTAACAGTTCTGAAAGAAGTGGGCTTCATAATCCAATTCCAGAAGAAAGGAGTAGAGAGCATTTATTTTCTGTTGACAACGAGGTTGTTAATAACCTGAGAAGACACACCAGGGCATATGTGAAGAAGATTGGAGGATTATCGATCATCCATGAATTTCCCAGAAGAGAATATAAAAAGAAAAGATCATCCTATATTAGAAGACTCAGTGCTGGTTGGGGATTGGGAAGAACTTGTGGGAACAACCTTACATGAAGTTGTACTGCCTTTGAATCAAGAAGGCCCAGATACTCCTCACAGTTCTCCTGCTCACACTCATGTTTGCTCACCTCCTCACTCTCCACCCAGACTCATGGTAGGCGTTAACGCCAATCCACCACCAAAACTACCGAATCCACCACCTGCCTGGAGAGCCAGATCACCTTTAAATCTAACACCTCCGTTACATGATTTACCTCAAGCCTTTGAGAAGATGCTGCCCAAATTCGACCCAAGTGAGAAGATACTAGTAGATGACCACCTGCAAAGTTTTTACTTGGCCATAGAAGGGTTAAGGGCGGGGGAGTATGAAGATGTAGTTTGCAGACTTTTTTCGCACACCCTTAAAGGAGCTACAACATCATGGTATTTTGGGTTGCCTGCAAACTCTATCCCTGATTGGGATACCTTCGAGAGAATTTTCAGAAGAAAGTATGCGACTCAAAAGACTCATGCATACCTGACGAAAGGACTATGTGCCTTGAAGAAAGAGAGAAAGGAGAAGGTGCACAGCTTTACTCAAAGATTTGCAGCATACCTCAAGAATTTTTCTGAAGCTGACAAACCTTCGGACAAGGTCCTGATTGAATATTATACTTCGGCTTTAGGCCTTGCGTTGGCCATGTTTTCCAAAATAAGGGCCAAGCCTACTTTGGTGGAAACCTATGAAGAGGCGGAAATAGTGGAGGCTGAAAGAGAAAGTATCGAAGATTATCCCGAACAGTCAGGAGAGAAAGGTGTGGGAAGGAAAGCCTTATTGTTTACTAAGCCTAAGGAAGAGAAATCACTAGATTTTGAGAGTATGGCAAAGATGATGCAGAAGCTTTATAATGAGATCATATACTTGGAGAAAGAGAAGGAAACTCAAAATTTCTACAAACCCTATTACAAGAAAAGAGAGGATAACAATCAGTCCCAACCTCCTCCACACAATTCTGCATCTATGAATTTAACAGAGGTAGGCATGGACAATTTCTGCACTTTCCATCAACAACCACACTCTAAAAAGAATTGTCCTCAATGGATAAACTCGGTGACGTTGGTTATGAATCAGCTGTTGGACTCTAAATTAACAGAAGATGGAGATGAAGAAAGAAAAGAGAGTACCACTTCAACGAAGGAACAAGAAGAGGAAACCATGGTTTTGTGGAATTCTGTTTCGTTATTTGATGCTGAAGAAGAAAAGAATCAGGGCTACAAGGACATCATGGAAACCAACGTAACATCAAGGAGCCAAGGGTCGATTAAAGAAGACAGTCTCATACTCCCAAAGATCAAAAGGCTGCAGAAAAATGTTAAGAAATTTCAAAATAATTCAGCAGCTGATAAAATTCCCGAATTCACCATTACCAGCCAAGATCCTAGGCAGAATGATACGCTGGCCAAGCCCAATGAAGAAAATATGAATGTTGATAAACCACATCCCATTGAACCGCAGATGGATTATGACATTGTGGAAGATATAAAGAAGGTAAAGGCAGATGTTTCACTATTTGAAATGTGTAAAGTGCTGCAGCAAAAGGAAAGACTATTGAAAGCGCTGGAAGCATCGGATGAGAGGCTGCCCGCTGATAATCGGCCTAAAGAAGAAGAAGAAATCGGAGAAACCAGCATTGGAGGTAAGTCTAAGAGTAAACATCCACCTTTCCTCCTCACTTTTGAAATTTTTAATCACAACGTACATAATTTCCTGGTAGACTCAGGGACGTCAGTTAACGTCATGCCAATATCAGTCTGTAAAAAGATAAACTAGCAGCCTAAGCCATCCACGTGGAGGGTTGTTTAGTTGGACATGACGGATGTAGGGGTAATTGGTGAGATGGAGGATGTCCTAGTACGCCTGTCATCAAATGATAAAGTGTGCCAAGTCATTAATATTGTGGTGGTTGATATACTAGATGCTTATGGGCCTGTCCTTAGCAGAGATTGGTCTGCGAAACTAATCGGATATTTTGCCGCTGATTGGTCACATCTGTGGCTACCATATAAAGGAAGTCCGAACCAAATTAAGATTTTGAGGGAGCCTCACATGAAACACAACGTTACTCGACTTGAGGAGAAGAATGAACCAGTAGATTCTGTGTTGGGAAATTATTTTATTGAGTTGGAACCAGGAAATTACCAAGCAGAAGAAGCCAGCAACACGGCAGACACCCAGCCTGATCTCCTTCGATTCTCACAGGCTGATGAAATCGACTGTAAAATAGTAGACTTAGAAGTAGGAATAGATTCTCATGTAGTAGGTAGCAATTTTTGGACTTTGTTTTTTGATGGCTCTAAGACGTTAGAAGGGTCAGGGGTCGGCTGTGTCCTGATCGACCCCAAAAATAATAAACATTTTCTTTCATGTAGATTAGAGTTTGAATGTACGAATAATACGGCTGAGTATGAAGCATTGGTGCAAGGTTTGAAGAAAGCAATCGAATTAAAGGTAAGTAATCTAAAAGTTTTTGGAGATTCTGAAATAATTGTTAAACAGATCTGGAATCAAATACATTGTGTTTCCCCTGACCTAGAAGCTTATCAAAATGAGGTATGGGATCTACTCAAATGTTTTAACGCATTTAATATTGTTTCAATTCCAAGACTTAAAAATGCAGCAGCTGACTTGTTGGCTACATCAGCCGCTAGGATCGTACCTACTAATAATCGATGCTCTGTTGAATTACTATTCAGGCCCTCGATACCTGATATGATCACCAACATACGAGTATTCGATGACGATCAAAAAATTATAGAATGCTTAACAAATGACGAGGTATTTAAAGGAGCAATTATAGACGATGAAGAACATCAGGCCGAGATGAAGTATGCTAATTTCATCCCTAAAGGAGCAATGCTTAACAAATGACGAGGTATTTAAAGGAGCAATTATAGACGATGAAGAACATCAGGCCGAGATGAAGTATGCTAATTTCATCCCTAAAGGATTCAGAACGTTAGAAAGAATGTTCGATTTAAATGAAAAGTTCAGAAGACCAGCCAACATGAAGACTCACAGCTCATCTCTACAGTTCAAGCTGATAAATTTAGGGACTGAGACAAATCCTAAATATGTGAATCTTGGCAAATGTTGTTCACCATCAGAAAGAGATAAGTTTGTCAGTCTGTTTAAACAATATAAATATGTTTTCACCTGGACATACGAAGATTTGAAAACATATGACACCAGCATCATCAAGCATGTTATCCCCATCAAAGCTGGCATCAAACCGTATCAACAACCTTTAAGAAAAATGCACCCAAAATTGGAGCCGCTGATTTAGAATGAAGTTAAGAAATTATTGGATGCCAGAATCATTTTTAAGGTCAGACACTTTGAGTGGGTCTCAAATCTGGTGCCAGTAAGGAAAAAATCTGGAGAAATTAGGCTATGCGTGGATTTCAGGAATTTAAACCGTGCTTCGGACAAAGATAACTATCTTGTTCCACCCATGGAGCAACTGCTACAAGTGGTCTCAGGGTCTGAACTATTTTCTTTACTCGACGGATTCTCAGGCTACAATCAAGTATTAGTAGCTGAAGAAGACAGGTTGAAGACAACATTCAGGACCAAATGGGGAACTTTCGCTGATAGAAGAATGCCCTTTGGGATTATAAACGCTGGAGCCACATTCCAGAGGGATATGGACATAGCCTTCCGCTGTTTGATTGGACGTAGTGTGGTGATATACCTCGATGATATTACAATATTCTCAAAGAAGAGAGGATAACATGCGTTCCATCTAAGGCAGATTTTTGAACGCTGTCGGAAATATGGCATATCACTCAATCCCAAAAAATGCGTGTTTGCTGTTACGGAGGGTAAGCTGCTTGGTCACATAGTTTCCAATAAGGGAATCTCTATCAATCCGGAAATGATCAAAGCCATTGAACATATTCCCTTGCCCCATAATAAAAAAGGGATGCAATCATTTATGGGAACAATAAACTTCATGCGAAGATTTGTGCTTGATTTCGCTCAGATTGTCAAGCCTCTGCAGCAAATGGTGAAGCAAAATGCACAATTCAAGTGGACTGAGATTGAGAAGAACGCATTCAGCAAAATTAAAACTGCTATTGCACACGCACCCTCCCTGAAAAGCCCAGATTTCGACAAAGATTTTATTCTATATACTTTTGCATCTGATGATTCGCTAGTAGCTGTGCTTACTCAAAAAGAAGATGGTGGGGATGAATTCCCAATATATTTCATGAGCACTGGTCTACAAGGGGCCGAATTAAATTACCCAACGATTGATAAACAAGCTTATGCAGTATTCAAAGCAGTGAAACAATTCAGGCCCTACATTTAAAAAAATCGAACTAAGGTGATTGTCCCATACCCAACTGTGAGGTCCCTTTTTGTACAGAAAGAGTTAGGAGAAAGAAGGGGCAATTGGGTAAAATGTCTTCAAGAGTATGACCTCGAATTCAAGCCAGCTTCCATAGTCAAAGGGCAGGGGTTGTGCAAACCGATGACTAAAAATGGGGACAATGACGAACACGTCTGGGAAGATGAGGCTGAATTACATTTGACGGATGTATGTCCTTTGTTCACAACCCCCGATTCTTTATATAGGGACCTCGTGCATTACCTACAGGCAGGACTGTTGCCAGAACATTGGAATTCTAAGCAAAGAAGAGCGTTGCGTCTTAAATCAGCTTCCTATCAAATTGTTGAAGGAATATTATTCAGAAAAAATTACGATGGAGTTCTTCTTAGATTCCTAGAGAAAGAAGATGCGAAGAAAGTGATGACGGATTTGCATGATGGGCCTACTGGGGGACATTATTCAGGAAATACTACATCTCACAAAATTCTCAGAGCCGGTTACTATTGGCCTACGCTCTTCAAAGATGCACACGCACATGTCAGGAAGTGCGATATTTGCCAAAGGTGTAGTGTAAGACAACCTAAAGCAGCCGCACCACTGAAACCTGTGATGATCACGGAGCCGTTCGAGCAATGGGGGTTGGATATTATTGGGGAGATAAAGACAAACTCTTCCCTACAACACAAGTATATTCTGACCGCAACCGATTACTTCACTCGCTGGGTCGAAGCCATCCCGCCGCGCAAAATAAATGAGGACGCGGTTATCAGCTTCTTGCAGGACCATATCATGACCAGGTTTGGAGTTCCAGTTTCTGTAGTTTTTGATAATGCTACTTACTTTTCATCGATTAAATTAACTGCTTTCGCTCATGAGAAAGGAATAAAGTTGCATTATTCCGCTAACTACTATCCACAAGGGAATGGCTTGGCTGAATCCACCAACAAAAATATGATTAGAATTTTAAAGAAGACTGTAATAGAAAACCAGAGGAGTTGGCACTCAGCGCTACCAAATTCCCTTTGGGATGATAGAGTCACCTCCAAGTCTTTAATAGGAGTGTCTCCATATACCCTTGTGTACGGTAAAGAAGCCATTCTCCCTCCTAATATCATGCTACCTTCCTCCATAATAGCTCAAGAATCTAGAGGGTCGGATGATGATGTTTTGCAAATAAGGATATATAACCTCCTGAAAGCAGAAGAGGCTCGATCTAAAGCTAGAGAGCGCTTTAAGCAGCAGCAAGAGGTAATAAAAAGATGGTTCGACAAACATAAGGCAGGAACAAAAGACTTTGAGGTGGGAGATTTAGTTCTCAAGTGGGATCACCCCCATGATGAGAAAGGAAAACACACGAAATTCCAGCAGTTGTGGGTAGGTCCTTTCCAGATTGCGGCAAAACTTGGCCCTTCCACTTATAAGTTACAAGATCTGCAAGGGTGGGAAGAGAACTTACTAGTAAATGGTTTAGTTCTCACGCCTTATTTTTCTTAAAGTTTCATTTGTTTTCTTCTATCTTGTATATAAATAATCTGGCGTGGCCGTTTTTTGAGTCTTTGAGTCATGAAGTTTAGTTTGTTTTAGTTTAGATTTTCTGTTTGATTTCAATAAAAGAAGCAAGCTTTGGTTGCATGGAGAGCATTAGAATTCTGGACTAACTAAAATCCTTGATTACAAGACTGTGTATTATGGTTTTACCTGATATAATTTCTTCTAGTTTAGCAGTTTTCCTAAATGGCTATGAACGCATTGAAGTCCTGCTTAATCCCTGTAAAGTAACTCAAGATTAAAAGGTCCATAATACTATTTTGAGGCTCCATCCATCTCACACTTAAAATGTCCTAGGGGGTGACAGCAAAAGATCCATGGAAGGAAGCAGGGTAAACATTATATTATATATAAATGATCCCATGCCAAGAATTGAAAGCCAAAAGGCCAAGAAGAGTCAAAACTCCTAAGAAAGCAATATGTATCAAAACAAAGTACTAAATCACATGAGTATAAAATTGCCAAAAGTTCCTCTCCGTCCGTGAGCTAAAAATTACATAGATCTCTTAGACAAAGGGACACTATGGATAGAGGAGCCTGAATAAAAAATTCAGAAACAAAGGCATGGGGAGGACTCAAAAGGAAAAAAAGTCCAAAAGTACAACAAAGGTGCAAAATGGCATGGGAATGAGGAACAAATGAATATTTCTGTTTACCATATGTTACGATCCTGTGGTGTCCAAGCTCGAAGCTACATGAAGACAGAGGCAAAAATGAAACTCATATTTCTAGCCTCGAAAGAGTTATCTTGACTTTAAAATCTTGGTTTCCATTTTCCTAATTGGACTACCCTCAATGATTCAAAGTTCATATATTTTCCATTTGGGAAATCCATACATCTAAAATAATTCAACATGATTGTTTTTATTGTTAAACAGTCTGTTACTTAAGGAGGAAATTGTCCATAGATCTAGGTTCACCAGGTAGTCGCCAATTGTTGCAGCTGCAACTGTTTTCCCCAAATTTCTTAAATTTTGGTCCCCTCTTCATGATTTAGCGTGGTTTTTAATCGTTTGGATCCTTGAACCTTTTGGTCATGCTTTAATTTTGGATGGTTTTTGAAGATTATCTTTCGTCCTGTTTTTCAGAAATTGCTCATGTTTGGAATTGTTGTAGATCACAGATTTAGAGTTTGTTTTGCTGAGTTTAAAATGGGTCAGGCCTTTTTGTCCTTTGCAAAAAGTTGTTTCAGAGGTGAAACAGTTTAAATCACTGCCAAATTTAAAGTTTTTGTCACTTAGATCAGAGGTTGTTGTCCTTTTTTGCTTCCGCCGTTGCGGCTCCCAAAGTAGCTAGGCACTTGAAGTGAAAAGCGCTCTGCCCTCCGATTCGTGTCGCATGGCTATAACCTTTTGATCTTTCTTTGTTGCGGCTCTCAAACCAGCTAAGCACCCAAAGTGAAAAGCGCTCCACCGCTGATGCGGGTCGTGTGTCCGTACTCTTTTTCTTCTCGCCATTGCGGCTGTGCGAAGCACTTGGCTCCTGATGACGTTGTCTTTCCGATTTCCGATTTGAAGTTTTCCCTCCCGCATCTTAGGTCTTAAGTCTTTCGACTCCGACGTGCTTAAGTGTTTCACAGCGCCCATTGCCTGTTAAAAGCCCGCCTGTGCGGCTGTGGATAAGTCTACCCCACTGTGTTAGCAGTAATGCAACACATGATCTTTCTCGTTGAGCAGCCGTTTGATTGATAGATTTTAACGTTTCATTTTAAAATGCAATCCCAACAAATGATACACATTGATTAATCGCAGGTGGACTTAAGGGACTGTGGAGGTGACCACGACGCGAAGACATATCTTGACAGTTTTGACAAAGATCAAACTGAAACCGGCAGGATCACAAAGAGGACAAGCGAAGCTAAAGACAAAATGAATAACGACAAAGGCACAAAGCCGAAAGATCTATCAGTAACTGATCAAATCATGAATGCATACAGAATGTAAAATGGGAATATGAAACGTTTTATGGGACCGAAAGGTCACACGTTTGGGGGAACCCAAACGGTCTGCTGTTTTGATTTAAATATCTGAAAGTTAGAACAGAGAGGGGATTTTTCCCTGGAAAACTTGTAACTTAATGCTTGTAAGAGGAACTATTTCGTTTTGCAACCAGAGACTGCAAATTTTGCCTGTTGGAGAAAGTGCTATGTGGAATGTATCAATGTGATTAAATGAGCAATGTTGGATGTGAACTACTTCGTTTTCAACTGTGTCTCAGTAGCTGTAAGAGTGTTCTAACTTCATGAACCTATGTTCTTGTCTGAATGTTCTTCAGTACCTTTACAATGTTTTCCACTATGAGTAATGGGAGTTTTAACTGTTGATGAGCTATCTTATCATGTATTCTTTATTCATGTTTATATGTTTGGTTATAAGAACAACTATCTGTGATTTTCCATGACACATGAACAGTATTGCATTACTCATGAATTAATCCAGCTCTCTAGAGATAGTTTAGTTAGTATTTATTTTCTCGCATGATTTGGATGCTTGTGAGTTCTAAGACGAGAGCTAAGAACCTGTGCATCACATTGTGACTACTCTTTGCATCTTTATCACCCTGCATTGTTAATTAGGCATATGCATATCATACTTAAGTAAAAAATACAAAAATATACATGGTGGACCAGGCCGCAACCGGTAAAACCTTTTGTTTTTGTTACTTGACCTACGGTGGCCGAACCGCAAACTGGACGGATTCCCTACACCAAACAGTCACGGGCTAGTTGGGAACGTTGACTGGGGAGAATCCCTTGCTGTTGTTGCCTACGAATTTCCAGGCCTCAACAAATGGTTAAATCTTTGATTGTTTGAAAGTCATTAATTTTTTTCAAGAATACTATTAGGGCTAGCTGAAATTGCATGCATGTTCTTTCTTTAGTTAATAATTTCATCAAAGTCATAAGGTTTGTGAGGAGGGTGTTTGGTGTTTTTTGCAAGTTTCATGTTGATGCAACAGGGCAGGTTGAAGATGCAAAATAGGAGCAACAAGCCTATGAAACTTTGAAAAAGATTATTTCTCTCCCTCTATCTCTTTCTCTTTCACGTTTTCATGTTGTCTTGCCTTTAGAGTGGTCAAAACATATCTCCCTAAGTTTAATTTGTTTGTATAGAGAGCCACAAGACCAAGTTTTGTTAATATTAGTATGTTGGTGACATGTCCTAGTCATTAGCAAGTTTTTTCCCACAATAGAATTGACTACTCCATTGGTGAAAAACTTCTATGTGATAGTTCATCATCTTTTAGTTTTCCAAAAAGTGAAGAGTTTTCCAGTTTTTTGCATGTTAAGCAAACCCAGGTGTCCCACATGCCCGGTGGTGTAAAAATGAGCATGTGGTAGGGGTCCCATCCTCCTTTCTTTGGTGACAGGAACATGGCCATGCACTATCTGAACTAGAAAAAAGCATGGGAGGCAAAGTATAATGGATTTCCCTATTTTTGCCATTTTTTTATATCCTGGATATTGGTTGGATTGGGTTTGTAGACTAGGTTGGGAGTTAGTATCTTCCATTTGGAGTGCATTTAGTTGTGTTTTGGATTATTGCATACCTTGGATTGATTTGAATTAGGAAAAATTTAGGGGTTTTTCCACCTTGTTTTGTCTTTTGTTTTGATTGTTGTAGACTTTGGCATGCAAAAGTAAGAGTACAAGTGTATGCTTGTGCCTTTGTACCATTTTTTAGTCGAAGAAAACTTATTAGATGTTTCTTCTCAAATTGCTTATGCAAGAATTGGTGAAAATACAAGTTTTGTGTGTTACTCTTGTGCATAGTAAAGTATATCAACAATTAAGTTTCTTTTTTCCATTTGTAGGTGTAGGTCTTATTGGAATTTTCATAAAAAAAAGTGAACATTGAATTAGTTCATTTGCAATGTAATGAAAGAGTATTTTGAAACAAAAAAGAGGATTGATTGTTTGTAACAAAGACCTTCTTTTCTTTTGAAAGACAATAATGCTTTAGATCATTTGAATATCTTTATTGGTGTTTGAATTTTATGAATCCTTGTTGCTTTTAATTCTTGAATAAGATTTTCAAAAAATCAAGTACACAATCAAAACGAACCATGGATTTTTATTTCTTAGAAACTAACAATAGCCTAGGGTACTAGGGCCTTAGTAATTGGTTGGAGAGTAAATTTCTCCAAGGCCATTAAAACGAGACAATGAATTTCACTAGTTGAGTGAAAAAATCTAGTAGTACTAGATCCCTTTGTTGGGAAAGTGTGTCTCACACATGTGTCAAGCACGAGGTAAGTATACACATGAAATTGGGATATTTCGCTCGATTGTTTGTTTAGTGGGCTACATGATTCCAGGAGATCTAGTTTAAGTGGAAAGTCCTCAGGGTAACACCACTTTTCATTGGAGTTTTGTGTCTAGGACATGTGTTCTATGTTCCTTGCCCATTCACAAGAACCTATCTTTCAACTATTCCACCCAACTGTTATATGTGAATTGTATCCTTAGTTGTTTTTACTAGGTTTTATCATATGCGACTACAAGGGGAAAGTATTGCATTACCTAATTCCAACGTATAACATCCGCTCAGCCCCCTTGGAGGGTAACTATCTTCAAGATAGTGCTTGGCCCTTGGTGATTGTTTTTGGAGAGTCACCATAACTATTTCCTAAACCTTTGTTGGTTAGACTTGGACAATGATCATCCTCAGATGACCTTTGAAAGTCACTTGTGGGGATATTCCCTTATTAGTACCAGAATCGTCTTGTACTTATCATTGGAAGGGTAAGTTTGCTTGTTTTAAATATATCATGAATTTTTAGTGAGTGAGGGTCTGTTATAAATCAAGTTGTAAAAAATTCTTCCTTTGTAAGCCAAAGTGGTTGATCAACCTCTTTGTAGGTCTAGAAGGATCCAAAAACACTCACTTGAAAAGGTGGAATTACCAAATAAGAGTCAACGATTAGATCATAGTGATCCACCCCCACAAGGGGCAGAGGAAGAGAACTTATAACCTGTAAATGATCACACTAAAGAGGATACGTGTCTAGATCTAGTGATTTTAACAGATTGTTCAAAAAAGGATACCTTAGTGGTTTATACAATCATTTTAATAGATCTGAGAGAGGTACATCTCTTCCCATTCAAGAGGAATTAGGTATGATTGATTTTGAGGATCTCACAAACCCACCAAGGGGATTGAATCCACCTCAAATCCCAGTTTTGTTTAGAATCATGAGTCTGAAAAGCATAATTTCAGAGTACATTTTAATCCGTTATCTGAGTGGGATAACATGGATAACGCATGTGACATACCCGTTACTAGGGGCATTACACCCCCAACAACCACTAACCCTATAGGAGGAGTAAACCCAACTATGTCTTTTGCAATATAATCGGCATGGGTCCCACTCTCATATTGAGTATCTACCAAATGATTAATTCCTTTGACCACTAATCTTGTGTGTGATTCTGGTAGTTCAGTATCCATATTATGAGGTAATAGTCCCTTCTAACTTGGGATGTGATTGCTTAGATTCCCATCTATGCCTACTAGCATACGCCCAGTCACTTCTAATTTCACCACATCAAGTGGTGATCCCTTAGTCCCCTTAAATAGCTTTTCATTCTAAGGTGGACATGTGCCAATGTCAACTCCCTATACGATAACTAGGTTGCTTCATATTTTGGTATCCTCTAGGGTAGTATTCATTTCCCTAGAATAAGGGGCATGGATGTTAGAGCTTTTCTTGGATTCAATATGCCCCAAGGCAGTGTGCCTTTCCCCGGAATGGGGGGCATGGGTGTTGGATATGATTTATGATTCAATATGTCATAGGTTAGCATGCCTTGTCCTAGAATGGGGGGCATGGGTGTGGGAGTTCATTCAAAATTTAATGTACCTCAAGATAACGTGCATTTCCTTGGAATGGGGGGCATGGCTAGTGGTGTTTCCACACCATATGTAATACCCTGGTTTTGACCCGTTGGTATTTAGATTGTAAATGATGTATGTATTGTATTTGAATCATGGCAAGGAGCTTAAGGCCAAGGCCCTACCATTGATTGATTTTTTGCGGATAGGTGATCAAGTTTGATACCTATGGATTTGGTGCTAAGTTAAGCACATAGCATTTTGTATATCGTGTAAATACACAATTTAATAAAATACCACATATAGCTATGGGACTTCAAGGTGAAAGAGGCGGGGGAATGACTCCACAAGGGATATGGTGGGGTGTTAGTCAAACCCTTGAGCCAATAGGGTGAGACCAGGTGTCAATGGGGAAACCGATGCACCCTCAGCTACCTTTTCGTCCTCTGTCCTCAATCATCAATTTCTTCCAAAATTTGGTTGAGGCAGTTAATGCCTTGGGCAGAGAAAGGCATGAAAGTATGATTGCTTGTCTGAGCAAGCCTACAGTCTGGGAAGCTGCGATCTTGCTTCTGATGCAAGGAAGCACGTGATGCGTGCCATTCTGTATTTCCTTAGTTGGGCGAGGGGAATAAGTTTTGAATAAGTTTGGTGGTGGTGGAGCGTCATGGTTATGAATGATTTCCTGACCATTCTACCATTCTAGGGTTCCAGACCATCCGATCGATCTGATCAGTTTGGTTCATGCGGGTTATTGTTGGTTCACTACCCTGAGTCACAGAAGAAAGATTCTGCTATGGATTTGCTGAGTAAATTGGAAGTGGAGATCTCTCAATTTTATGAGAGTGTGGTCCTCCATAGTTTCCCGATTTCCCTGGAGACATGCAGTGTGGTGGTTCGACTACCCTGATTCGTAGAAGTGTGGTTCCATAGTGCCGGTTTGTGTGACATTGTGGTATGCAAGTAAACCTTGTTGTCTCTGTGTTACAGAGTGAATCCTATTTGGATTTGTTTTTCCTTGTATATTGTTTTGTTATGCACCTTGGTTCGGGTTTGAACTATATGCAAGACTTAGGCATGGAAGAGACGTAGAATGTGCTTGATAAACCTAGTGTGGAACCTCACAATAAGATAAGAGTGGCTGGTGAATTTTCTCTGCACATCCTGAAGAGCACTGGAAGGGAAAGTGTAGCCCGAGGGACTATGGAGCAGAGAAGGGGACACTTCCTTGTGTTGGGTGTGTACGCAACGTTGATGCCAGGCTAGATAGATCTTGTGAATGTTTCCTTAGCTCTGTGGATGAGGTCAATAGCTTATCAGTTCTTCTTGTCAAATGCCTTAGCAGCCTGATAAACCCAACAAGCTGGCTTGGCTGAATAGCGTGTGAAACCTAACAGTGAGAGGCTTGGCCGAGCATCTTGTGAACCCATCTGTTGGCTTGGTTGTGTCTTGTTGTTCTTTGGGCCATGTGTGTAATCCTTTTCTGGAAAGCATGTGAAACCCAATTGTGCATGATGTCTTGGTTGAATGCCTAATAAACCCATATGTTGGCTTGGATGGTCATTGATATAGATGTTGGCTTGGCTTTGTACAGTTTGATAAACCCAACTGTATGCAGGCTTGGTTGTGTAAGCCTGATAAACCCAATAGTGTTTGGCTTGTAAGCCTGTAGCATGATAAACCGTTGTGGCTCTCAAACCAGCTAAGCACCCGAAGTGAAAAGCGCTCCGCCGCCGATGCGGGTTGCGTGTCTGTAGTCGTTTTCTTCACGCCCTTGCGGATGTGCGAAGCACTTGGCTTCCGATGTCGTTGTCTTTCCGATTTCCCGCATCTTAGGTCTTAACTCTTTCGACTCCGACGTGCTTAAGTGTTTCACAACGCCCATCACCTGTTAAAAGCCCGCCTGTGCGGCTGTGGATAAGTCTACCCCACCGTGTTAGCAGTAATGCAACGCATGATCTTTCTCGTTGAGCAGCCGTTTGATTGATAGATTTTAACGTTTCATTTTAAAATGCGATCCCAACGAATGATACACATTGATTAATCGCAGGTGGACTTAAGGGACTGTGGAGGTGACCACGGTGCAAAGACATATCTTGACAGTTTTGACAAAGATCAAACTGAAACCGGCAGGATCGCAAAGAGGACAAGCGAAGCTAAAGACAAAATGAATAATGACAAATGCACAAACCCGAAAGATCTATCGGTAACTGATCAAATCATGAATGAGTATAGAATGTAAAATGGGAATATGAAACGTTTTATGGGACTGAAAGGTCACGCGTTTGGGGGAACCCAAGCGGTTTGCTGTTTTAATTTAAATATCTAAAAGTTAGAACAAAGAGGGGCTTTTTCCCCGAAAAACTTGTAACTTAATGCTTGTAAGAGGAACTATTTCGTTTTGCAACCAGAGACTGCAAATTTTGCCTGTTGGAGAAAGTGCTATGTGGAATGTATCAATGTGATTAAATGAGCAATGTTGGATGTGAACTATTTCATTTTCAACTGTGTCTCAGTAGCTGTAAGAGCGTTCTAACTTCCTGAACCTATGTTCTTGTCTGAATGTTCTTTAGTACCTTTACAATGTTTTCCACTATGAGTAATGGGAGTTTTAACTATTGATGAGTTATCTTATCATGTATTCTTTATTCATGTTTACTATGTTTGGTTATAAGAACAACTATCTGTGATTTTCCATAACACATGAACAGTATTGCATTACTCATGAATTAATCCAGCTCTCTAGAGATAGTTTAGTTAGTATTTATTTTCTCGCATGATTTGGATGCTTGTGAGTTCTAAGACGAGAGGTAAGAACCTGCGCATCACATTGTGACTACTCTTTGCATCTTTATTACCCTGCATTGTTAATTAGGCATATGCATATCATACTTAAGTAAAAAATACAAAAATATACACGGTGGACTGGGCCGCAATTGGTAAAACCTTTTGTTTTCGTTACTTGACCTACGGTGGTCGGACCGCAAACTAGACGGATTCCCTACACCAAACAGTCACGGGCTAGTTGGGAACGTTGACTGGGGAGAATCCCTTGTTGTTGTTGCCTGTTAATTTCCAGGCCTCAACAGTTTTTGGCACTAGAAGGAGGGCCGCCAGTGCATGGCTGGCCGAGGAAACCCGTTTTCTCGAGATTATTCCACCGGTAACAGTTCTGAAAGAAGTGGGCTTCATAATCCAATTCCAGAAGAAAGGAGTAGAGACCATTTGTTTTCTGTTGACAACGAGGTTGTTAATAACCTGAGAAGACACACCAGGGCATATGTGAAGAAGATTGGAGGATTTCCGATCATCCCTGAATTTCCCAGAAGAGAATATAAAAGAAAAGATCGTCCTATATTGGAAGACTCAGTGCTGGTTGGGGATTGGGAAGAACTTGTGGAAACAGCCTTACAGGAAGTTGTGCTTCCTTTAAATCAAGAAGGCCTAGATATTCCTTATAGTTCTCCTGCTCACACTCCTGTTTTCTCACCTCCTCACTCTCCACCCAGACTCATGGCAGGCGTTAACGCCAATCCACCACCAAAACCACCGAATCCACCACCTGCCTGGAGAGCCAGATCACCTTTAAATCTAACACCTCCGTTACATGATTTACCTCAAGCCTTTGAGAAGATGCTGCCCAAATTCGACCCAAGTGAGAAGATACTAGTAGATGACCACATGCAAAGTTTTTACTTGGCCATAGAAGGGTTAAGGGCGGGGGAGTATGAAGATGTAGTTTGCAGAATTTTTCCGCACACCCTTAAAGGAGCTGCAGCATCATGGTATTTTGGGTTGCCTGCAAACTCTATCCCTGATTGGGATACCTTCGAGAGAATTTTCAGAAGTAAGTATGCGACTCAAAAGACTCATGCAGCCCTCACAAAAGGACTATGCGCCTTGAAGAAAGAGAGAAAGGAGAAGGTGCACAGCTTTACTCAAATATTTGCAGCATACCTCAAGAATTTTTCTGAAGCTGACAAACCTTCGGACAAGGTCTTGATTGAACATTATACTTCGGCTTTAGGCCCTGAGTTGGCCATGTTTGCCAAAATAATGGCCAAGCCTACTTTGGCGGAAACCTATGAAGAGGCGGAAATAGTGGAGGCTGAAAGAGAAAGTATCGAAGATTATCCCGAACAGTCAGGAGAGAAAGGTGTGGGAAGGAAAGCCTTATTGTTTACTAAGCCTAAGGAAGAGAAATCACCAGATTTTGAGAGTATGGCAAAGATGATGCAGAATCTTTCTAACGAGATCATAGACTTGGAGAAAGAGAAGGAAACTCAAAAGTTCTACAAACCCTATTACAAGAAAAGAGAGGATAACAATCAGTCCCAACCTCCTCCGCACAATTCTGCATCTATGAATTTAACAGAGGTAGGCATGGACAATTTCTGCACTTTCCATCAGCAACCACACTCTAAAAATAATTGTCCTCAATGGATAAACTCGGTGACGTTGGTTATGAATCAGCTGTTGGACTTTAAATTAACAGAAGATGGAGATGAAGAAAGAAAAGAGAGTACCACTTCAAAGAAGGAACAAGAAGAGGAAACCATGGTTTTGTGGAATTCTGTTTCGTTATTTGATGCTGAAGAAGAAAAGAATCAGGGCTACAAGGACGTCATGGAAACCAACGTAACAACAAGGAGCCAAGGGTCGATTAAAGAAGACAATCTCATACTCCCAAAGATCTAAAGGCTGCAGAAAAATGTTAAGAAATTTCAAAATAATTCCGCAGCTGATAAAATTCCCAAATTCACCATTACCATCCAAGATCTTAGGCAGAATGATACGCTGGCCAAGCCCAATGAAGAAAATATGAATGTTGATAAACCATATCCCATTGAACCGCAGATGGATTATGACATTGTGGAATATATAAAGAAGGTAAAGGCAGATGTTTCACTATTTGAAATGTGTAAAGTGCCGCAGCAAAAGGAAAGACTATTGAAAGCGCTGGAAGCATCGGATGAGAGGCTGCCCGCTGATAATCAGCCTAAAGAAGAAGAAGAAATCGAAGAAACCAGCATTGGAGGTAAGTCTAAGAGTAAACATCCACCTTTCCTCCTCACTTTTGAAATTTTTAATCACAACGTACATAATTGCCTGGTAGACTCAGGGGCGTCGGTTAACGTCATGCCAATATCAGTCTGTAAAAAGATAAACGGGCAGCCTAAGCCATCCACGTGGAGGGTTGTTTAGTTGGACAGGACGGATGTAAGGGTAATTGGTGAGATGGAGGATGTCCTAGTACGCCTGTCATCAAATGATAAAGTGTGCCAAGTCATTAATATTGTGGTGGTTGATATACCAGATGCTTATGGGCTTGTCCTTAGCAGAGATTGGTCAGCGAAACTAATCGGGAGCCTCACATGAAACACAACGTTACTCGACTTGAGGAGAAGATTGAACCAGTAGATTTTATGTTGGGAAATTATTTTATTGAGTTGGAACCAGGAAATTACCAAGCAGAAGAAGCCAGCAACACGACAGACACCCAGCCTGATCTCCTTCGATTCTCACAGGTTGATGAAATCGACTGTAAAATAGTAGACTTAGCAGTAGGAATAGATTCTCATGCAGTAGGTAGCGATTTATGGACTTTGTTTTTTGATGGCTCTAAGACGTTAGAAGGGTCAGGGGCTGGCTGTGTCTTGATCGACCCCAAAAATAATAAACATTTTATTTCATGTAGATTAGAGTTCGAATGTACGAATAATACGGCTGAGTATGAAGCATTGGTGCAAGGTTTGAATAAAGCAATCGAATTAAAGGTAAGTAATCTAAAAGTTTTTGGAGATTCTGAAATAATTGTTAAACAGATTCGGAATCAAATACATTGTGTTTCCCCTGACCTAAAAGCTTATCAAAATGAGGTATGGGATCTGCTCAAATGTTTTAACGCATTTAATATTGTTTCAATTCCAAGACTTAAAAATGCAGTAGTTGACTTGTTGGCCACATCAGCCACTAGGATCGTACCTACTAATAATCGATGCTCTGTTGAATTACTATTCAGGCCCTCGGTACTTGATATGATCACCAACGTACGAGTATTCGATGACGATCAACAAATTATAGAATGCTTAACAAATGACGAGGTATTTAAAGGAGCAATTATAGACGATGAAGAACATCAGGCCGAGATGAAGTATGCTAATTTCATCCCTAAAGGAGTCAGAACGTTAGAAAGAATGTTCGATTTAAATGAAAAGTTCAGAAGACCAGCCAACGTGAAGACTCACAGCTCATCTCTACAGTTCGAGCTGATAAATTTAGGGACTGAGACAAATCCTAAATATGTGAATCTTGGGAAATGTTGTTCACCGGCAGAAAGAGATAAGTTCGTCAGTCTGTTTAAACAATATAAATATGTTTTCGCCTGGACATACGAATATTTGAAGACATATGACACCAGCATCATCAAGCATGTTATCCCCATCAAAGCTGGCATCAAACAGTATCAGCAACCTTTAATAAAAATGCACCCAAAATTGGAGCCGCTGATTCAGAATGAAGTTAAGAAATTATTGGATGCCAGAATCATTTTTAAGGTCAGACACTCTGAGTGGGTCTCAAATTTGGTGCCAGTAAGGAAAAAATCTGGAGAAATCAAGCTATGCGTGGATTTCAGGAATTTAAACCGTGCTTCAGACAAAGATAACTATCCTGTTCCACCCATGGAGCAACTGCTACAAATGGTCTCAGGGTCTGAACTATTTTCTTTACTCGACGGATTCTCGGGCTACAATCAAGTATTAGTAGCTGAAGAAGACAGGTTGAAGACAACATTCAGGACCAAATGGGGAACTTTCGCTGATAGAAGAATGCCCTTTGGGATTATAAATGCCGGAGCCACATTCCAGAGGGCTATGGACATAGCCTTCCGCTGTTTGATTGGACGTAGTGTGGTGATATACCTCGATGATATTACAATATTCTCAAAGAAGAGAGGAGAACACGCATTCCATCTAAGGCAGATTTTTGAACGCTGTCGGAAATATGGCATCTCACTCAATCCCAAAAAATGTGTGTTTGATGTTAGGGAGGGTAAGCTGCTTGGTCACATAGTTTCCAATATGGGAATCTCTATCGATTTGGAAATGATCAAAGCCATTGAACAGATTCCCTTGCCCCATAATAAAAAAGGGATGCAATCATTTATGGGAACAATAAACTTCATGCGAAGATTTGTGCCTGATTTCTCTCAGATTGTCAAGCCTCTGCAGCAAATGGTGAAGCAAAATGCACAATTCAAGTGGACTAAGATTGAGAAGAACGCATTCAGCAAAATTAAAACTGCTGTTGCACACGCACCCTCCCTGAAAAGCCCAGATTTCGACAAAGATTTTATTCTATATACTTTTGCATCTGATGATTCGCTAGCAGCTGTGCTTACTCAAAAAGAAGATGGTGGGGATGAATTCCCAATATCTTTCATGAGCACTGGTCTACAAGGGGCCGAATTAAATTACCCAACGATTGATAAACAAGCTTATGCAGTATTCAAAGCAGTGAAACAATTCAGGCCCTACATATTAAAAAATTGAACCAAGGTGATCGTCCCATACCCAGCTATGAGGTCCCTTTTTGTACAGAAAGAGTTAGGAGAAAGAAGGGGCAATTGGGTAACAGGTCTTCAAGAGTATGACCTCCAATTCAAGCCATCTTCCATAGTCAAAGGGCAGGGATTGTGCAAACCGATGACTGAAAATGGGGACAATGACGAACACGCCTGGGAAGATGAGGCCGAATTACATTTGACGGATGTATGTCCTTTGTTCACAACCCCCGATTCTTTGTATAGGGACCTCGTGCATTACCTGCAGGCAGGACTGTTGCTAGAACATTGGAATTCTAAGTAAAGAAGAGCGCTGCGTCTTAAATCAGCTTCCTATAAAATTTTTGAAGGAATATTATTCAGAAAAAATTACGACGGAGTTCTTCTTAGATGCCTAGAGAAAGAAGATGCGAAGAAAGTGATGACGGATTTGCATGATGGGCCTACTGGGGGACATTATTCAGGAAATACTACAGCTCACAAAATTATCAGAGCCGGTTACTATTGGCCTATGCTCTTCAAAGATGCACACGCACATGTTAGGAAGTGCGATATTTGCCAAAGGTGTAGTGTAAGACAACCTAAAGCAGCCGCACCACTGAAACCTGTGATGATCACGGAGCCGTTCGAGCAATGGGGGTTGGATATTATTGGGGAGATAAAGCCAAACTCTTCCCTGCAACACAAGTATATTCTGACCACAACCAATTACTTCACTCGCTGGGTCGAAGCCATCCCGCTGCGCAAAATAAATGAGGACGCGGTTATCAGCTTCCTGCAGGACCATATCATGACCAGGTTTGGAGTTCCAGTTTCTGTAGTTTTTGATAATGCTACTTACTTTTCATCGATTAAATTAACTGCTTTCGCTCATGAGAAAGGAATAAAGTTGCATTATTCCACTAACTACTATCCACAAGGGAATGGCTTGGCTGAATCCACCAACCAAAATCTAATTAGAATTTTAAAGAAGACTGTAATAGAAAACCAGAGGAGTTGGCACTCAGCGCTACCAAATGCCCTTTGGGATGATAGAGTCACCCCCAAGTCTTCGATAGGAGTGTCTCCGTATACCCTTGTGTACGGTAAAGAAGCCATTCTCCCTCCTAATATCATGCTACCTTCCTCCATAATAGCTCAAGAATCTAGAGGGTCGGATGATGATGTTTTGCAAATACGGATATATAACCTCTTGAAAGCAAAAGAGGCTCGATCTAAAGCCAGAGAACGCTTTAAGCAGCAGCAAGAGGTAATAGAAAGATGGTTCGACAAACATAAGGCAGGAACAAAAGACTTTGAGGTGGGAGATTTAGTTCTCAAGTGGGATCACCCCCATGATGAGAAAGTAAAACACACGAAATTCCAGCAGTTGTGGGTAGGTCCTTTCCAGATTGCGGCAAAACTTGGCCCTTCCACTTATAAGTTACAAGATCTGTAAGGGTGGGAAGAGAACTTACTAATAAATGGTTTAGTTCTCAAGCCTTATTTTTCTTAAAGTTTCATTTGTTTTCTTCTATCTTGTATATAAATAATCTGGCGTGGCCGTTTTTTGAGTCTTTGAGTCATGAAGTTTAGTTTGTTTTAGTTTAGATTTTTTGTTTGATTTCAATAAAAGAAGCAAGCTTTGGTTGCATGGAGAGCATTAGAATTCTGGACTAACTAAAATCCTTGATTACAAGACTGTGTATTATGGTTTTACCTGATAGAATTTCTTCTAGTTTAGCAGTTTTCCTAAATGGCTATGAACGCATTGAAGTCCTGCTTAATCCCTGTAAAGTAACTCAAGATTAAAAGGTCCGAAATATTATTTCGAGGCTCCATCCATCTCACACTTAAAATTTCCTAGGGGGTGACAGCAAAAGATCCATGGAAGGAAGCAGGGTAAACAGTATATTATATATAAATGATCCCATGCCAAGAATTGAAAGCCAAAAGGCTAAGAAGAGTCAAAACTCCTAAGAAAGCAATATGTATCAAAACAAAGTACTAAATCACATGAGTATAAAATTGCCAAAAGTTCCTCTCCGTCCGTGAGCTGAAAATTACATACATCTCTCACACAAAAGGACACTATGGATAGAGGAGCCTGAATAAAAAATTCAGAAAGAAAGGCATGAGGAGGAATCAAAAGGACAAAAAGTCCAAAAGCACAACAAAGGTGCAAAATGGCATGGGAATGAGGAACAAATGAATATTTCTGTTTACCATATGTTACGATCCTGTGGTGTCCAAGCTGGAAGCTACCCGAAGACAGAGGCAAAAATGAAACTCATATTTCTGGCCTCGAAAGAGTTATCTTGACTTTAAAATCTTGGTTTCCATTTTCCTAATTGGACTACCCTCAATGATTCAAAGTTCATATATTTGCCATTTGGGAAATCCATACATCTAAAAGAATTCAACATGATTGTTTTTATTCTTAAACAGTCTGTTACTTAAGGAGGAAATTGTCCAGAGATCTAGGTTCACCAGGTAGTTGCCAATTGTTGCAGCTGCAACTGTTTTCCCCAAATTTCTTAAATTTTGGTCCCCTCTTCATGATTTAGCATGGTTTTTAATCATTTGGATCCTTGAACCTTTTGGTCGTGCTTTAATTTTGGATGGTTTTTTGAAGATTATCTTTCGTCCTAGTTTTCAGAAATTGCTCATGTTTCGAATTGTTGTAGATCACAGATTTAGAGTTTGTTTTGCTGAGTTGAAAATGGGTCAGGCCTTTTTGTCCTTTGCAAAAAGTTGTTTTGGAGGCCAAACAGTTTAAATCGCTGCCAAATTTAAAGTTTTTGTCACTTAGATCGGAGGCTGTTGTCCTTTTTTGCTTCCGCCGTTGCGGCTCCCAAAGTAGCTAGGCACTTGAAGTGAAAAGCACTCCGCCCTCCAATTCGTGTCGCATGGCTATAACCTTTTGATCTTTCGCTGTTGCGGCTCTCAAACCAGCTAAGCACCCGAAGTGAAAAGCGCTACGCCGCTGATGCGGGTCGTGTGTCCGTAGTCTTTTTCTTCCCGCCATTGTGGCTGTGCCAAGCACTTGGCTTCCGATGTCGTTGTCTTTTCGATTTCCGATTTGAAGTTTTCCCGCCCGCATCTTAGGTCTTAACTCTTCCGACTCCGACGTGCTTAAGTGTTTCGCAGCGCCCATCACCTATTAAAAGCCCACCTGTGCGGCTGCGGATAAGTCTACCCCGCTGTGTTAGCAGTAATGCAACGCATGATCTTTCTCGTTGAGCAGTCGTTTGATTGATAGATTTTAACGTTTCATTTTAAAATGCAATCCCAACAAATGATACACATTGATTAATCGCAGGTGGACTTAAGGGATTGTGGAGGTGACCATGACGCGAAGACATATCTTAACAGTTTTGACAAAGATTAAACTGAAACCGGCAGGATCGCAAAGAGGACAAGCGAAGCTAAAGACAAAATGAATAACGACAAAGGCACAAACTCGAAAGATCTATCAGTAACTGATCAAATCATGAATGCATACAGAATGTAAAATGGGAATATGAAACGTTTTATGGGACCGAAAGGTCACACGTTTCGGGGAACCCAAATGGTCTGCTATTTTGATTTAAATATCTGAAAGTTAGAATAGAGAGGGGATTTTTCCCTGGAAAACTTGTAACTTAATGCTTGTAAGAGGAACTATTTCGTTTTGCAACCAGAGACTGCAAATTTTGCCTGTTGGAGAAAGTGCTATGTGGAATGTATCAATGTGATTAAATGAGCAATGTTGGATGTGAACTATTTATTTTTCAACTGTGTCTCAATAGTTGTAAGAGCCTTCTAACTTCCTGAACCTATGTTCTTGTCTGAATGTTCTTCAGTGCCTTTACGATGTTTTCCACTATGAGTAATGGGAGTTTTAACTGTTGATGAGATATCTTATCATGTATTCTTTATTCATGTTTATATGTTTGGTTATAAGAACAACTATCTGTGATTTTCCATAACACATGAATAGTATTGCATTACTCATGAATTAATCCAACTCTCTAGAGATAGTTTAGTTAGTATTTATTTTCTCGCATGATTTGGATGCTTGTGAGTTCTAAGACGAGAGGTAAGAACCTGTGCATCACATTGTGACTACTCTTTGCATCTTTATCACCCTGCATTGTTAATTAGGCATATGCATATCATACTTAAGTAAAAAATACAAAAATATACACGGTGGACTGGGCCGCAACCGGTAAAACCTTTTGTTTTTGTTACTTGACCTACGGTGGCCGATCGCAAACTGGACAGATTCCCTACACCAAACAGTCACGGGCTAGTTGGGAACGTTGAATGGGGAGGATCCCTTGCTGTTGTTGCCTGTGGATTTCCAAGCCTCAAAAAATGGTTAAATCTTTGATTGTTTGAAAGTCATTAATCTTTTTCAAGAATACTATTAGGGCTAGCTGAAATTGCACGCATGTTCTTGCTTTAGTTAATAATTTCATCAAAGTCATAAGGTTTGTGAGGAGGGTGTTTGGTGTTTTTTGCAGGTTTCATGTTGATGCAACAGGGCAGGTTGAAGATGCAAATAGGAGCAACAAGCCTATGAAACTTTGAAAAAGATTATTTCTCTCCCTCTATCTCTTTCTCTTTCATGTTTTCATGTTGTCTTGCCTTTAAAGTGGTGAAAACATATCTCCCTAAGTTTAATTTGTTTGTATAGAGAGCCACAAGACCAAGTTTTGTTAATATTAGTATGTTGGTGACATGTCCTAGTCATTAGCAAGTTTTTTCCCACAATAGAATTGACAACTCCATTGGTGAAAAACTTCTATGTGATAGTTCATCATCTTTTAGTTTTCCAAAAAGTGAAGAGTTTTCTAGTTTTTTGCATGTTAAGCAAACCCAGGTGTCCCACATACCCAATAGTGTACAAATGAGCATGTGGTAGGAACATGGCCATCCTCCTTTCTTTGGTGACAGGAACATGGCCATGCACTATCTGAACTAGAAAAAAGCGTGGGAGGCAAAGTATAATGGATTTCCCTATTTTTGCCATTTTTTTATTATCCTGGATATTGGTTGGATTGGGTTTGTAGACTAGGTTGGGAGTTAGTATCTTCCATTTGGAGTGCATTTAGTTGTGTTTTGGATGAATGCATACCTTGGATTGATTTGAATTAGGAAACATTTAGGGGGTTTTCCACCTTGTTTTGTCTTTTGTTTTGATTGTTGTAGACTTTGGCGTGCAAAAGTAAGAGTACAAGTGTATGCTTGTGCCTTTGTACCATTTTTTAGTCGAAGAAAACTTATTAGATGTTTCTTCTCAAATTGCTTATGCAAGAATTGGTGAAAATACAAGTTTTGTGTGTTACTCTTGTGCATAGTAAAGTATATCAACAATTAAGTTTCTTTTTTCCATTTGTAGGTGTAGGTCTTATTGGAATTTTCATAAAAAAAAGTGAACATTGAATTAGTTCATTTGCAATGTAATGAAAGAGTATTTTTAAACAAAAAAGAGGATTGATTGTTTGTAACAAAGACCTTCTTTTCTTTTGAAAGACAATAATGCTTTAGATCATTTGAATATCTTTATTGGTGTTTGAATTTTATGAATCCTTGTTGCTTTTAATTCTTCAATAAGATTTTCAAAAAATCAAGTACACAATCAAAACGAACCATGGATTTTTATTTCTTAGAAACTAACAATAGCCTAGGTACTAGGGCCTTAGTAATTGGTTGGAGAGTAAATTTCTTCAAGGCCATTAAAACGAGACTATGAATTTCACTAGTTGAGTGAAAAATTCTAGTAGTACTAGATCCCTTTGTTGGGAAAGTGTGTCTCACACACGTGTCAAGCACGAGGTAAGTATACATGTGAAATTGGGATATTTCACTCGATTGTTTGTTTAGTGGGCTACATGATTCTAGGAGATCTAGTTTAAGTGGAAAGTCCTCAGGGTAACACCACTTTTCATTGGAGTTTTGTGTCTAGGACATGTGTTCTATGTTCCTTTCCCATTCACAGGAACCTATCTTGCAACTATTCCACCCAACTGTTATATGTGAATTGTATCCTTAGTTGTTTTTACTAGGTTTTATCATATGTGACTACAAGGGGAAAGTATTGCATTACCTAATTCCAACGTATAACATCCGCTCAACCCCCTTGGAGGGTAACTATCTTCAAGATAGTACTTGGCCCTTGGTGATTGTTTTTGGAGAGTCACCATAACCATTTCCTAAACCTTTGTTGGTTAGACTTGGACAATGATCATCCTCAGATGACCTCTAAAAGTCACTTGTGGGGATATTCCCTTATTAGTACCAGAATCGTCTTGTACTTATCATTGGAAGGGTAAGTTTGCTTGTTTTAAATATATCAAGAATTTTTAGTGAGTGAGGGTCTATTATAAATCAAGTTGTAAAAAATTCTTCCTTTGTAAGCCAAAGTGGTTGATCAACCTCTTTGTAGGTCTAGAAGGATCCAAAAACACTCACTTGAAAAGGTGGAATTACCAAATAAGAGTCAACGATTAGATCATAGTGATCCACCCCCACAAGGGGCAGAGGAAGAGAACTTATAACCTGTAAATGATCACACTAAAGAGGATACGTGTCTAGATCTAGTGATTTTAACAGGTTGTTCAAAAAAGGATACCTTAGTGGTTTATACAATCATTTTAATAGATCTGAGAGAGGTACATCTCTTCCCATTCAAGAGGAATTAGGTATGATTGATTTTGAGGATCTCACAAACCCACCAAGGGGATTGAATCCACCTCAAATCCCAGTTTTGTTTAGAATCATGAGTCTGAAAAGCATAATTTCATAGTACATTTTAATCCATTATCTGAGTGGGATAACATGGATAACGCATGTGACATACCTGTTACTAGGGGCATTACACCCCCAACAACCACTAACCCTATAGGAGGAGTAAACCCAACTATGTCTTTTGCAATATAATCGGCATGGGTCCCACTCTCATATTGAGTATCTACCAAATGATTAATTCCTTTGACCACTAATCTTGTGTGTGATTCTGGTAGTTTAGTATCCATATTAGGAGGTAATAGTCCCTTCTCATTTGGGATGTCATTGCTTAGATTCCCATCTATGCCTACTAGCATACCTCCAGTCACTTCTAATTTCACGACATCAAGCGGTGATCCCTTAGTCCCCTTCAATAGATTTTCATTCTAAGGTGGACATGTGCCAATGTCAACTCCCTATACGATAACTAGGTTGCTTCAGATTTTGGTATCCTCTAGGGTAGTATTCATTTCCCTAGAATAAGGGGCATGGATGTTAGAGATTTTCTAGGATTCAATATGCCCCAAGGCAGTGTGCCTTTCCCCGGAATGGGGGGCATGGGTGTTGGATATGATTTATGATTCAATATGTCATAGGTTAGCATGCCTTGTCCTAGAATGGGGGGCATGGGTGTGGGAGTTCATTCAAAATTTAATGTACCTCAAGATAACGTGCATTTCCTTGGAATGGGGGGCATGGCTAGTGGTGTTTCCACACCATATGTAATACCCTGGTTTTGACCCGTTGGTATTTAGATTGTAAATGATGTATGTATTGTATTTGAATCATGGCAAGGAGCTCAAGGCCAAGGCCCTACCGTTGATTGATTTTTTGCGGATAGGTGATCAAGTTTGATACCTATGGATTTGGTGCTAAGTTAAGCACATAGCATTTTGTATATCGTGTAAATACACAATTTAATAAAATACCACATCTAGCTATGGGACTTCAAGGTGAAAGAGGTGGGGGAATGACTCCACAAGGGATATGGTGGGGTGTTAGTCAAACCCCTGAGCCAATAGGGTGAGACCAGGTGTCAATGGGGAAACCCATGCACCCTCAGCAACCTTTTTGTCCTCTATCCTCAATCATCAATTTCTTCCAAAAGTTGGTTGAGGCAGTTAATGCCTTGGGCAGAGAAAGGCATGAAAGTATGATTGCTTGTCTGAGCAAGACTACCGGCCTGGGAAGCTGTGATCTTGCTTCTGATGCAAGGAAGCACGTGATGCGTGCCAGTCTGTATTTCCTTAGTTGGGCGGGGGGAATAAGTTTTGGATAAGTTTGGTGGTGGTGGAGCGTCATGGTTATGAATGATTTCCCGACCATTCTACCATTCTAGGGTTCCAGAACATCCGATCGATCTGATCAGTTTGGTTCATGCGGGTTATTGTTGGTTCACTACCCTGAGTCATAGAAGAAAGATTTCGCTATGGATTTGCTGAGTAAATTGGAAGTGGAGATCTCTCAATTTTATGAGAGTGTGGTCCTCCATAGTTTTCCGATTTCCCTGGAGACACGTAGTGTGGTGGTTCGACTACCCTGAGTCGCAGAAGTGTGGTTCCATAGTGCCGGTTTGTGTGACATTATGGTATGCAAGTAAACCTTATTGTCTCTGTGTTACAGAGTGAATCCTATTTGGATTTGTTTTTCCCTGTAGATTGTTGTGTTATGCACCTTGGTTCGGGTTTGAACTATATGCAAGACTTAGGAGTGGAAGAGACGTAGAATGTGCTTGATAAACCTAGTGTGGAACCTCACAATAAGATAAGAGTGGCTGGTGAATTTTCTATGCACATCCTGAAGAGCACTGGAAGGGAAAGTGTAGCCTAAGGGACTATGGAGTAGAGAAGGGGACACTTCCTTGTGTTGGGTGTGTACGCAACATTGATGCCAGGCCAGATAGATCTTGTGAATGTGTCCTTAGCTCTGTGGATGAGCTCAATAGCTTATCAGTTCTTCTTGTCCAATTCCTTAGCAGCCTGATAAACCCAACAAGTTGGCCTGGCTGAATAGCATGTGAAACCTAACAGTGAGAGGCTTGGCCGAGCATCTTGTGAACCCATCTGTTGGCTTGGTTGTGTCTTGTTGTTCTTTGGGCCATGTGTGTAATCCTTGTCTGGACAGCATGTGAAACCCAATTGTGCATGATGGCTTGGTTGAATGCCTAATTAACCCATATGTTGGCTTGGATGGTCATTGATATAGATGTTGGCTTGGATTTGTACAGTCTGATAAACCCAACTGTATGCGGGCTTGGTTGTGTAAGCCTGATAAACTCAATAGTGTTTGGCTTGTAAGCCTGTAGCATGATAAACCCAACTTGGTGTTATCTTGGATGGACAGTATGATAAACTCAACTGTGATATGGCTTGGTTGTGTAGCCTATGAACCCATCTGTTGGCTTGACTGTGTGTGTTGATTTGGCTGTGTGTGAGTCTGCAATTCCCTACTTCCTTGGTAGGAAATCATGCCCATCTCAGGGGTGGAAGTAGTGTTGAGATATTAATGAACAAACTGGCCTATGGTTGGGTGGAACATTGCAACGCCATAGCTAGTTGCGGGACAGCTTGATCATCTAAGATAAGTATTCTCTGTTATGTTATTTCTGCAATGTATTTTCTTATGAATTGCTATGTTTATGTTGAATGCTTATGGATGATTTAAGTAGAAGTTACTTGTGAATATTTCCTGCATCTTCTATAATTGCCTTGTAGGTTCAGTGCATTTTTTCTTAAGTCCATGAAGGATGGAAGTCGGAGGGTTAGAATACCTTTGATTTGGTGTTTCCACCCCTTGGAATCCTCCTGATGGTGGAAGGTGGAAACCAGAAAAGAGAAGTTGAATAGGGTAGAAATGTTGTGCTTCTGCATCTTAGGATCCGCCTACGAAAGGAGGAGGGCGAAAGCGAAAAAGTGTCGAAAACTTCTAAGGCAAAAGTAAACTTTCGATTTCCGAAGTCCGAGGTCGGAAAGTAGAAGTCAGAAGTGCAGAAAATGCTAAGGTCGAAAGGTAAGTTTTTTGATTCCCGAGCTCTGCATTGAAGGGTGGAATACGGAAGGCGAAACCATGGATAGAAGTTCCATCATTTGATATTTTTTTGAAGTCCGAGTTTCGAAGGCAGAAGGCGGAAAGTGAAAGTGTGGAAGGCAGAAGAGCCGTTAGGCATTTCCAACGCACATCAGATTTTCGATTCCCGAGTTTCGAGGTCAGAAGAAGAAAGCGGAAGTGCAGAAGGTGAAACCATGGTTGAAGGACTCCGTCATGTTTTGGGTTCCAACTTCTGAGTTTCGCAGGGAAGAAGGAGGAAGGAGAAAATGGCAAGTCCAGTGCAGAAATGAGTTTCTCGTCACAAAATGGATTTGTCAAAAGGCAGAATGACTGTTACGGTGGTTTCTAATCCTGAGAATGATTGTGGAAGTGAGTGTTAACGTCCATGCCCTATGTTTTGAAGGAGAACAAGGTTTCTTGAAGTAAAATTTTTAATTAATCCGCATTACAAGGTATGGGGACGTTACAGATTGGTATCAGAGCTGCGGGTTACAGCACTGGGCCTAAATGGGCCAGAATGAATAGATGACAAAGACAAGAATATCCTCTAATACCAACATTGTAGGACACTATAGAGAGGTATCAGAGCTGCTGGTTGCATCACTAGGGCCTATATGGGCCAAGTTAAACAGTTAACAGAGCTTATGGTTACAACATTGGGCCTAGATGGGCCAGGTGATAGTAAGTAAATGGGTTTTACTTCTGAAATTATTATGCAACTAACAAATGACGTTGTTAACACATTTTGCATAGTCATAGTGAAGATTGAGAAAATGTGCTTTTGGCTCAGCCATGAGAACCTATGACATGTATGATGCATGGGATCCCTTTGAGCACAAGGGAGATGCTATGGGGGAAAACATCTGAGTTGGAAATACTGATACATAGTCCAATGGAAAGAGATTTCAAGATACTCCGCCATACATTGTAGCCACCATGGGCATCCTGATTAAAGCTCGGGAAGAGAAACATCAGTTGAATACATCCATGTTGCAGAGTTTGACAGACATTCAAAGGAGGATGAGCTCTGGGCGTCGTACTGAAAAACCAAAAGGTAGTAAGAGCAGTGCCAGAAGGAGAAATAGATATTCTAGTGGGTCATCTAACTATGAAGGATACACTGGGGGTTTGAGCTCTTCATCTCACAGAGAAAAGAGAAAAAGACGCTACATAAACAACTCACGTGATGAGTTCTAAAAGGCAGGGCCTCCTACCTTTAACGGTGAGGTAAAGACAAGATAAGAAGTTGAAGCTTGGCTTCTTGGGATGAATAAATAGAGTCCAAGTCCAAGACTATTTAGGAAATATGAAGGCTAGGGTATCCTTTTTCAACTTGAATGGAAGAACATCCATTTGGTGGGAGCATCTCAGGAAGGTAAGGAATATCAATGACAGAAAAATTGTGTGGAAACAATTTAAGAAGTATTTCAAGCAGAAGTACCTCTCTGACAAGTATTATGATGATAAGATCAAATAATTTCATGAGCTAAAATTGGGACAGCAGATAATGGAAGAGTATGCCAACAAGTTCTTGGAACTATTGAGGTATGTCAGGTATATCAAGGATGATAAGGTAAAATCCCAACGTTTCCTGAGTGGGCTACCTCAAGCCTACAAAGATAGAATTGAGTTTTATGAATTTAGAACTCTGGAAAAAGCAATAAGGAAAGCTAAGTACTGCTACGAGAAAATCAAGGGAAAACTCGATATCCATAAGGTTTGGAAGGACAAAAAGAATGAAAAGTCTGATCAGAGGAAGAAAGGTTTCAAACCTCCTCACTTCAGAAATCAACAGAGGAAACCATCACAAGCTCTGAATCAGCCATCCAGAGTGATGGGGGGAAAATACAAGGGATCCACAATGGAACAAAGAACCTCTCCAATGTTGGAAATGTGGAGGACCCCACATGCGTAGGAATTTTGCACTTGAGGATGGGTTTGTGAGGCAAGTTCATAACATTCAAGAAGCTGAAACAATGGGTCAGGTGGCATGTAATACCCCGATTTTGACCCATGGTATTAAGATTGTACATGATGTATATATTGTATTTGAATCATGGTAAGGAGCTCAAGGCTAAGGCCCTGCCATTGATTAATGTTTTATGGATAGGTGCTCAAGGTTGACACCTATGGTTTTGGTGCAAAGTCAAGCACATAGAATTTGTATATCATATAACTATGCAAATTAATAAAATACCATAGTTAGCTATGAGATTGCAAATGTTAAAGAGATGGGGGAATGATTACACAAGGGATAGCGTGGGCAGTTAGTCAAACCCCCTGAGCTAATAGGGTGTGACTAGGTGTTAATGGGAAAACCCATGTACCTCAACTACCTTTTGTCCTCTGTCCTCAATCATTAATTCCTTACAAAAATCGGATGAGGAAGTTAATTCCTGGGGCAATGTAGGGCATGGAAGACTGCGGTGTGCGTAAGCCTATAGCCTGGGGGAATCCTCACTTTTGCTTTTGCGGGAAGCAAGCACGTGATGCATGCCCAGTCCATCAGAGGACATCGTGTTTGGGTTTTGTTCACTCTTACTCATTCATTCGAACCATTTCACTCCGCTGGGTCCCTGCGCTGTGCGTTCATCTTGTTGGTAGAACTTTGTTTGTTCTGGGTGGTTCACCGTTGTTTTACTTTCCTTAGCCACGCAGAGGTTTGGTGGTATCCTTGTTTTGCTGATTGGATGAGCAGTGGAGATCAATCGATTGTATTAGCAAGTGTGGTCATATGTGGTTATGTGATTCCTATTGAGTGACATTGTGGATGCAATTAAACCCTATCATCTCTATGTTACAGAGTGAATCCTGTGTGTTTGTGTTTCCCTGTGGTTTGTTGTGTAATGCACGCTTGTTTAGGTCTAAATGGTAAACAATACTTAGGAGTGGAAGAGATGAGGAAGGGGCTTGATAAACCTAGTGTAGAAGGAATCTGAGGAAAAGATAAGAGTGCCTGCTAAATTGGATTTGCACATCCTGGAGAGAACTGGAAGGGAAGGCATAGCCCGAGGGACTGTTTAGCAGAGAATGGGATGCTTCCTTGTGTTGGGTGTGTTGGTGTCATGGTTTCCAGGACAAATAGATATTGTGGAGGTGTCCTTAGCTCTTGAATGAGCCACTAGCTTAGCCATTCTACCTTTCCACTGCCTTATAATCCTGATAAACCCAACTTGAAGGATGGCTTGGCTGGTAGCCCAATAAACCCATCTGTTGGCTTGGCTACATCTTGTTGTGTTGGGCCTTGTGAGAAATCCTTGGATGGACAGCCTGATAAACCCAACTTGAATGACCAGGTGGAAAGCACGAATAAGGTTATCAAGGCAATCCTTACAAAAATAGTGAAGAGCCACCGTAAGGACTAGGATGAAAGGATTCTAGAAGCATTATGGGTCGATTGTACTACATGGCACAACACTATAGGTTTCTCCCCATATGAACTGGTGTACTGAAATAATGTTGTTTTTCCCATTGAATTCGAGATCAAAACCCTGAAGACATCTCTATAGAGACAAACCTGGATTTAACAGAGGCTCAGAAAAACTGATTGAATCAATTAAATGAATTAGATGAGAAGCGCACAGCTGTTGTACATCACACGACATTAATTCAACAACAACGTTCCAACCTGCATGACAAGTTTATAAAGAAAAAGGTATTTTGCGAAGGAGACTGGGCGTTGTTATATGATTCAAGGTTCAAAAGGGATTTCAAGGGAAATTTACGTACAAGATGGTTGGGAGCCTACAAAATAGATAAGATATTTGACAATGGAACCGTCCGTTTGACCACTATCAACGAAAATCAGACACCTTTGTTTGCAAATGGTCATCGACTACGGATTTATCATAAACCTATCTCAAAGGATGTGTTCATCTCGCACGTTGCAACTGACCCGGACTGTCAATTGGTACAGAAGCAAAGATCTTCCCCTATTTCTGAGAATTTTTAATTTAATGTAAATTCCACATGGAAATTGTATATAAATAAATTGTTGATTTCCTTTGTGTTTTTTTAAGCTATGATCAGTTTGTTGTTTTTTGAGAATTGTGTATAGGAATGTGTGCGAAGGTTAAGATAGAAGAAAGCAGTCGCGATGGGCCAAGCGATCGTAGGATTCTGGATAATCCTTCTCAATTTGAATTACTCATTTTGAGAAAGTAGACAAAATTACAGACCTCTGTTGGAGATCCGTCATTTTTCCCGTGGTTTTATCAGAATCCCATTCGAATTTTTCAGCTGAAACTCCACTAAAATGACTATTTTTTTTCTCTGTTGCAACTCCACTACTTTTTTGCCAAACTGGCCATTTTTCCTCTGCAACTCCACTATTTTTTCACCGAATTGGAAATTTTCAGCTGTAACTCCGTTATTTTTCCATTGCAACTTTGCTATTTTTTCGCCAAATTGGCCATTTTTCAGCTGCAACTCCGCTATTTTTCTGGTGCAACTTTGCCAATATTTTTGCTAAACCTCACTAAAATATCATCACATCTTAGTTGGACTTTCACCCAAATCTTTCCATTTCATGATAAGATTTTTCTAAAGGTCCACCACCCTGCTACAGTTCCTAGAAAGGAAGCCAAAAGAGTTCATCTGTCTTCCACACATCTTGGAAATTAATGCTAACATGAACGTGTTCAATCTATTCATTGGATGATGACCAGTTTGTTCTACGAATGCGTGTGTGTAATTATGTCCCTCTTGATTGATTCGACGTCAAAGGAAGCCACCTTAGAAAGTATGAGGGTTCGGTGCGATAATGACAAGGTGCAAGTTCTGATTATAAGCATGATTACGCATAAAATGGTACAGTAATAACGATTTATTCTACTGTTTAGTCCTTGTCAGCAACCTCTAACCAATTAACCTTCTAACGAATCATGCCAAATATCCCACTTGTACTTATTTAACGACCATTGTTCCATCCAATCTGTAAGTAACATGTTAAAATATTTTGATCCATAATTATGCCAACTTTCTAAAAATACCAAAATGAACCTCGACTATCCATTAACTGTTTTTGCATGTTGCAACTCCAATGATTGACACCCTAGCTACTGCATTCGCCACATGAGCTAGAAGAACAGAATAGTATAGGTCTTCTAGTGAGACACATGTCCAAGAACCTAAATTCCCTGCATGAAAACATATAAGTCTTTGCTATTTTTCAACAAGCTGGGTGGATCAAGTACTTTCGAAGACTGGATGTCTTTCATGACTAAACAACACTCCAATTTACATTGAATTTGACTAGATATCATTTGGACATCAGAGGACTGAGGATAGATGTATCATAGGTGGCTCTAGCAGAAGTTACATGATTACCTAGAATTGGGGATAGATGGTTGCCGAAAGCGACACAATTTGAGAGCAGTAGAAGACTTCCTTACTGTAGGAGAGCACGTGCAGTCAAGATCCAAGGGAATAACACTGGAGACATTACCAAAACCTTGCGATCAAGTTGTCATCTTTGTGAAAAGGTACATTACTTGTGAAGGAAGGTACATAGTTGTGTATATTTATGATTTCTACTTACTTTCTCATTTGCATCATGGTAGATTGTTGGACATGCCATTTATCTTCTACGAACCTTACAAAACATGGCACATTATGTAAAAACAACTCGACACCCATTATCCTCTGTCACAAATCATGGATTGATTAAACTGCTAGTCCAAAGAGCCTTACCACAGACAAGCCAAACATGGGAGCAATTTATTTTCAGAGCTAGGGTGCATCATGCACCTACAATCAGAGGTGTTGAAGAAAGAGAGGTCGAGTGGATCTCCTCAAATTTAGTTGGGGGGAGGGGTGAAGAGTTAGAAGAAGGAGGATATGTTCAAGAAGAAAGCTCAAGGGAAGCTACAACAACACCAAATCCGATAAAAGAAATGGTTAGGGTGACGGTGGTGGTAGAAGAGACTATGTCATTAGCAGCTGCAGTAGCAGAAGAAGAAGTTGGAACAACTATAGATGCAGCGACAACAAAAGTTGGAGTTGCAAATGTGACAGTAGAAGAGGAAGAAGTTGTAGGAACATAATATTTTTGGGGAATAAACCCTCAAGTGTTGAAAATTGAATCTTCCTCTGAAATAAAAGGAACTATAATTGAGGAAGAAGAACCTTTGAGAGAAACAGTAGAAATTTCTATCTCTCTTAGGCCACAAAGAAAGAAGAAGAGATCAGTCATTAAAGGACAATCATCCGATCTCACAAAAAGAATGAGAACCAGAGCTTCTTTGGCAGTAGAGGCGACGAATTTTGAAATCCCTATTTTTAGACCTAGATTACCCTCTGAAACATAAGAACCAGAGGTAAATATACCTATGGGACTCGTCAATCCACAAGAACCTAGTGCAGAACAACCCCAATTGGACAATTTGTTGTATGAGAATGAGTTGCTGAAGGAAGATGTGCAGGAACTTAGAAAAGAGTTGCAGAGGTAGAAGGAAGCTAGTAAAAAGCATGCAACATGAAGCTTGGACACGTTAGCGGAAGCTGCTAATCAGTTTGAAAACCCACCTTCTATTTTAGAGAACGAGGAGCTATTATGTCCAAAATGTGGGGTTTTGTTCAATTGGTCAGGGAACAAGGTTATAAAGATGGAAGTGTCAGCTTGGTAATTGGCACATTCAAGGCAAGAGAGAAGTGAAACACCAAAGGCAGAATTAACAAAGGAAAAAGAGTTGGAAGTGGATATAATTCTTGACCAGGAGTTAGGGAAGGATGAAGAAATTTAGCCTCAATAGTCAGGGGACACTAAATCACTTCCCTATGGAAGCAGTTTCGAGGACACAGATTCATCTCTGGACCAGGCACAACAATTGGGTGATATAGAAATGGTCCATGTGCAATATCAACAGCTCGAAGGTATGGAAAAAAAATAGGATGTTGAAACATAAGAACCAACATTCTTAAAATATGTGACTGAAGTAGCAACTCAGACCGAAGTTGCTAAGGTGGAGGTGCAAGAGCTGAACGTTGTTGCACAAGAACCAACGTTCTTAAAACTATTTGTTGAAGCAACAATTCAAATTGAAGCTGTTGAAACTCAAGAAGCGAAAAATTCAAACTGAAACTGTTAAAACTCAAGAAGCAGAAGCTGCTGAAACTCAAGAAGAAACAACACAAACTGAAGCTGCTGAAACACAAGAACCATCAGGACAAGAGGAGGCTGCTGACTCACAACAATCATTCATATATGATAATCAGGAAATGGTGAAAGAGATTTCATTGTTGAAGCTCGAATTGAGTAAATGGAAATATCATGTTGGCCAAAATGATAAAGGAATGATTTCTCTGTCTGGGTACAAGAAGACTATTCAAGAACTTAGGGAAAATTGGGCCAAGGAGATTTTCTTCCAGAAAATTCGTTGGGAGAAATTACAGGAGGAACTAAAGGAGTTAAGGAAGTACAAGTCCATGAAAAAAGAAAAGGAACATATGTACACCTTAACTCTAGAATTGTTGAGCTGTAGAGCTCCATCACCATCTTACCCTGTATTTCTCTTGAACAAATGACTATGTTCAAAATAAGGGCTTTAAAAGAAGGTAGACCTTAGCAAATTACGACAACCCCTCATTTTCAGGAAACTTTTACTTAGAGTGATTTTTTCTGAACAAAATTTGTTATGTGAATTATACCTGCATGAGATGACATGTTTGATGGAATCTCAATCTAACCCGGTTCCTCATATTGGGGATATCCATATGAGAGCATTCACTTCTTTTGTCACCAACCATATGCACTGGTGGTATGCTTCTCAGACCATTCACAGGAATGGGGGTAATTCCACTATGTGGATTCGCAGTGAACCTCATGCCCCTGTGCCTCTGATAGCCATGCATAAAATACATCTTTCATCCCCTAACAAGGACAATTAGTTAATTGAATTTTAGCAGGGTGCTATTTCTACTTGTGTCAATATGATTTCTCGACAGGAGGTTCATGCCCTGAAAGGGAGTAGTTATCGATGGAAGGTTTCTCCCATATCACTAAAGGCAAAACACCCCTATTACTTTGAGAACTTTAAGTATTCCTTTTCCCAAGCACCAGGATATATTAAATGCATGGAGACATGTGGGTCGAGTTGGTTGGGGATAAAGTTCATATTTCCACTCATTTGGTGGCCAGAAAAGAATTACAAGAGTATTTATAGAATGAACAAGAAGGAAGAAAGGGATTGCTGGGCTAACTTAATAACAAGCAATGGAATTTTGTAGGTAGGGGAAAGACCATAATCTTCCTTCAACCTCACTAATTTTCACAGGAAAAGTCTTGATTCTGACTCAGATTCAGACTAGTTGGAGGTTGTTTCATGAGGACATGCAATTGGATAGATGGGGGGAGATGTTGGGTGCCAAAAATGCCTTTTTTCCCACGCTTGTTTAACCATTTTTTCCTGATTTTTCCTTCTATTTACAACCAAGTCCTTACATTTCCAAAATAACAAGCTTGGATTTCTAAGGTATAAATCATTATTGCTTTACTTCATTAATGCTTGATTTTACTTATGATTATGAACTTTATTTTACTAATTCGTTATTGGTTTATAAGAAAAATTCAGAATCTCCAGGTGTTCCAAGTGTAACAAATCGTTGGACTCGAGAGACAACTAACACTTGGCGTTAGTTGCCATTTTTACGATCCAGTCCAAACCGTTGATGAGAGAAACTTAGATTTCCTTCCATGCTGCTAGCTGAAACTACCCAAGCATCTTTCCTCCTTTAGATGGAACACGTTTAGTTCGTGAATAAGTTCGGATTAAAAGTTCATTTATTATTATGAAATGATTCCATGAGAATGTAATAATAGTTGTAACTGTTTCTGTTTAATTCAGCAGCCTAAAGATCGTAGATATTCATGGTTGCTCGATATTATTGGACCTGAACTATTCCATCTTTGTATAAGTAGGAACAAACAATTGTAGCCAGGGGTTGGAAATTTGGAAGAAATCATAGCAGAGGATACTGTAACTGTACTTTGATAATTTTAATAAAGGAGCAACAATTCTCAATACTTGTTGTAGATTCAGTTAAGCCTTCAACAACATCTTTGTTCGAAGGCGAGGGCCCGCCTTCTTACAGATTTGCTGGTAGTAGTAGATGTTTTAGTTTAGTTATTTTTGCTTGGTGTGGAATTCCAGTTTGATGCATTCGTATACAACTGCACCAATATTTATCCATTAATTACATTATTATATTTTCCATTGGCTTGCTGTAACAGTGTGGTGTGAACAACCGACTGTGTAGGATAATCATTTTCTTTATGCAAAGTGTGTTAATTAGTTAGAGCTGTTATAGTCACACTCAGCTCCTTCGTAGTATTGTCATTTCTCTTTCTTAGAGTTTACCGAATTAGATAGATGATTACTTTTACGAATTAGTTGTTTTGATTGATGGTTTGCGATTGTTCTCGTTGGGTAAAATATGATTTAACTTCTTGCAAATGTAATTCTAGATTGATTCATTCTTCGATCAGAAATCACAGGATTGATATTGTAGGAATTAGGAGTCCTTTGAATTCTTAGATTGATAATTTAAATTGGTTTTTACAAAGAGTTGAGTTCACTGAGCAATGATTAGGATTGAATGATTTGCATTTCATTAATCGACTATTAAAGTGTTTATGCATATATTTTGCTTAGTTACCTTTGAAATAAACATACTTCCCTAGGTTGACAATTTATATTGAACACTCCGCTTGTTACAAAAGTTAATGAGTATATAGAGTGACCAACACTAATGGGATTTGAAACTGAAACCTAGGTTTGGCCAACTATGTAACCAATTACCCCCATAACAAACACAATTTTTGTCAGCTCCAGTATGTGTCTGGTCACTAGATTGTAATTAAGTTAACTTCTAAAGAGTAGGTGCTTGTATGTACAATAAAGAGTTGGTCCTTCCCACGAGGGAAGATATAATTCCATGTTTAGCAGAGAATAAGACCAACGCCTTAAACAAAGTGCAGGATTTGTATTGCATTGACAAACAAAGAAGTTGGAAATGTTTGTTTTGTTGTTTAATTAAATTCATTTCACAAACAAAGCTTATCCACGAAGCATTCTGCTAACTCTGATCACTCTGATTAGCATATTGTTAATCTAACATTTTTGTTGCAATTGTTGTTGAAGATTGAAGAAGTGGAGGTGGCTCCTCCACGAACAATGGAATGGAAGTCATAAGTCAAGCAAGGTAAGTTATAAATAACTAAAATAATTTAATTGAACATCTACAAGAGCTGGCTTATGTTTTACAGAGATCTCTAAACATAGGTTTGCATATAACAAATAAAAGCCATAACATCTTGAATGAACATAACATTACACGTTTTACGCTTAACTAGACGAGTATGGAAAGATGCTCCCTAGGTCTCCAACACACCTACAATTATTGCAAGTAAATGCAATACGTAAATGTTTATGCTCCACATCTTTGTCACAATTGAAAGCTATATACGAGGAAAAATATTAAACACATAAATTTGAAAAAACCTATACTTTTTTCTTAAGTAGCATTTGTATTTTTTTTACAAGTAGCATTGAGATTTTTTTAACTTGACATCATAACTTTCCACCAATAAAAAAAAAATTGCTTCCTATGTAAAACTATAGAAATGAAATGAAAGACTATTTTGAAAAGTCACTACTGACTAATTGAAAGTCAGCAACAAGCTCATCATAATAGTACACTATTGGACTAATTATAAATGAAGTGAGGCAATACCAGGTAGTTAAGAGGGGACGAGTCATCGCATTACAATTCCCTTAAAGCGTTCAAAACTGCCAGGTCATCTTTTACCATTGGACACGCGTGGCTTGTAGGTAGAGAAGATAGTTTCGACGAGTCAGCGTTAATCCATCTACGTGTACGAATTTCGTAAGCCAACGTGGACGAGGTCGGAGACCTCACATGGTCAGCTTCAGTCGTGACTCGTAACCGGGCAATTTTGATGTTAACCCTATTTCGATGACGTGGAATGCTGGTCGCGGCAGTGGATAAGAACGAAACGAAGTACAACGGAAACTAAATACAAATACTGGATTATGGATAATGTTCACAATTAAACGTTTTGTTAGCATTTAATGCTGCTAATTAGTACCCGTTAACGGTAATAACTATTCAGTTATAGAATCGGAAGAGGGCAAGGATTCTTATCAAATGTTACTTGGATAAGGCGCCGATATTCTGCTATATTATTGGCATTATCTAATGGTGGTGGTGCATTCCATTGGTTTTTTCAAATGGGAATCTTATCTTTCAGCCGTTGATTTAGTGAAATCTCGTTTTCTCCGGGCTTATGCAAATCCAACTTGTTAAGTGGGATCGTTATATAAGCATAACCCACTTATCTTATTCCTCAACTGTGCTTGGATTATCTTACCCAAATTTGTAACAATCTCCGTTCTTTGTTTTTCTGCGTGGAATTTCGTACGGCAATTCTCGTATCTGGACCTTTAGATTGGATTATTTTGCAGCTGGTATTCAAGCTCCGTTTCTGGATCAGCGTATTTTTGTTAGAGATCATGGCTGCCGCTGTTGGAAGCCTTATGGGGAATTCATTCTTGAGAAAGAAAAGTGGGGAGCAGAAAAATTTGCAGGGAGGCAGGAGCAATGTAACTGTGATGGCCTCTGTTTCTTTCCCTGTGATGAAAGAAGAGTATGAGACTCTGAAATTGAGCCCTGGGGCAAATGAGAAAGATGTTAAAACTGCCTTCAGACGCCTTGCCTTGCAGGTATATGAAAGTGCCCAGTTCAAACTAGATAACCTCTCTTTTAAATAATTGTTTTCCATTTCTGAAGCTAAAGAGCATGCTTCAGATCACAGCTAGAAATTAGACATATGAGCCTGTAGAAGTTAGAATCCTTGAAAACAACCATCTCACACATTCTTGATTTTTTTCAAGAAACAGTATGTTCTGTCTGTGTACCTGTTTTATAGATCAATCATAGCATTTTTAGGAAAATTTATGATCCATATTCAACAATTAATATGTGAACAAAATCATATTGTACTGATGTGTTGTTTTAATCTGGTTACAGCATCATCCTGATGTTTGCAAAGGAGATAACTGTGGAATTCAATTTCACAAGATCAATCAGGCTTATCAGGTAATTGCTGGTCTAAACACAGGTTTTGTTTATAAACAAATTATTGATCGTTAGATTCTTATGCATGCCAATGTTTCTGATTGTAGTTATTTTTGTGATGAATGAACAGTCTGTAATGTCCAGTTTGGCACAAGCAAAGCAGCAAAATGTTTCCGACGATTACTATATGGATGGCCTTAACGATTATTGCGATGAGTGGGAAGAATGGATGGGATGGGAAGGAGCTGGAACCCTTGATTATTCCTCCCATATTAACTTGTATGCCTGATTAAATCTTTACCCATGTCTGCTGGCCTTGGCCTTGTAAATAGTCAGGCCTTTCCAAGACCATCCCCATGTTAACCAGTTATGGCGATAGCTTCTTGATTAATCTCCCGTGAATAGAACATAATCTTCGACTTGTATAGCTGACTTTATTTCTATTGCATCTGCCTCTGCTTCAGAAAGGGCTTCTTGATTCAGATGAGCAACAGCTTTTTGCTTTGCTCATGGGTTCTGATTTAACACTCGCTGTACACTCCCTGTATATACGCCCTATTTTTTTTAGTATCTTAACTTCTAGTACAGACCTTTGCCTCTACTCTTAAATGAAGAGCCAAATATTCTTGTTATATTGCAAATTTGCAATGATATTCAATGAATGGAAATTGGAAACCGTTATTCAAAAGATGTATACATTCATGTGGATATATGCAATTTCAATTGGTTTGAATTAGTTCTTTCATAAATTCTTACTAAGTCATTAATTTTGAGTGAGCATCGAAGAAATGAAAAAATACTTTTGACTTTAATGGAAGAGCTATCCCGTGGATCATTGATGCCCAGATCTTTTGACAATGGACAAAAGAGATTTGTACTGCCAGACGTTAGAAAAGTTGAAAAGATGAATTGAAGTGGGCGAATTGAATAAGTTACAGATGTAGAGGCCGGGAATTGAAAGTGGGCGAATTGAAAGAGTTAGAGAAAGAACTTGTTACATGATGATAGGCGTTCCAATTTGAATTTCTGGCTTATGCCAACTGTCAATCTAAGACTATAGAAAGAAAGAACTTGTTACATGATGATAGGCGTTCCAATTTGAATTTCTGGCTTATGCCAACTGTCAATCTAAGACTCTTTTTCTATAGAGAAATCATGTCACATCTATGACATTTCATGTTAAATGTCATATCAGGTCAAAGAAAATAATATTGAAAATTTATAACAAATAAATTCAATAGAGATGAACAAGAATCAGGGATCAAATTTGAAGGGAAGGATTCCATTTCACTTTGAAGGGCTACCAAAAATTGAACCCTTCTTTTATTTGAAGATGCAAGTGTACAACAAAATTTTATTTTTTATTAAAAACAATGTATAGAAAAAAATGTCAATTGAAGAAATTCGAGGTGATTCAACATTTACATGGAATTAGTGAGGTAAACCATGTATATGATGATTTATCACTTCCAAATTCTTTTTATGAGGGATTACTTAAGAGTTAGTATAGAGGAGGATAGACTAAAATAAATGTTGAGAATGAAGAACATGTAGCTCCGATGGAAGATGAGATTGGGAAAAAGCCCTTTTAGAAAGAGATTGGTGCACTTGTTTTGTTAATGTGAACATAGTGATAACCTTTAGGAGTATTGCATTGTTCTTTGGCCTATTTATTTTGTGAAGTGAAATGTTTGTTTCCTATCATGGGAAAGTGATTAGAGTAGTTGAGAACCACTGGCTACCTTATGTGAATGCATAATATGAAATTGGGGATGAAAGTAGCCTTATGGGGTACTAAATCTTATTTGTGTCTAGACTTGTTTGGAGAAGAGATCCACAACTAGAAGTGCTATGTTACAAGGCCAAAAGAGATTAGACATCAGATTCCTAACATTAATAACAAAAACTAAAAAGATGATTTTTGTCTAGTGCCAATGTATCCACCTAAAACTAGTGTACTTCTAACATTGTACATCCCTCGGAGATTTAAAATTGTTGATCCTTGTTGTGACTACTTGGTAATTACCATAACCAATGGTTTAAAGAAACAACAGAAAAGTAAACAAAATAGAAGAATAACTTTTCCATGACATTTTACCTTACCTAAGTTTGAAATGAACTTTTCTACATGCTATTAAAATCATTGTATTATTATCTTTCCAACTAAAAATATAAGTTCCATATTTCCATTAACAACAAAAAAAAAAGCTACAAAAACCATCACAAAGCTAATTGATATGTTTGTCCATATGGACCTAGTTCATGAGTAACTAGCCATTCAATTTCAAACTCCACCTAATCCCTAAGCATCGTATTCACCATAATAAACCTAAGTATTAGAACACTTGAAAATTTATCCTTCAAACTGTAGTATTGAGTCTACTAACATCTAGATGTCAAATGAGAGGGATTGATAGGGATTCCCATTTGTCTTTTCAAAACTTGGTGCATATAATCATTATTCAAACACATTGAAAAGGTATCCTTCAAACTTCAATGTGCATCTTACTAGTACATAAGAAGAAGTTTGAGAGGGCTTCCGCGGTTATCTTTTCAAAATTCCATCTTATATTTATGTGAAAAGGTTAGAGAAAAAAAAGGACTATTATATATTGTAATCTCTTTGTGAACCTTACATGATTGAAAAATGTCATTATGACAAAAATGATATTTACAATCTCTTCTCTTAAATGATGGGTTGATAGGTTTGATGAGTGGTATCCAAGGTAATTGTAGACTCCATTTGATATGTCTACATTACAAACATTTATCAAGGTTCATCATCAAGACAGTGAGTGGAGTGGAGTTGAGTAACGGATAAATATTTACTAATATACCTTTAACAACACATTTCAAGAGAAAACTAGGAAATTGATAATGTTGACTATATAGGTGACACCAAACCCAAACCCTAAAAATGTTAAACTAGATAATAGGGTAGTCTAAGTTGTGTTTAAACAAACACCCTAAATTACTACAATGATTCTAAACTTAGAATAGAATAAAATATCAATTAAATTATTAATATGAAATACGTTTCTTAATGAATAAATTGTGAATGACTTAACGTATTTTTTATAAACTATAGAACTAAATTTAATATCTAATTCTAACCTAGAAATACTACAAATATTTATATAAAAGAATAATTTAGGAGAAACTTTTAATAATTAGTGAGTTATTGGCCATAACCTAGGAAAAATTGAATGTTAAAAAGTAACCTAAATGATCATATCTCATTTACTCTAATATAACCTAAAAGGCATCATTCTAATAAAAATTAAAACTTTAAGAGTAATCTACAACTTAATCTTTTTATAATAAAATTTAAGGTGGATTTCATTAAAGAACACTGCAATAATTGAAGAGGGGCATCTTTTTGAACAATGTAAATCATGTCAATTATGGTAAAAAAAGGTTTTGTTTTAACAAATTTTCTCTTTGATTATTTTCATATTCAAAGGTAAACTTTTTTATTTATTTATTTTTTTGTCTATTATAATTTATACTTTATGGTCAATTTCGAATGTACACAAACTTATTGGAAATTGGAAATGAAAAGAAAATCATTTCAAAGCAATAAGTGAGTATCCCAAAGGAAGAGTCATTAAGACTAGTCACAATAGTAAGAGGGAGATATATCCCTCTAGGTGAAATGCACCATGAAAGACATGTTATGTTACTTATGTAATAACAAACTCTCCTCTCCCTATATATTGCTTTCACTTCTTGTAGTTCCTATAATGTAATGAAATTGAGTTGGAATGCCCGTAGAGACTATAATGGTTCAGTCTATCTATTCATGAACTATTCATGAACAAATCTATCTATCCATGACATAGGAAATAATAGGTGAGTAGGTAGACTGTAGTAAGGGAGGGAGCACAATGCAAGAACCAAAGTTAATTCAAATTGAAATGGTTTACATCCATTGCATACATTGCACGTTCTTATCCATGTGGCCTCCCTAATGTAGGGGTTATCCTCATAAAAGTAAATACCTTATATACCCTTAATTATATAAATCCTAGAAATTGGAAATAAAATAAAATAAATCATTTCCAAGTCTCTCCAATATTGACATCTTATCCTAGCTATTTTGCGAAACACTTCAAATTATCCAACAATTATCTAAAAGTATTTTAAACTTTTAATTTTAATTTTTTTTTGTTCTATTATGGTTTATGGCTTTCGTATGCACACAAACTAATTGTAAATCAGAAATAAAAAGCAAAGCATTGCCACCACCTAAATGTTTTAGGAGAAACAACTATTTATTCAACCTCCTGGAGCCCACAAGAGATGACTATAATACACACTTGATTATTGTGTGGAAACCTATAATTCACATCTCTATGGCCCTCACACGATTCACATTGGAAACCGTTTGGGCATCTTCTGCCATTCATGTCATGGAGCAAGATCAAATACAAATATGGAGACACAAGCGTGGATACAACATTATCATTATTTCAGCTAATGCAAGTCTATACATATATAAAGCAGTCTCTACTCTCCCGGTCCCTGCAGCATATAGTTTATTGAACTTAGATAAGGGACAAATCTGTTGGGCTGGTGAAAAAGCCAGTCGTTAGTTCGTTGATAAAATAAGGAATTGGAATTTGGAAGGACCTTTTAATGGAGGATTGATTGCGCTCAATGGCGGCTCTATTGGTAAAGTGTGATTGGGCCTACCTAACAGAAAAACTCTAGAATGCAATACCTAATGCTTTCAGGCGACGAATTTGTTTATCAACCCTAAATTCAACAATTATTTTTAGAATTGAATCATGTCCTCCCTAGATGCTCAATTCGAAGTGATTTGAACAAATTCCCCAATTTTAGGTGGATTATGGATAGTCCCTCCAATTGGAAATGTATATCGAATTTTATCACCCAATTCGAAGTGATAAAAAAAAGTCCCAATTTTAGGTGGATTATGGATAGTTCCTCCAATCTATATCGAGTTTATCAGCCCTATTAGAAAGGTTAAGTATTTAGTATTCCACTATAAGGAAGAACTTAAAATTCTCCAACAAATATCACTACAAGTTGGGTGTCTAGTGTCTACCATAGTTAACAAGGAAGATGAATCATAAACACATGTTTGGGAGGTTTGTGATAGTGAGGCTATTGAAATCATGTTCTTTGATCTCTCACTGCACTCCAAGTCCCTCATTCCTGAACGTCCGTCGAGGGATTCCCTTGTTTAGATATATTGGTAAACAGTTTTTGTTTCTTGCTTCCATTATTAGAACGTCGATAGGAAAACAGATGGGTCAAAGTCTACAACATTTACAGTGTCGGTTTTTAAATATTTTATCCTTTCAACCTTTGGATTTCATTAAGGAAATTGGAATAATTCAAACACTTATACTCAAATAATTTTATTTGTTTCAATCCATTGTTTACAATTCACAGCAAATAAAGAGCATTGATAGATTTGGAACTCAAATACTAGGCTCTTTCTGCTTGCTCCTCTGCCCAAACGAAGTTGTGGTCCTAGCCTATGAAAAGTATACATTATTTTGGTTCTGATTTCATTTATATACTGGTTTTTTTAAGGTTACATCTATTGAGTATTCGAGACTTATTCTGGTTGATGCGTGGTCGCATAATACATTACAATTTTCAAACAACATTTTGGATGGAGAAATTTTAAACCCTTATATTTATAGTACGATAAGGAACTCCAACAAGCAACACATTTAACTTTTCTCTGCATATAAAATGTTACACAAGTACAAAATGTTGTGCATACCTATAAATTCATGATAACCAAGTTGACAACTTAGCTCTGCAAAATCTTTCGGAGGAAATAGAAATTAGGGAGACACTAAAGCATGGAATTGGAAAGTTGAGAGTTCGAGTCCTGACCTCCAACTGTGATATACTTGTAAACCTAGGAAAATGTTTTTTTCACCTACAAACTTCATCAATCTCTTTAAGTTCAGGGAATCTCAATCCATCCTACCCAACGTTCTACCTTTGCTTCTCTTTGTCCTATTTGTGACGAAGGTGGAACCTTTGAGCTGTCCACCGCAGAAGACAATGAGGAATTAGAATGTGTATCCGTTTCCTTGTACCAAAATACTATTGAAAGCAATGACATCTCAATTCCCCAATCTCTGGCTGGCACTCCATTCCATTTTCATTTGTCTCTGTTGCCTAACCCTCTTCCTCTGATGAGACGGGAAGCCTAAGCGGCCTAGGTGGAATGTGGGAGACTCTGAGTGTTGATTCAAATGATTCTGACCCTAGTAAATGAATGGAAATTGGAATAAATCCTAGTATACTGGACTAACTAGTATAGGATATGATTCATGAACACAAACAAAAGGTGATGTGTTGCTAGCCTGCTACCAAAGATATGTCATCCCAGTCTTGTGGTGGTCATAGAAATGTTTAGCACTGAGTGAAACCCTGGAGTAGAAACTTATAGACTCATTGGATCAGGTTAGGTTCGAATCCGGTAAACATTGCTCAATGCAATGTAAAGTACAACTTGTAATTTGTAACCCAAAAAACAACACCATTAGTTTTTCCTTACGGAGCCTTGATAGTGGAGGGTTTTCAAATCAATTCACCATCCATAGATATCACTCATATGAGCATTTAATTTCACATCATATTCTCAAATACTCAAGTGACTTGTAAGTTGTGAGATCACGTGACTCGGTGAACAAGAAGATGCCAGATGGAAAACTGAGTTGGAAGGATGGCATTCTCTCACACCAAGATTTAATGACGTTGATGAATCGGTAATGCATGCCAATTCCATTAAATGCTTTAAAAGTGAACATCGAATCCTGAGTCACATTCCTGACTCATCGAGTTGAACTTGGCACTTGGCAGCCCAGTGGCCCACCATGGTTTGCCCATTGGGACCATGATCCGACTATTCGAGGGAAATTGGGAAGACTATGAGTCGCGACTCTTCCACATTCTACATAATCACTGATAACCCATGGGCGTGCAAATTTTGTAGCTGCCCTTCTGTTGCAAATTTACCCAAGCTTACTCAATTTCATTATTGACGGGCTAGAAATGAAACTAATTTTTTTTTGCATGGTAAAATTCCTTGTGGCCTTCTATGAAGGATAAAATGGCC
>LPNX010877525.1:380634-397049 GCA_001517045.1 Pseudotsuga menziesii
ACATACAAAAATATCGCCTAGATGGTTCATGATTTGCCCTTTTGAGGCCTACACAAGATCACTTTCTCTTATCCCATGAGTTATGTTAGCTCTCTGTAAATATGCTGAAAGGAAATTGACTCAAAAATTACCATTTGATCTCTGATTGCTCTCAAAAAATGTTGAAGATGTGGTGCATTTATCTACAACTGTCCATTTTCCCAATCTATAGTCATTTTAGAGTCTCCAAAGAGTTGAAGGTTTCGAACATGATTTTCAAAGGCTATTCGAAGGACTGACCATAAAGCTGATAATTTTTCCTTGTTGTTTGTGCCCTGTCCTAGTGCAAAAGTAATCTATGTCTTTGTTGTTTCATTCAGGAAGATAATATTTTCCAGCTCCTCCCAAGGGAGGTTCCCCTTGGCTTGCTCCGTCAAAGAAATCCCAAGGAGTGTTTTTGTCTATGTTCGACTGTTTGAGCACTCTTCTGGGTTTTTGTTTTGGTTTTGTTTGATGTTCCATTACCTTCTGCAAAAGCACGTTAACTGTTATTTATGAGGTGTTTTTGAATATTGCTCTATTCCTTGTTTCCCATATAATGAAAACAAAAAGGGCTGGCAACGCTTCATGTTGACATATCCTTTCATTGCTCCACCAATTTTTCACTCTATGCTCTAGAGATTCCTCATCTTCTGTGCTTGTGGATGGGTCTATCTTGTTAATAATGTGTTTCCACACTGTTCCTGCATAAGCGCAATGGAAAAAAATATGAGAATTTGATTCACTCTCAGCTCTGCATAGACTCCAATAACCAGGCCCATTGAATCCACGCTTGAGAAGCATTTCCCATGTCAATAATTTGTTGTTTAAAGCCATCCAGAGTGTTATAATTTCTTTTAGAGGGGCATTAGTTTTCCAAATTCTTGACCACCACCAGCATTCTTTTAAGGGTTTATCTAACTGGAAAGCTGCTCCATAACCCATCATTGCAGAGAACTTCCCATATTTCGTATTCCAAGTCCACTTTAATTTTTCTTGATCCTCTTATAGGTGGATAAAATTTGCTCTGAGTTGTTTATTGTAACAGTTCCATAAAGGTACATAAATTTTGGGTAGTTCTAGGTCTTTTGCTGACTTCCATACCATTCCTCTTTGGTTGCGATCTGTATAAGAGCTTGCATCTGCTAAAACTGAAATTACTCTCTCCTTTAGATGCGTTATGAGAGTGTCTGGTAACCTGAAGTTTTCTCCTCAGCCTACCCAAGGGTCCTGGCCTATTCTAATTCTTCTTCCATTGCCTACCTGCCAGGAAACCCAATTTCCCATGAGTGGGAAAGCTACCACAAAGGCATTCCAACATAGTGACCCTCGTTCGTGAGTTTTTGTTGATTGTCGAAACCATTCTTCTATGGATGCATTTGGACACTATTTTTCTCTCATAGTTATTCCCCACAAAGTATCATGGTTTTCCACCAACCTCCATAGAGATTTGGCTGCCAATGCTTTGCAAAAGAGGTATGGGTTCTTGATCCCCCATCCACCTCTGGATTTAGGAAGAACTATCTTCATCCACTTGACTAAAGGAATGCCTCCTTTTTTTGTGCTCGTTGTCCATATATATATATATATGCATGCTATCAGTTCTGCACTTAAGAAAAGCAGTGAAAAGCAAATATTTAGTATGTGGATATGATATTTAAATGACGCTTTATTTGGTATAAAATGAATAAATATCGATTCAATTTTTTATTTATGGTAATAATAAAAGACAATAATTCATTAAATGGACATAAAAGGTGTCACGATCTTTGTGAGAAGACGCATTCACTGCCTCGCCACCCATGACAAGCTCTGTCAAGAAGCCAAGATGGGTGTAGTTTGGGAACAAGTTTGATAGGTGTAGTTTAGGTGCAAGCATGGCAGGGACAGTCTGGGCACCAGTCTAACGGAGTGCAATGTCCCCTGGACGGAATGGAAGTTAAATTTCTTCTAACTGTTAAAATATCGATTTAAGAATTTATCTAACACTTGGTCAATGACTGTGATATTGTCGAAGAATGTGTTCCTAATCAAACCACACATTAACATAATTTGTTTGAGGGATTAGTCATAGTTTTCATCAAAGTTCTCCTCAACATAGAGGCTGTAGGGAGATGCTAGAAAAAATATGAATAGGAAGTTTCATTGTTTGTCTAATGTTTCTTGTATTTCAACCCAATACCCATTATTGTTTTGAGTTAGCATAATATTGTTTCCCATTTGTAATTTCTAGATTTGAGTGTGTGACGGTAAACAAAGTTTAAACATCAACTTTGCAAGATGAAAAAACACAAATGAAGAGAAAATGGTATTGTATCCCCTCATTACAAAACAATCCGTTAATAAGATTTGCAACACTAACTTACAAGTAGTGACCACCATTCAGATATACCATATGACGTCCTGTAGATTGTGCAAGAATTAGATTTTCTCCCCTTTACCATATGCCTACCTAAGGACCACTTTCGAGCTAGAAATCACACTTCTAACCAAGGAAATGGATCAATGCAAGGTACATCAATGTATTTTCCAACTTATGAAATAAACTTAGCCACCATGAAGAAGACCATAGTCTTTCATAATGATTTATGACATTGATAGCAGTATATCAAAAAAAAATATGGTGATCTCAATTTTGGAAATAATGGTAGTTGTAGACACTCTTTGCATGAGCAAATATGGATTCCTCGACACCCCCAATTGCATCAAATGTCTGATATAACAGGGAATGAAATTCAGAATTAAAGGCAAGCACCCAGACTGTAAGGAAGGTGAGGAAAATGTCCTCCCAAATGCACACTGAAATATCACCTTTCTACCAAGATTTACTTGGGGAAAAACAATCACAATTGAGACACCTTCAATAACGATCTAAAATAGTATTCAATATGGATATTACTCCCACGCTTTGACCACTAGACAAAGAACATACCCTCTTCAATGCTTAGATTTAATGGTAGATGTGGAGTGTCCTCAAGTGTGCCCCTCTTTGAATAGGGATATCCCTTTAAGATGCAGTAAGCCCCTCATTAATATCACTGGAAGCAAAAGAATGAAAGTGCTATCTACTGTAAAGTATTCCAACCTCGATATATCCAAAATGTTCTTCCTCAGGTAAGTACTAGTTGGAAATGAATGTGCACCCTCTATCAATGAATGCTATGCTTATTCCATATATGCGCCTTCACTAAGCATCTATGTAAGGTAGTGTGTCCTCTCTTGTGATATTGAGTGAAGAAGAAAGTATGTCCCCTGTCCAACTCACAACTCTGCAAATATATTCAATAAAATTATTGAATATGCAAGACTAATGGTCTCTCTCCTTCCACTTAAGCACAAATAGAATACTTGAGATCGATCTTCCCTATCCGAATTCACTAAGGTGGATCTTACACTAGCAAAGATAGATCTCTCTCTATGGTTTCTAGAAACCCTATCTCTAGAGCTCACACTTTTCAAGAATTCTTTCTCAAATGTCCAATCACAATAATGAGAGTACATACCTCTATTTCCCCCTTTTTATAACTTATTTTTCTCTTTTGTCCTTTTTCTCAATTTAATTAAAATAAACATTTCCTCTTTTTATTTAAATAAAGTGACTTTTATAAAGTCAAAGTCACTTACTGACTCATAATTTGTTAATTAACTCATGTCACCCCTTTATGTTGCTTTTTTCTCCCTAGGGACTTCAAGAGCTAATTAATCACACTTTCTAAGTTGGCTATAGTCCATAGGGATTATCTAGGCTAATCTGTCAAACTCATATCCATCACGTGGGAGGGGACATTACATTCCTCTCCGCCGAAAATTGCTTATATTCAAGTAATCACAAACATATATATCGAACATTCCATCATTTTTCCCACTTGTCAATTTTCATCAACCATCCATTTCCCTGCTAGTTGCTCTTTATTTCCCTTGAATTTCCATTTCCTCTAACCAATGTCCTCTATCCCTTCCTTATGCCTCCTTGGGTACTTCTATGGAATGGTCATCCTTGTTTTGGCTCCCCTTCTGAGATCTTTGGTAAGTACAAGATCTTTGTCTCAAGGTCTTCCTCGAGGAGTCTTTCCATACCACTAGCTCCTTCTTGAAACCTTTTGAGTTGGAGTTGGGCATTTTGTTGCACAAGCCCTTTCCTCATGCCTAAATATCGTTTCCATTCCTTTTGTTGTAGCTAACTTTGAGGCTTCATTAGGCATCCTGTTTAGGACTACCCATTTCCCATCCAATGCTTGGAACTCCATCTCCAAGGTTCGGTAGTTTGTAGAATACTTCCTAGTTGATTACAACCACTACACTCCAAAAGCCGTGTTCATGTCTAGCAAATCTGCAACATAGAGATTAGCAACTAAGGAATAATTTCCAAGTTGCACCTATAACTGAGGTATTCTCTACATGCATTCCATTTTTGTTTAATTTTTAATTTTTGTTGCACCTTTTCCAAGTTGCACCTATCATTTTTGTTTCATTTTTAATTTTTTAATTTAAATTTTATTTATAATTTTTTAATAAATTTTCTAATGTTGTAATATGATTTTTTTTTAATTTAATCTATTTTTATTGAATTTTATTTTATAAATTGTGAAATTTTGAATTCTTTATTTTGGGTTAATTTTGTTTTTTAAGTGTTTTTTTTTTAAATTTAACCTTGAATGAAAATGGAGGCGATTATGGTAGGTCTACTTTTCAACCCGAGAGTTGATTTAGGGTTTTGATCGCAATGACACCACCCATGGTTACATAAAAAATGCAATCCCCCCCCCCCCAACCCCCAAAAAAGGGGTGATCTTAGTATCACCACTTTTCAAAATGGAGGTAAAAAAGGTAGTAAATGTGACAGGCCTCCAAAAAAACAAGAACTCGTGCGGGTTCTTGTTCTTTTGTATACTGTGTTTTAACCACTTTGATTTCGAAATAAGCATAAAGTTGAACAATCTACATTTCTAGAACATTCTAACTAACAAGGATAAATGATTTCATACAGGACATATGCGTGAACTCTGTGACCTAAATACCACTAAGTAATATTAATATTTTCCGTCGAAACACCATTACAGTTAACACTATTAGTCCAAAATATTTGTTTACATATGCATTCTTCCTCATTACTCATATGTGAGATTGTGCATAAATAGATATGTAAGATTCAACATGAATGGCCAAAGCACAAGCTTCATACTCAATACAAATAATAAACCAGAACCTTTAGAGATCATTCCAATTAGTAAAATCATAAATAGAAATAATATTGACACAGAAGACTAAATTATGCATAAACAATTGAGTTGACACAAAGAATTTAAATCTTTCAAATAACATTCCATCCATTTAATTCATGCACAATAGCTAAATAGTTGAAACAAAGCAACGAGCACTTATATAAATATCTGACAGTTGGAGAAACTGGCTATGTGTGAGGCATGCTCCACCCAACCATAGGATGCCTTTCTCTCAGCAAGGTACCATCCTTAAGTTTAGACTATGAATCCTATCAGTGTAAAGATACAAATGCATGGATAAATCTTAGATGATGCAAGGATAACAACAAACAACTAGTTTACTAGAAGAAGGCGAGCAATAACTTATTTGTGGTACTTAATTTGAGGCCTATCTATGTTCATAGACCATAATTTAAATGGTTGTGCTAGTATAATTGAATGGAAAGAGTGGAAGTTTATCCTTTTACGAATTACAAGTGGATTATGTTAGATGTTTGATTTTTAATGAATAATAATGGCGAATCAACTTACATTTAGAGATAAGACCGAGTATGTGTTGTTTTCCCTCTTCATATTACTTTATAATAAGTTTACCCATTTAAAAAAAACTTATCTAAAATAATAACCCCGAAAATTGAAAGATAAGTTTCAAACTCTAACTATTATCCATTCTCAATAGATATAAAAATTATAAATGAGTTTTTCCATTTAAAAAAAAATATTTTCTAAAAATAATAACCCTCAAAATTCAAAGATGACTTTCATACTCTAACTATTATCCATTCTCAATAGCTATAGAAAAAAGTGCTATGGGGTAGCGTAGTCCTTGCCAATGAAGCGAGAAGCAGAGACACAGACAGTGACCAATATGCAATGGACATATTGCATGAAATGGACTCATTTGACCAGTTTTGTCTTTGTCCCATTAAGTAAAGTCTCATCACTATTTGCAACGGTGTAATATCCCAAATACTGATATTTTCTATTTCTAAACAAATGTGTTGATACAACTGGGCTTACAGACTGCCAGGAAAAAATCCCTATTTTATAGGAAAAATTAGGGTTAGGGTTTGTGAGATAGAATGCACACTTACCACTGATAACGAGCTGGATTGCTTCAGATAAAGTCTGCAAGCACTGAGAACTAGATCGGAGAGGAACTGATCTCTCCTGTCTCCGGTGAATGCTCCAGCAACAAGACGCCCAATCAGAGCAATAGGTGACGCCCTCAAGGAAGGAGGTGTCCGATGGATCCGTAGATTTGCAGGGCTGATAGCCTCGCTGTGACGGAGAGATAGGCTGGAATATACTACAGTTCTGAACCCTCTAAGTATGATAGCGTCTTGGTTCTCTGAGGCAGCTGCTCACGCCCCTGGTGGTCTGGAATTGCTGATAACTCCTTCGGATGAGCTCAGATGGAGCTGATAATCAAGGAGTGCCGGAGTATGTAGCTGATGATAAGACTGGTGCTTGAGTTTCTGAAGGAAACTGAGATCTGGAGGCTCTACAGCTGATTAGGGATTTCTGGTTGAAAACCCCCCTTACGGTTGCACCGTGTCCTGCAACAATCTATACCTTGTGCTATATAACTGATGAATGAATGAAGATCAAGTGGTGAACCAGTATGGCTTACCCGGAATAAGACTAGGACAAATGTTTCACTGCCAAAATCCTGTTAGCTGAAGACTTCGTCTCCAACCCCAACTGCTGTGCTACACGCTGTGCTGCTATCCAAGAGCTCCCAAAAATAATCATAAGCATAAGTGAGGTCTCCTCTTGCTTTACCCTCTATTTCTAAAGTTCAACTGTGCAAAACCTAATCTTTGACCTAATTAGGTCACTTTATCTTCTAATTTGCCGTTGACTTGCATGCAAAGAGCATGGTCATGCAATGGAGCATGGAAAAGAGCATGGTCATGCATGAAGGTGGCCTTTGGCCCAGGTGGCACTTCTTGACCAAGTGAGGATGCCGTAGATCTTCTATGGATGGCATCAGTCCTGATCTGATTCCCTAGCTATCAGTAACCGCTCAAACCCACAGGAATCACATAGGTTAGCGGTATGGGCCTCAGGGCCTAAAAGGAAGAGGACATTACAGTCCTCCCCGCTCGAGATTGCTTGTCCTCAAGCAACTTCAAACTAGGATGCTGCAATACCTGTTCACCTTCCCAAGTGGCATCCTCTGGCGGTAGTTCTTTCCATTGAACCAAATATTCCTTGATTACTCTGTTCCTGAGCTTCCTCTCTCTGGTCTGTATGATCCGTTTAGGAATCAGTATCAGCAGTCCTTCATCATCTAAAGGGGGCAATTCGGTAGATGGAGCAATGTGTTGTCCAAGGGTCTTCTTCAGGCTGGACACATGGAACACATTGTGGATTTTGCTTTCTCTGGGAAGCTCTAGCTCATATGCCACCTCTCCCACCTTTCGAATTATTTTGTATGGTCCATAGAAGCGGGGTTTTAATTTCTCTGCACCTTTGTTTTTAAGTGACGACTGTCTGTAAGGCTGGAGCCTTAAGTAGACTAAATCCCCTACCTCAAAGCTCTGCTCAGTCCTGTGTTTGTTGGCATACATCTTCTGTTGATTCTGGGCTGTCCGTAAATTCTCTTTCAATACTTTCAAGATGTCCTGACTGTCTTGTATCCAATCCTTAGCCTTAGGAGCCACGCTGTCTCCAAATGCCAAATATGCATAGTCCAAGGCCTCATAACCATATAATGCCTTAAAAGGAGTCATCCTAATAGACATGTGATAAGTAGTGTTGTAGCAGTACTCTCCTAGGTGTAGCCATTTGATCCATGTTCGCTGTTGCCCTGCTACGTAGTTCCTGAGATAACCTTCAATCCACTTGTTGACTATTTCTGTTTGCCCGTCACTCTGGGGGTGATAGCTCGTACTAGTAGGCAGTTCGGTTCCCACCAATCTGAACAGTTCCTGCCAAAAGGCACCTGTGAAACTGCTATCCCGATCACTGACAATGGTCTTAGGAAACCCGTGTAACCTGAAAACTTCCCTGAAAAATAACTCCGCCACCTGAGCTGCCGAGTAGTATGATGGTATCGAGAAGAAGTGTGCAAACTTGGTCAGTCTATCAACTACCACATATAAACAATATCGCCCTTGGACCTTGGGCAAGCCTGTAATGAAGTCCATGGAGATGCTCTCCCACTTCTGTTCTGGAATTGGTAGTGGCTGGAGTAGCCCTGCTGGATGTGTGTTCTCAACCTTGTTCTGCTGACAGATGCTACATTCCCGGACATGCTGCATAATCTCCCCCTTTAGGCCCTTCCATGAAAACCTCTCTCTGATCTGCCTGCAGGTTTTTAAGAACCCTTGATTCCTTGATAATGGAGAATCGTGGGCTGCCTGGATGATCTTCTTCCTCAATGTGGATTCTGGAACGAGATATATTCTGTCCTTGTAGTAGATGATGTCATCCACAATCCTGTACCTGTCATCCTGAATTTTCCCATCCAATAATTCGCAGACGAATTTATTTTTGGAGTACTCCACTAAGAGAAGTGCCCTCCAATCCGTGGATATACTACTGAGAGATAATGGGGATGGTTGCCTAGATAATGCATCAGCCACCACGTTATTCTTACCTTTCATATACTCGATCTCAAAATCATAGGATTGTACCTTGCTGACCCATTTCTGTTGTCGCTCATTCAGTTCCTTCTGTTCCAAGAAATACTTGAGGCTGTTGTGATCTGTTTTGATTTTGAACTTACTGCCTACCAGGTACTGTCTGAATTTTGTGAGAGCATGCAAGATAGCTAGTATCTCTTTGTCATATATGGAGTAATGGCGCTCGTATTTCTTCAGTTTGCGGCTCTCGAATGCAATAGGGTGATGGTTCTGCATCAATACTGCTCCTAACCCTTCTTCTGAGGCATCGCATTCTACTATAAAGGGTTGTGAGAAGTCTGGCAATGCTAAAACTGGGCAAGAGCTCATGATAACCTTCATCTCCTCAAAAGTTTTCTGCATTGAGTCTGTCCAAGTGAATGCCCCCTTCTTGGTGAGATCTGTGAGGGATGCTGCAAACTGGGAGAATCCCTTAACGTACCGTCGGTAATAAGTGCACAGACCTAGGAACCCTCTCAATTCTGTCACTATTTTTGGCGCAGGCCAATCTCTGATAGCTCGAATTTTCTCCATGTCCACCTATACTCCTTCTGCATTGATCACATGTCCTAAGTACATCATTTCCTTCATGCCAAACTCACACTTGGACATTTTCGCGTAAAGCGACTGTTCTTCTAAAATACTCAACGTCTCGTCCAGGTGTTTCAAGTGCTCTTCCCATGTTTTGCTGTAAACCAAGATGTCATCAAAGAAGACAAGTAGAAACTTACGTAGCTGTGCCCTGAAGGTGTGGTTCATGCACGACTAGAAATTAGCTAGAGCATTAGTAAGCCCGAAAGGAATGACCAAAAACTCATAGTGTCCAAAGTGACAGCGAAAAGCTGTTTTGGGGATGTCCTGGTCCCTTACCCTGATCTGATGGTACCCCGAGCGAAGATCGATCTTGGAGAAGTATTGAGCTCCCCAAAGTTCATCCATGAGTTCGTCAATCCTGGGAATGGGATACCTGTTCTTGATGGTCTTTTTGTTAAGTGCTCGATAATCGATGCACATACGCAGAGTGCCATCCTTCTTCTTAACCAGAACTACTGAAGATGCAAAGGGGCTAGAACTGGGTCGTATGTAACCAAGCTCCAGTAATTCCTTGATGATTTTCTCAATCTCATCTTTGCACCTCTTGGGATGCCTGTAAGGAGTGGTGATGACAGCTTGTGTCCCCTCCTCTAGCTCGATGATGTGCTCAAAGCCCCGGTCTGGTGGTCTGCCTGATGGAAGGTCCCAAAAAATCTTTTCGTGTTTCTGTAGCAAGGATTGAATGTCACTGTGGTGTTGTGAGCTGGTTTCTAGGGGTTTCCTGAAGGTGACAAAACATTCTGTAGCCCATTCTATATCATCTTGTCGAAGCACTGCCTCCATTCTCTGTGACGAGACCGGTTTTGGGGGATAAGTGTTCATGCCCCTCAAAACTACCCGTTTGCCATCTGGCCCCTCAAACTCCATTTCCATTGCCCTGTATTCTGTAGTGTATTTCCCTATAGAGTAAAGCCACTGAACACCCAATACCACATGAGTATCCGCTACATCCACTACATAGAAAGAGTCTGTCATCTAATAGTTACCCAAGGCAACATTCAGTTTTGGGATCCAGTAGTTGCACTCCATGCTGGAGTTCCCGGATACTGCCACAGTGAATCCCTCGAACTTCTCGGTCTGAATACCTCGTTTGGCTACCCAAGCGAAGTCAATGAAATTGTGGGTGGCTCCCCCATCAATCAGAACTCCTACTCTGTGACCCTGCACTACTCCCCTGACCCTGAGAGTATGGAATCTCGGTACTCCAGACAATGTAGCAATGACTCCCTCTGGTGTATCACCCTGGTGTGATTCCTCTTATGTGGCCTCCTATACGTTACAAAAGGATCTCCTTTTGTATTCATCTACTTTTCATCTCTTAAGCCCACAGCTGGCTAAGAAAACAGCTCTGATACCACTGTAATATCCCAAATACTGATATTTTCTATTTCTAAACAAATGTGCTGATACAACTGGGCTTACAGACTGCCAGGAAAAAATCCCTATTTTATAGGAAAAACTAGGGTTAGGGTTTGTGAGGTAGAATGCACACTTACCACTGATAACGAGCTGGATTGCTTCAGATAAAGTTTTCAAGCACTGAGAACTGGATCGGAAAGGAACTGATCTCTCCTGTCTCCGGTGAATGCTCGAGCAACAAGACGCCCAATCAGAGCAATAGGTGACGCCCTCAAGGAAGGAGGTGTACGATGGATTCACAGATTTGCAGGGCTGATAGCCTCGCTGTGATGGAGAGATAGGCTAGAATATACTGCAGTTCTAAACCCTCTAAGTATGATAGTTTCGTGGTTCTCTAAGGAAGCTGCTCACGCCCCTGGTGGTTTGGAATTGCTGATAACTCCTTCGGATGAGCTCAGATGGAGCTGATAATCAAGGAGTGCCAGAGTATGTAACTGATGATAAGACTGGTGCCTGATTTTCTGAAGGAAACTGAGATCTGGAGGCTCTACAGCTGATTAGGGCTTTCTGGTTGAAAACCCCCCTTACGGCTGCACCGTGTCCTGCAATAATCTATACCTTGTGCTATATAACTGATGAATGAATGAAGATCAAGTGGTGAACCAGTATGGCTTACCTGGAATAAGACTAGGACAGATGTTTCACTGTCGACATCCTGTTAGCTGAAGACTCCGTCTCCAACCCCAACTGCTGTGCTGCACGCTGTGCTGCTATCCAAGAGCTCCCAAAAATAATCATAAGCATAAGTGAGGTCTCCTCTTGCTTTACCCTCTATTTATAAAGTTCAACTGCGCAAAACCTAATCTTTGACCTAATTAGGTCACTTTATCTTCTAATTTGCTATTGACTTGCATGCAAAGAGCATGGTCATGCAATGGAGCATGGAAAAGAGCATGGTCATGCATGAAGGTGGCCTTTGGCCCAGGTGGCCCTTCTTGACCAAGTGAGGATGCCGTAGATCTTCTATGGATGGCATCAGTCCTGATCTGATTCCCTAGCTATCAGTAACCGCTCGAACCCACATGAATCACATAGGTTAGCGGTATGGGCCTCAGGGCCTAAAAGGAAGAGGACATTACAATCGGTAAACTCCAACTCTATATTTGTTGTCTTTTCCATTGTTCCAACTATATAGTTAAATGCAAAAAGAGCATTGACTACTATTCCAATTGTACACAGTTAAATGCAAAAAGAGCATCGACCATATTTCAATTGTAGTTAAATGCAAAAACAACATCAACCTTTACAGCTAGAGGCCTTCACATAGTATCCAAGCTTGTTTTCCAACAGGCTAAAAATGAGAAGCAAAATATCAGTTCAACAAAACAATAAGAACTGCAGTGTAAATTCTATGCAAGCTACATATGCATCACCCTACTCATTGAAGATATTATTATCACAAGAGTACAACTGATGGATGGGAAATGAATACGTGGAATGATCCTTTGCAATATCTAAGTTTAGTATAGTGCTTGTTGCTTTGGTGTTTTTGAAGTAGGGTATTTATATGAATGTCAAAACAGGGCCAGTTGTTGAGTAGAGAATCATTGAATTTGTAATGTGTATTTGATAATTTTTCCATGATCCTTCCCATACAACACAACAAATACTCATCACCTCTGCTCTATCGCGTTGATTTTTTCATTGAGAGAGACCCAATGAGAGAGAGAGGCACATGTATGTATGTTCTTAGCTTGGAATTTTACAGGTGTTTGCATAGAACTTTGTTAATCAAATTGACAATTTTGTTAACCAAATTGAGACTATATACGATAAAGTCGTCCATTGGATTATTAAACCCATTAGAATATCACATATATCATACCAGGGAAAGTACAAGTGTAAGCATTATTATATATTTTAGCATTTTTATGTGTTTGGATTAACACAATAAGAATTTACAAATAGAATAACAAAACCCATAAAAATATTTCATTGTAATGTCTGGACCTTAAATAAGTGAAAAATTGCTTTCATAGAAAGTTTAATTTTCTAAGCAACGCATCCTTTTATATTTCAGTAAACAAATTAAAACCACATTTCAGTAAGCAATTTAAAACCATACTTTCCTTTTATGATTAAGAGGAAATTTTTTTCATGACTACTAATGAGATTTAATTACAAAGATCAGTATTATATAATTTAGCTTGTGATCAATTAATTTATCAGACTTTTGACTATAGAAAATCTTCCCTATATTAGTATAGTATTTTTAAAGAAAAACCAAAGAAATGGGTATTCATTGATCATGATGGACGATAGTTAATAAAAAATTTGTTTTCATATTACATGAATATAATCCAAATAAAATAGACCATGCTTAAACTAAAATTTATCGATTCACAATTATAACAAATCATTGGATTTGCTCCAATAACTTATTTAAATGCCACCACTTCACCAATAGATTCCAGGCCATGAAAATTGCAATAGTCCACATCGCATAGAAAAGAACACAGGATTTTGTCTTCGAGTTTTAATAGATGTAAATGAATGGAATATTGATGGCTCCCTGTTTTTCCCATATGTTGTCTATACATCGGATAAGGAACCAAGCCTTTTAATTGAAGTTTTTCATGTTTATCGTCTATCTAAGCATCATTTGCATAAGTTTTGAAGGCTATTCCATGAATTTTGTAACAAGGTATATTTTTACTATTATTCCATCTCTTTTTATTCATTTTTAAAACATAAATTTAAAGGTTACGTCTATTGAATAATTATTTGGAATATAGGATATTTGGTTATTATGAATATCTCATGCTAATCCTGCACCTGACCTAGTACCCAATCTTGCACCTGATCCGGTACCCAATGTTGCACCTAATCCAACACCAGTGAAATAAAGTGACAAGTGTTCAAAATCCGGGAACCCTCGAGTTAGGGTGCATTTATGCTTTTGGCATATGGTACCCATGAAGACTAGCAACCAACAGTTGTTATTCAAATCCTTTGAAGATCTACGACCCTTTATATCGACAATATGAAGATTCATAGCAGAAAATATGGGAGAATCAACATGATTTATTGCATGTTTATTTAATGAAAGGCATCTATTTCCATCTGTTATTTTTCATAGTTGTTATAACTATTTTTAAGGGTCGACCCTTTCAGTGGTCAACCTGTAGTGTAGCCTATAAATATCTGTAACCAGTTCAGCATAGACATGATGAAATTACTGTGTGATACATATTTAAACTATTAATCAAATCCTGTGCGTGTTTTGAGTTTTTAATTCTTGGTTGAGCAGTGTTTGGAGGGGGAACCACCTTCAATCGATGTTGGTATATATGTTTTGTGAATATCTTTGTTACTCACACCACTGTAAGAATTTTCTTTATATGTTGTTTGTTCATATGATTGCTTCTGATTTACACATTTTTATTAGTGATTTTAGAGATAGGGATAGGGTAGGAGGATTATTCTTGGTGCCATTAAAGATCATGTTAGAATAATCCGTCGGGATTATTGTAAATAAATAATAAATAGGAATATGAATAGATAGGAAGGTGAAAAGGCTGGTTCTCAAACGCCATTGTAATGTATAAATATTTGCTTTGGTAAGGGAATAATATTGATCGGGAGTTATTACCAACAAGTGGTATCAGAGCAGGGCTGTCTGCCATAACTCCTGCTGCATTTCTGTCCATTCCTGGCATTTTGCTTGCCAATCCATTGCCAGACTGCTCCATCAGTCTGCCAATCGAGTCGCATGCATTGTATGCGTTACATTTCCCTCACGCTGAGTTTTTCTTGTGCTGCGATTTTGTTGAGAGTCTTCCACTGAACGCATAAACCCTAATTTTTCTGTGTAGACTATTCTACGACCACTTTGAAGTCTGTTTTCTTCAGCTGCGAGGAAGCCCTTTCTTCACAGTCACGTCTTAAATCCTTTTTTTGGTGTGACTGCATATCCTGTACTTAGGGTTTCAAGTTAAATTGCACCAGCCTCAGTAATATTGTTTTTATCATCCACTGGCCGGGATTGTGATGAATTCGACGTTGCCTTTCCTCTACCATCGGCACTCACACTGCTACTGCCGTGTCTTTCTTCCCCGCTGTATTTTGTTCAAAAGATCGTGAAGCCCTAAGCCTGAGACTGCGTTGATATTGGTATATTTCCTCCGTTTGTTGCTGAGAAAAATACTGGTATCAAAGCTGAGATTTTGTTAAAGATCATTGATGAAGAGACATTTCCCTCTTCAACTGCGTGAAGGGTGGCTGCTAGGTTAAAATGGCTCGACCAAATGAAACATATGAGGATAACCTGTTTCGACCATCGGTTCCTCATGTGTTCAATGCATTGAAGGAATACGTTGCAAGGTATCCGATACCAACGTCATTTTTAGAACAATTGCAAGAGAATCGCCTTCCATTTTACTGGCAGAATCGAACTCTTCACCTCTTCGTTCAGTGAGAGGACCCAAGAACTGCGAAGTATTTACATTAATTTTATCTATATTTCACAGTGAAAATTTGCAGCTTAAGGATGAACTTTACGAGAGTAGAAAAAGAGTAGTAAAGGTCAGCAATGAAAGCATTTGTTCTGTGTGTAACAAGCGTATAGGGGGCAATGCATTTGCTGTGTATCCATAGCGACTGCACCATAAGAGCATCGTAATTCCATTTTTGTATCTGGTTCACTTGCAATCACACAGCTTGATGTTTTTATAAGTTGTGTTCTATATTTCACAGCGTCTGCAGGTCGCAAGTTCCAGTCTCATAGAGGCCTCCATAAAATCTGAAGGATATACATCAGAGTTGATTACATTGTAGGTACTGGTGCATGGTATGAAGCGTGCTGCTGTCAGTGAAGACTGATCATATATACACTGCGTTGGAGAATAATGGTGTATACATGCTCCTGTCAGTGAAGACTGATCATATATTTTTCTGCGTGAGTTTTGGAGCTGAATACCGACTGCTGTGAGGATTGCTGCATTGTTGTGAATGTTGAAGATTGCTGGTATGTTGAGCTGAATACCGACTGCGACTTGAAGATTGCTGCCACTAGAAGACTGCTCTAATACCTATCAGAGGTATTGCTGTGAGCCATGAGTGTGGAGGTAAAACGTTTTTGTTCATTGAAATACAAAAACCCTAATTTTTCCCTAATTTAGTGCTGGAGTGTGAGTGGTACATTTTGCAAACTTTTTCATTTGTGTTGAATGAAAGAGGCCCATGAATGCTGTCATGAATGTTGTGACTGTTGTATGATGCGGCTTACCAAGTGACATTTGAATTAATTTGAAGGTTATTTTTCACCCTATAAAAGGGCTGCATAATAGACCACGTTTACAACATTTGAGCTATCATTATTTCTACGGGCAGAGACAAACATTGAGCTCAACACATTGAGCTCAACATGGGAGTTGAGTGAAGTGACTATTGATTTGAAGATTTTCATGTGTATGAATTAATAATAATGCAGTTGTATGACCTGACTTTTGTATGAGCATGGTTGTTGTCTATTAATGAATTGTGATGACCGAGTTGAAGAAAGAAGACTGCTGCAAACATCCACTTGAAG
>LPNX010877525.1:400102-412303 GCA_001517045.1 Pseudotsuga menziesii
GATCACATAATACCTCATGTTATAGGTAAAAAGTATGCCTACGATATGTGGGAAGCCTTGATTAAGTTGTATTAGAGTGATATCCAAAAATAGAATATGATTTTGAGAGAGAAACTTAGGAATACTAGGATGACCAAGACAAATTTAATGTCACATCATACCTTACAAGAACCTCACAAGTGCAAGATGAGTTGGGAGTTGTTAGAGAGAAGGTAGAAGATGCACACGGGGGGTTAACTAGTGAGGCAATATCATATCACATCCACTCATATTGGGGGTTTGAATACTCCTAAAAGCCTAAAAAACGTATTGCCTCGTATTAAGGGGTGAAGGGGATTTTAATTTGACATAGTAATATAAATATTAGGCGTTATTTTAATTGGGTAGGTTGAGGAATAAAATTCAAATCATGGGATGGATTCATATATATAACTTATTCTTCATGGGTGTGTGCAATAAGTTGAGGGACCTTTTAGATAAAATTCTACTTTTTGGAAACACGCTCATGATACATAAAAACACAACGCACTCACGTTATGTAATGCTTGGTTTGGTTAATATCAAGCCTGACATGTCATATGACGAGTAGGTTAGGCTAGGAAAAATGCACACTTATTTTATAGTTACAAAACGTGCACACATTTTATAGTTACAAAATGAGTATGCGTTATGGAGAAGCAAAACACACATGCATTATGGGGAAGAAAAACACGCATGTGTTTTGGAGAAGCAAAACACACACGCATTTTAGAGAAAATAAACATGCTTGCGTTATGGAGAACCACAAAACATGGTTTTAGTGCATGGCTAGGGAAATGAATCAAAAAATATTTTACATCATCAAGACTTAGGACCTATAGTAATATTTTATCATCATGAAGAACAACATCTCAAACAACCATGCCTAACCTCCCAAGAGCATAATTTTTCTTCGTGTTGTAATATGGACACCATTAGGAGGTTTTAAGAGCTAAGTATGGGTCATAGCCCCTTAATCATGCTTGAGGGAGGAAACTCAAGAATTATGTCCTAAAGGTAGCTTTTAAGGCTTGAAGTCCATGAACAAGGCATTGAACCTGCACATAGGACCTCTGTATGTGATATTTTGCATCTAAGAGAGAATATGCAGTGCAACAGAATTCTCTTAGCACTAGAAAAATATCTGTAGACATGGTTAAGGGAGGGAACCTAGTCCTTAGGCCCTAAAGAAATCCTATAGACATATAGGGATAAGAAAAACACCTCGAGCAAACACACATGATCTCTTAAGGGTATCCTCAACCTTTAAGTTGTGATATGACCATGATTAGGATTTTTTAGCATTAGATATGGAGGATAAGGTGTTAATCATGTTTGGTACATAAATATTTAATTTCAGGCTGTAAATGATCTTTTAGGGCTCAAGGTCCATGAATGACACCTTGAATCACCATAAATGGCCTCTCATGATGATAGTTTTGTTTTGAATGGGGATATGGGAACCATAAGGGTTTTCTAAGTACTGTGGATGTGTCTTGGGACCTTAGAAATAACAAGGGAGGAAACCTAGGACTTATCCCCTAGAATATTCTTCTATCCATATAGAGCCAAGAATGATGTGTTGAACAACCTCAATAGATCATTCCATGGTTTCATTTACCTTGAAATTGGGATACTAGTTCCATTAGAACATTTTTAGCACTAAGTACATATATTAGGCCCCATCACATGGGCATGGGGGTTTCACTTGTTGACCAATATCCTATCACGTTAGTTCATATTGTGGGTTTTAAAATTATTAAAAATTGAACCAATATATTGCAGGTATTGGGGGGATGAGGGGTTTAAGGTGGGGGTGGGTAGGGTGGTTTATAAGGATTGAGGTATAAAAAGGGGTGGGGAGGAGGTTTTAAGTATTGGGAGGGGGTTTCAACAAAAAATGTTAGGGTCAATATCTCTGGAAATTAAGGGTATTCTTTAATATCCCACGGTCGCACATGCTATGTGAGATGTTCACTAAGTGAAGTCCCCGTGCACATGGGTAGGGGGAAACACTTGGTCCTTAGGACTTAAAGGAAGTTGTTAACAATTTAGGGCCAAACTTTATTCCTCCAACCACCACACATGACATTGGAAGTGAATCATTTGAATCTTAATCAGGATATGCATGCCACCATTATTTGTTGAGCAATAGGTATGCGTCTCAAGGCCATGGACATGGTAAGGGGAGGAAACTATGGCCTTGGGGCCTAACAAAAGCTTCTAGGCATCTAGGGATAAGAAGGATGGATTAAAAAATCACACATGACATCTCATAGATATATTTGGACTATGAATTAGGTGGTTTTGAGTAGTAGGTATGGGACCTTTGAGACATGATTGAGGGAATATACTTGTTCCTTAGGACATATTGGAATAGTTGAGGTGCCCATGTTAATGAACGATTCCTTGAATCACCATAGATGACCTACTCAAGGTATGCTTGGTCTCCAAGAAAATATGCACATGCCTTTAAGAGGTTTTGAGCATTAGATATGGGTATTAAGGCCTCAACATGGTCAAGGGAGGAAATCCATTACTCGATCCCTAAATAATATTTTTGGCATCTATGGATACACATGTTCCTTACCCACTATCCCTCTATGCCTTACTCACTTGCCCTCTCTGTGTTTGTATTTCCATCTCTCAATATCTCTATGTGTATGTGCCTGTGAATTTCCCCCTTCTCTCTCTCACAACCTCCTTCTCTCTCTCTATCTCTATGTGTGTGTGTCCCTTCCTCACTCCCCATCTCTCAAAACCTCTCTCCACCTTATTGATACCTCCCTCACTATCCCTCCCTACATCACTCTCTCTCTATTGCTCCCCCCTTCCCACTCTCCCGTTGTTTCTCACATCTCCCCCCTCTCTATTTATATATATATGTGTGTGTGTGTGTGTGTGTGTGTCCCTCCCTCATTCCCCCTTTCTCATAACCTATCTCCACCTTCACTATACCTCCCTCACTATCCTTCCCTCCACCACTCTCTCTCTATCACTCACCCCTCCCCTTCTCTCTTTATCACTCACCCCTCTCCTCTCTCTCTCTCTCTCTCTCTCTCTTTGTGTGTGTGTGTGTGTCCCTCGCATTCTCTCTTTATATATCTATGTGTGTGTCACTTCCTCACCTCCCCCTCTCTCATAGTCTCTCTCCACATTCTATATACCTCCCTCAGTATCCCTCCCTTCATATCGCTCTCTATATCATTCACCCACCCTCCCTCTTTGTTGCTCACCCCTCCCTCCCTCTCTCCCACACAATCTCTCTCTCTCTCTCTCTCTCTCTCTCTCTCTCTTAGTTGGTGTGTGTGTGTGTACCTCCCTCACTTCCCATATCTCATAATCTCTCTCCACCTTCTCCATACCTCCCTCACTCTCTCTTTATTTCTCACCCCTCCCCCTCTCCCTCTGTCACTCACCCATCCTCCTCTCTCCCACATAATCCTTGTGTGTGTTTGTGTCCTCCATTTTCTCACAAACTCCCTCCGTCTCTCCCTCTCTCTCCACCTTCTATTTACCTCCCTCTATCAATATCTCCCTCCCTTCTCCCTTAATTACCAGCCCTCTATGTCATCATCTCTCTCTCTCTCTCTCTGTCTCAAATTGTATCTCTCCCTCCCTATCTCTTTTCACCCTCCCTCTCCATGTTTCCATCTTTCACAACCTCCCTCTCTATCCATCTCTCAACCCTCCACCATTTGTATTTGACACCATCTCTCTCTCTCTCTCTCTCTACATGTGTGAACCTGCCCCTTTCTCTCCTTGTGTCTATCCTCCCATCACCCCTCACAAACAAACACCTTCTATTGCTCCCTCAATATCTTGTTCCTTCAATATATCTCCATCCCTCCCTCACCCCCCCTCCTCCCTCTCTATCTTATTCTCTCTCATATCAACTTATTCCTTCTCCTCACCCCCCTACCTCATTATGATCCCTATTATTTGTTTTATTGCATCTCATTCCCATCTCTTCAATTTCCCCATCCTTTGCCTCTCTCCCCCAACACATCCTATTCCTCCTCTAAAACTTCATATCCACCTTTCCATTCACCAATCCTCTATCTCATCAAACCATCACCCACTTCCTCCCCTCCACCTTTTCCCCCTTCATCACTCAAGTCTCGTGTACTGCTTCTAACCCTATACGTCTTCAACACCTCTTCTCCTCCTAATAATTATCTCAATCCCCACTCCCCTTCACCCTTGTAACCCATAATGTTCCCATTCAATTCATTTTTCTCCACTTGAATTTACAACATCCTCCTAGGACCTTCACCCTTCCCCACCCCCTCTCAACTATTAACCATCACCACTTGAACTTTCAACATATTTCTAGGCCCTTGACCCTTCCCCACCCTCTTTCAACTATTAACCATTCCCACCTGAACTTCCAACATCCTCCTAGGCCCTTGACCCTTCCACACCCCCTCTAAAATATTATTCATACATTTGATATATTACATATAGTGCTATATTTTTAGCTCTACAAAACGCGTGCACATTATAGAACTACATAACGCATGCGTGTTTTGTAGTTCTATAACGCGCACACGTTTTGTAGTTCTATAATGCGCACGCATTTTGTAGTTCTATAATGCGCACACATTTTCCAATTCTACAAGGGCGGGAGATGTAATTTGAATTTACACATGCCAATTCACTTGCTCGCATGTCACCAATAGTCCTATGTGTATGGTTTGGAGTTTGCTTTGGTAATACCAAACCTGTGCTATGGTATATGATAAACCATAGCTAATTGGGCATTTCTTCCATTTTCTCAAGAAGTCGTTGTTTACGCACTTGTTGCAGTATGATACACACAATCATTTTTGATGAAATATTAAACATAAATAACATTTTTTCTGCAGATTCTAAATATGTATTTTTTATTAAAAAATATTATATTTTCTTATTTTGTTTTCAATTTCTATTGTTCCCTAATTCCTTAACACAAAAAAACATGTTGTAAGTGTTTTTTCCATAACCTTTTCAATTCTTAATCGTTTAAAAATAAAATTATATGATGCACTGGACTGACCTCTACATTATATAAAAAAACCCATTTCATTACTATTTCATTAAGACCTTCAAAGGCTGCACCTACAAAAGACGTACCATTTTTTAGGAATGATCCATTAGATATTTATAATTTTTTTTAAAAATTACTAATTTTATTTTCTAAAAATAGCGCTGCAATAGTGCTATATGTTCTCTACATGCCTGCAAATTTGTGTATCCCAAAAGCATCATTTAGGCCCTCAAAGGCTGCACCCACAAAAACATATACCTTATAATTTGCCTAAAAAATAAAAAGTGACTGTTAGAAAAAATGAAACTTGACATAGTTATAAAAAAATTTAATACATAAAACTTATATATTTGGAAACATAATTCAATTTCCTACATTTAATCTTATTTACTCAAAGCAAGATATTTTGTGTAAGTATCTCAAAAAATACAATTAAGTTGAGGGATGCCTGATTTTTCTGTTTTCTATTGCATCTAATGTGCCAAAAGTGACCCTTATTAGCTTGAAATCACCCTCATATATTTGGAGGCCACCCATAAATACTCGTTGAATGACTCCATGGTTGAATGCAAACATGTCTCTACACTACAAGAAAAATGACATTTACACCTTATGTAAAATGATTGTATATTAAGATATTTAATTTTAAAAGAAATTATAGTATTATAATTATGTTGGTAATATTTTGATTAATTTTATTATATAGATTTTAAATAAAAAAAATAATATTATCTCTCTCACAAACACATACACATATATAAGGGTTGCATATGAAGACATTTTATACTAGAATATTTAATTTCAATTTTTTTTTTAATATTAGCATTGTGCTTACGAACATTTTTATTAATTTCATTAAATAGTTTTTAAATGAAATTATTCATATGATTACATTAACTATATTATAATGTAATATTATTAATTGAAATCTTAATTCCAATTGGAATATAACTCCATAAATCTATCTTAAAAAAATGCCAAAGAATTGGACTATATCATTCGATTACATATGTAAAAATTTGAGGATTTTTGTCTAAGTTTCATACAGAAACCTTTTCCCAATTAAATCAAATTACAAATAATCCAAAATAGAGTACTTCTCTATGTAAGAAAACTCAATAACCTCATGGATAACTAGTGTTTAAAAATTTATATGGGAGTACCATTTGATTTATTTTAAAAATTTAGAGAGAAAATTTATAGCAACGACTCTAATCTTGGTCTAATTTTATTCTTGTATAGATATATAAACAAGATTCATTTGTTGTTGAACAATCCCTGTTCACTAAACTTGAAAACTTTAAGCATAAGAAGATATATGCACATAATTTATCTAAATAGTTAGAGTGTTTTGCATATTTTATTGTGCATGTATTAAAATCGCATACAAATAGCTTTAAAAAAAAGAATAGAAAACAATTATTAAGCTTATTAAAAATATTTTACAGAGTTTAATTTATTAATCTTATAGAAAACATGAGCTTACTAGATATAAAATTGGTATATTGGTAGGTTTTGGTGTGAAACATCTAGAATTCTCATATTTTCTAAGCATTGCGCTACCTATAGGATTATTAGTATTTTACATTCTTTGTTACATTGATCTCTTGAGTCGGTTGTCTTTTACGCATTTTTCCTTCCCTATTTCTATTTTGTTGGGTCTTCCACTATCCAACACTACAAATTGACCAATGGAGCATGCATCTGAGTGTGATCATTATTAGCATTATACTATTATTTTACTTAGCATAATGTTTGCTTATAGTAAGATGTCATATGGCCCCTTTTGTTACAACTTGATAATATGATATAAAGGTGTTGTTAAAAATGGGTTGATAAAAGTGGATACCTACAATATCTGGTGAAACTAGGGGTTTCCTTAATTGGAAAGATATATTGGGAGGGGGGTTCGACAATACAATTTTCTGGGGCATTTTCCAATATTTAGTGAAATTAGGGATATTCTATAATACCCTACGAACGACCGTGCTATGTAATAAGTTAACTAAGTGAACCCCCCATGAAGATGCATGACTAGTGAGAAATTACCTGAATGGTGTTTAAAAACTATGGGGTACATTTGTTCAGTGTATTGTTGTAACACTCCAAAAATTCATAAAAATTTAAAATTTTTCTGTGCGACAGTTAATGTTAAGTAATTGCCTAAAGATGTAAGTTTAACCACTAACGATTATCATTCTAGAATATCTAAAACTAGAGACTACATAATTCATTTACTAATTTAAAACACATTTATTACTAACAACATCAAAAAATGTATTGAAAAGTTAGACTATATAGTTAATGAGTCAGAGATGAAAATGTAATGAAGTCAACTGTTTAATTTTCTAGCAAGTGTAAGATTCTAAAAGTCGTTTTTTCTTATTTACTGAAGGAGCTTTTTGTTTTTTCCCTAAGGCTTACTTAGCTTTCTCAAGCTAATGCAAACTTGAATGCTTTTACAGGTCTCTACAGGTAACTTCTATTTCCATGTTATGAGGTAAACAAAAATAATTTAAGTTTGTAAGATTTAAACAACATGATTAGATTAGAGAAGAAAAGGTACTATAATTTACTTGCAGTCTATACTTTCGCACAGTAGTAACTTCCCAAAAATTCAGAATCAAGACTATTTATTTTAACAGAAGAATAGACTTGCTAGAATGCTTAAATATTTTTACAAATGAGTTGGAAGTATAAAGGAGTGTAAAGTTAGTGTGCATCTTGGTTGTTGAAGGTACTTGTAACTTGATTTCTTTCCAGAAATATCTTAGATTTAAGGACATAATCCTGGTAAGGTCTAGAACTTCCTAACGTTCTAGATTTACCATCCTTAACTATCCATTATATTTTAATTAAACCCAACAACCTAGTCTAAGCATCGAAAATACATTTGATACATAACATAAATGTAGTAACATGATCAAAATCAATTTACATTATTGAACATAGATGCTAACCTTAATGTATATATAAATTAAGTATTTCAATAAATCTATACTATGTATTTCGATGTATGAACTCAAATATCACTCTTGCTAAACCCTTAATGCTTATATATAAAAGAAACTACTCCTATCTTCAAGCTTTGATATACATAAAGAATTGTTAGAACTTAACTCATGAATAACATTATTACACAATCTTGCATGGTTTTAACCAACACCCAAAAATTTCCTCTCTAGTGGATTCCATGTGGAAACCATTCGTTGGAGAGAGGTTTTAGTGCAAACCCTAAGCATATAACGTGAGATACTTCCCTAATCTCTTGCTTGTGTCATTTGTATTTTCGCAGCTTGGATGGAGAGACAGGCCGAAAGGCCTTCGGCCTTCTCGGCCTTTTTCAACTGTTAGCTCCACAAAATAAAAAGCACGCGTAGCCTTAGAAGGCTTTGGCATTCTGTACTCGACCATTGTTATGTTACTTTAAACTTGCTATGGTGCAAAAAGGTTTTGGCTTTGGTTTTCTTGCCAAAATCGTTTTCTTTCCATCGGTCGTGGTTTCGCAGGTTGCTACAAAGGTGTTCATCTTCATGCTTACAGACTTTGACTAACTGGTAAGTGGTTGATGAACCCTTCAAATAAAAAATATTAGTTTTGATTTACAAAACTCAGTCTACTAACAGACTTGAGTCTGTGGTGTGGCAGGTGTCTAGATTCGACGAAGCTTTGGTGAGAAATATAAGGTGCTAGGTTTGCAATTGGAGGGAATTAACTCGACCATCTTGGTAAGCCTCAGTCTCTTTCCAAGGGTTCCCTTCATCGTTGTTTTGTAGTGGAGATCTCAATGATTCTTTCGGCCATTTACACGGTGGTCATTTTTCTATTGTTTACTGTAAAAGTTGATACATTTACTGTGTTTATGAAGTAATACGAAGCTGTAAGGCCATGATAGTTTGTAACCCTTTGAATTTTCTCAAAGAGCTACGCCTCAAGAATTAAGATGCTAGGAAATAAGAATTTCCGTAAAAACTTTGTTTTAAACGTTTGAAAAACTTTGGCCTATCAGCTCGGCTGTTAAGGCTTTCTCTGTAATACAAAAAAAATGTTAAAGCACTTTTAGTTTTCAATGGTAGAGAAAATCGTAAGGTAAATGAGTTTTGTTTATAATGTTTTAATTAATCACAACCATAGCCTATGGCTCTTATACCCATCTCTGTTTGGTAATTTGCTTATTCTTTTGTAAATTGTAAACGTAGGGTAAAGATTTGTTTAAAAAGTCTTTAATGTTTCTACTGGGTTTTATTTTATAATTATATTAATTAACAGAAAAAACTATAGCTATAATTCTAAAATCTGTTAGTAATATTTTCTTAAATAATCAATATACGTTGTAAAAAAAAACTTGTTAAATTCCTAGGGTTTGTAAAGAAGCTAAAGTATTAAAAACTGTTTGCACAACAATGTGCATAAAGAAAAGGTCTCGATCAAAAAGTTCGACTTTGCAAAAATAAAAAGACGACTAATTCTTTGTTTTTTTGTTTTTAAGTCTGTCTTAAAAGACTTTGTTTAAACATACAGTAAATTTTACTTCAGCAAAGACTCGGTAGCTCCAGTTGGAAAATCTTTATTTTAAAATGATTTATTTATTTTAAATTTTATTTATAAAAGTAGTACCAAAACAATAAGATAACCTAGGTTCTATATGTATTTTTTTTTATAGTAAAAGGATTTGAAATCTAGGTTAAGCTCGTTTGGTTTATTTAAAAGATAAAGGTAAAGCTTACCTTGATTTCCCAATAGCTTTTGAAATAAAATAAGAGGGTTTAAACTTAACAGTTTAGGGTTTGTTAAACAATACATTTGTATTTTACACTGCTGCATAGTTAGTATCTCTCTACTTTTGATAGTTATAATATTAAAAAGTCACTAGTATTCTTAGTGCTGTAGACAATCTTAATGGTTTGTTTGTAATATTTATTTATTATCTTACTTATAATTACTGTTCGTAAGCCAACAGTTTTAATATACTAGATCCTTATAGTATTTTGTATATATATATATATATATATATAATTAGGTTTAAATCCTGATAAGAGGAGTAAATGTATTAAGTTATAAATAGTTTTTAAGGTTGAAGTGAATACTTATTCACTTACACAAATAATATTACCAAAATACTTGGAATATTAAATAAGCCATAATAATATATAAATTGATGATAGAATTGATATCATACATTTACAATGGTCGGACTTATATACGTCCATTCATGACTTTCCAACCTACAGTCATGACTCTTTGATAATTATTAATTATTAATTAATAATAATCTATTAATATTATTTTTAATATTTATATATTTTATGTTCATTACATTACCAAAATACTTGGAATATTAAATAAGCCATAATAATATATAAATTGATGATAGAATTGATATCATACATTTACAATGGTCGGACTTATATACGTCCATTCGTGACTTTTCAAGCTACAGTCATGACTCTTTGATAATTATTAATTATTAATTAATAATCATCTATTAATATTATTTTTAATATTTATATATTTTATGTTCGTTACAAAGGCCGAGAGGCAAAAGGATTTACAGTAAAAGTTCTGAGTAAAAATATTGAGTATATTATATAAATAAAAGAGTTTTAGAAACAAAAGGATGATTATAAAACTAACCAATCTTAACTAAACAGTGAAAGTTGCTAAAGTTAGAGTAGATTCATAACATTTATCTCATGTTTAAAACAATCATATTTGCCTATTTAACAACCTGCTGTACTAGAGTACTTCATCTTTGGATGAGTGGAAAAATACCTCAAGGGATTTAATCCACAAATTAAAATTTTCTAACCCTAGATCATTCATTCAAATATACATTAACTAGTAAATTTTTTTTTGAAATAAAAACAGATTACACAGTCTAATTTCATAAACAATTTATCCAGTTATAATAGTAAATCTAATCATAAATTCATTCATTTCAGTACTTTCACTTGCATATTGTAAAAAAAAATAACACTTTGGAACCTGAGAAATTGTAGAGGAGTCAAATAGCCTAAGAAGCCCGTTCCACCCAACCAATTCCTGAAGATAGCTTAGCTGCTTGTCTTAGGACCTCCGAGCATGTCCACTGGTCCACCTGGTTGAAAGCACTGGGTGAGAGGATGGGATATAAAACCCTTGTAACTCCACATAAGTATTCAATAGTAATACTTCTGCCTTCTACAACAAAGAACTCAGCTAATCAGGTGCACTAGTTTTGAAAAAAAACAGCCTTCACACTCAAACCACTTCTGCCTTTCCCCTCATCGAATCTCTTGTGCACATTTTTCACTTCAAAAAATTCACAAGTAAAAAAATTGAACAACCACCTGCTAAATTTGATGGGTAATTATAAGCATGCCTCGGTATTTTGGTTAGTTTTTCATTTAATGAGCCACCTACTCTTGTTCCACATTTCTTGGGGAACATGACCACAAAATTAGGGAAGTTTCCCCCTGCAATAGCTAGAAGTGGTTGAGGATGCTTCCATGTGTCATTTTGCTCTCACCCCAGTCTATTCCACCTAGTGTCCAGTAGAAACTCATTCAACAAACTCCTTAAGTTGTTTGTCTCATCTTTTATTTATTAACTAATAAAATATTCAGCATAATTAATTACAATCATCCTTGACCCTACTTGGTTAATAATCACAAACTTTATAATAAAAATAAAATATAATGTCTTCTTAAACATAAAATGTTATTCCAATTTGGGGTATGTGACACTTAATGCCGAGGAGTAGATAATTGTTTGGGAAATACTATGGGATGACTTCATCCAAGAGGCATTAGAGAGAATTTGAGGTAAAAAATGGGCCTCCTAAGAGATGTACTACAAAAATATAAGATATATTAAAATATTATGAGTTAGGGGTTTTATGGGGTAGGTATATATGACAACTCACCTCCTACACTACTTTTTATGCACAATATAAATAACCATGGTTGAGTTACTTTTCTAAATTGACTATAAATAAAATTAATAAAATAACTCTAGAATGATGTGACTAAGATTCATTGTAAATTCCCAAAAATTTATTGTCCTTTAACATTTTTTTGTCTTGAACTTGTAAATAAAATTAAACAAAAATGAATTTAATTTATATGCATAACTAACATATTTTTTTCATATAAATATCATTCATGAATTTAATT
>LPNX010877525.1:412398-428198 GCA_001517045.1 Pseudotsuga menziesii
GGACTCAATATAAAGATATCCTGAACTGTTAAAGTGAGGATGATGAGAGTGAGGAAAATTTGTCCCTTTCTGCTAAGGGAAAGAAGAAAAATGGGTCGGGTAGTGGAGCTACTTCAAAGAACGACATGAGAAAAGTGAGATTCTTTGCATGTCAGAAGATGGGCCATTATGTAGGCCAATTCCCATACAAGAAGAAGAAGAATAAAGAAACACATGTAGTCGTAGCATCAATTGAGTTTGATGAGTTCACTGAGAAGTTTGAGAAAGAGCTCTCTTTGGTCTCCTTTATTTCAAGCAGTGAAAGTACAAGGTATGAGGATGCTAGGGCATATAAGGTGGACAATGGATAATCTCGCCATATGACAGAGATATGGTTGGTATTCCTTAGTATTTTAGAGATATATTCAAACTGCTATGTGGATAGTGGGGTCGACACCATACATGCAATGAGGGGTGTCAGATTTGTTATATTTCATTTAGAATCATGAGGTTTTCTAGAGGTGGGAGAGGTGTTGTTTGTTTTAAGGATAAAGGTAAACTTGCTCTCATTTCCAGCTTTAAAGGATGATGGATATGTAGTTTTTTTACAAGTGTGTTTATCAATCCAATGGTAGTTTCTCCAGTTGTAGTAGTTTTTCTTGGTGACTGAAGATACATGATGTACATAGTGTGAGGAAAACCTATGTATGGTGATTCTAGGTGTAACTATTATTTATAGACAGTGTTAGTGACAGATGAATGTGAGGCTACATCGAGTTCTATTAGAAAACTTAGTTGGTATATATTGACACTGCAGTATGCTTAGGAACATGATGAGACTACTCAGAGCATAAGCGTTTGGTATATATTCTCAACTCAAGTTCCACGAAATCTAGTAGGTTATGCTTCGAATTTAGAGGGAGTAGTAACAGAACCAATCTGATGGGGAAGGTAATAGGAGTGTGTGTGTAAGAACTTGAGGGACCTTTCAGATGCAATCCTACTTTTTGGAAACACGCTCATGATACATAAAAACACAACGTGCTCATGTTATGTAATGCCTGGTTTGGTTAATCTTGAGCTTGAAATGTCATATGACAAGTAGGTTAGGATAAGAAAAATGTGCATACATTTTATAGTTACAAAACGCGTACGTGTTATGGAGAAGAAAAATGCAGACGCGTTATGGGGAAGAAAAACGCACACGTGTTTTGGAGAAGCAAAACATGCACACGTTTAGAGAAGCAAAACATGCACGCGTTATGGAGAAATAAATAAAAACAATAGTTTGCATCATCTAGACTTAGGACCTATAGTAATATTTTAGCGTCATGAAAAAAAACATCTCAAACAACCATGCCTAACCTCCCAAGAGTATAATTGTTCTTTGTGTTGTAATATGGAAACCATTAGGAGGTTTTAAGAACTAAGTATGGGTCATAGCCCCTTAAGCATGCATGAGGGAGGAAACTCAAGAATTATGTCCTAAAGGTAGCTTTTAAGGCTTGAGGTCCATGAACAAGGAATCAAAATTGCACATAGGACCCTCGTATGTGATATTTTGCATATAAAAAAGAATATGCAGTGCATTAGAATTCTCTTAGCACTAGAAACATATCAATAGATATTGTTGAGGGAGGAAACCTAGTCCTTAGGCCCTAAAGGAATCCTATAGACATATAGGTCCAAGAACAACACCTCGAACAAACACACATGATCTCTTTAGGGTATCTTCAACCTTTAAGTTGGGATATGACCATGATTAGTGTTTTTTTAGCATTACATATGGAGGATAAGGTGTTAATCATTGTTGGTACATAAAGCTTTAATTTTAGGTCATAAACCATATTTTAGGGCTCAAGGTCCATGAACGACACCTTGAATCACCATAAAGGATCTCTCATGATGATAGTTTTGTTTTGAATGGGGATATGGGAACCATTAGGATTTTCTAAGTACTATGTATGTGTTTTGGGACCTTAGACATAACAAGGGAGGAAGCCTAGGCCTTAGCCCATAGAATATGCTTCTATCCATCTAGAGCCAAGAATTATGTATTGAACAACCTCAATATATCCGTCCATGGTTTCATTTACCTTGAAATGGGGATACTAGTTCCATTAGAACATTTTTAGCACTAAGTACAAATATTAGGCCCCTTCACACGGGTAGGGGGAAACACTTGGTCCTTAGGCCTTAAAGAAATTTGTTAACCATTAAGGGCCAAAATTGATGCCTCCAACCACCACACATGACATTGGAAGTGAATCATTTGAATCTTAATCAGGATATGCATGCCATCATTATTTGTTGAGCACTAGGTATGCATCTCAAGGCCATGGACATGGTCAGGGGAGGAAACTATGGCCTTGGGCCTAACTAAAGCTTCTAGGAATCTAGGGATAGGAAGGATGACTTAAAAAATCACACATGGCATCTCATAGATATATTTGGACTATGAATATGGATGTTAGTAGAATTAGGATGTTTTGAGCAGCAGGTATGAGACCTTTGAGACATGATTGACGGAATATGCTCATTGCTTAGGCCATAATGGAATATTTGAGGAACCCATGTTAATGAAAAATTCCTTGAAGCACCACATATGACCTACTCAAGGTATGCTTGGTCTCCAAGAAAATATGCACATGCCTTTAAGAGGTTTTGAGATTTAGATATGGGTAATAAGGCCTCAACATGGTGAAGGGAGAAAATCCAAGAATATATCCCTAAATAATATTTTTGGCATCTATGGATACACATGTTCCTCACTCACTATCCCTCTATGACTTACACACCGCCCCCCCTACCTTTGTATTTTCATATCTCACTATATTTATGTGTATGTGTGTGTGTCCTTCCCTGTTCTCTCTCTCACAACCTCCCTCTCTTTCTCTATCTATGTGTGTGTGTATGTGTGTGTCCCTCTGTCACTACCCATCTCTCAAAACCTCTCTCAACATTGTTTAAATGTCCCTCACTATCCCTCCCTACATCACTCTCTCTCTATTTCTCCCCCTCCCCCCTCACTCATTGTTTCTCACACCTTCCCCCCTCTCTCTCCCACACAATCTCTCTCTCTCTCTCTCTATATATATATATGTGTGTGTGTGTGTGTTTGTGTCCCTACCTCATTCCCCCTTTCTCCACCACCTTTACTATAACTCCCTCCACATTTACTATACCTCCCTCACTATCCCTCCCTCCACCATTCTCTCTTTATCACTCACCCCTCCCCCCTCTCTCTTTATAGCTCACCCCCCCGCTCTCTCTCTTTGTGTGTGTGTATGTGTCTACCCCCCTTCTCTCTTTATATATCTGTGTGTGTGTCACTCCCTCACCCCCCTCTCTCATAGTCTCTCTCCACCTTATATACACCTCCCTCAGTATCCCTCCCTTCATATCATTCTCTATATTATTCACCCCCTCCCTCTTTGTCACTCAGCCCTACCTCCCTCTCTCCCACACAATATATGTGTGTGTGTGTACCTCCCTCACTTCCCATATCTCATAATCTCTCTCCACCTTCTTCATACCTCCCTCACTATCCTTCCTTCCATCACTCTCTCTCTCTATTTCTAACCCCTATATAAGATGTATAAAAAAGTAAAAGAAAAGAATCCAGACAAGTGCACCTCCTCCAGCAGATCTCTCTCTCTCTCTCTCTCTCTCTCTCTTATGCGTTGTGCACAAGTGAGTGTGTGTTCAAATGAGGAACACATCTCCTCTATTTATAATCTTTTTGTCACTTGACATTTAACCTAACAAGTCGGCCCCACTTAACTAAGTAGGATGACTTCACTCAGGAAGACTCAATACAATATTATATTATATTCATTAGGGTACTATTGCCCCGACTTACAATGGAGGCTTTACCTCATGACTCTATGATGACCAAATACAATAGTAACACCCCGCCGAAGGAATAATAACATTTTTCCTTGGGTTACATCAGTAAAATACATTTAGAATATCCTTTGAAGTTACAATATTCAACACTCCCCCTTAATGAGAAGGTTATTCTATTGACAACATCATCATAGACCATAGGAGACTGGAGAGATAATATCAACAACATCATCGAGGCTATAGATCTATACGTCATAGGAAATTTTCACAATCAGTAACTTGAACAGTTACTCTTCATCTTCTGCATCACATGATCAATTGATCCTTTTGCAGCAATGCTTCGATCTTTCGATCCTACGTAGCAGCACTTCGCTCTTCTAGATCCTTTACAACAAAACTTTGATCTTCTCGATCCTTTGCAGTAGCAATTTGATCTTCTCGATCCTTTGCAACAGCACTTCAATATTCTCGATCCTTTGCAGCAACACTTCGATCTTCTCGATCGTTTGCAGCAAAACTTTGATCTTTTTGATCCTTTACAGCAACACTTCGATCTTCTCAATCCTTTGCAGCAACACTTCGATCTTCTGCAACATCCTTCTGATCTTCTCAATCCCTTGTAGTAGCACTTTGATCCTTTTGATCCTTTTGCAACAACACTTTGATTCTTTCGATACTTTGCAGCAACACTTCGATCCTTCTTGATCCTTTGTAGACACACTTCAATCTACTCGACCCTTCATTATTGCACTTCAATCTACTTAATCCTTTTCCTCCATGCTACCTGTAGTACACATGATCTATTTGTGGGATGATCAATCCTGATCACTTTAGCACATAAGTCCAAGGACTATGCAATCCTCCATCAACATGATCCATGAAATTAATTAGCTGAATCATTTACAACTAAATGGAGGTCTTGACTGCACCTTGTGTCGGCCCTATCGTCTGTGAGGACTCATTGTAGACCATCCATACCACACAGGTTAGGACCACTCACAAGTGAGTGTTATACTATGGTATCTATACTCACGTGTAGGTATACTCTACCATGTAAGAGTACTATATGCAAAGAAGATCTCGACCGCATTCAAAATGTCAGCCCAACGTAGAACATCCATACCACATAGGTTAGGACCACTCCCAAGTGAGTGTTATACTATGGCATCCGTGAGGACTCATCATAGAGAATCCATACCACATAGGTTAGGACCACTCCCAAGCGAGTGTTATTCTATGGTATCTACATATGAATGTAGGCATACTCTCCATACAAGAGTATTGTTTACAGAGTAGATCTTGACTGCATACAAAATGCCAGTCCTATCATCCACGAGGACTCATCGTAGAGCATACATACCACACAAGTTAGGACAACTCTTGAGTGAGTGGTATTCTATGGTATCCACAACTGAATGTGGGTACTCTCCATGTGAGAGTAACATCTGCACGTCCATCCTTAGCTAGTAAGGACCACTCTCATGAACATAGTGTTATACCTTCCATCCTCAAGAGAGGATACTATCGTCCACAAGTGAATGTGGGTACTGTCCATGCGAGAGTAATATATGCAAGGCCATTATTACCTAGTAAGGACCACTCTCATGAATAGAGTGTCATGCCTACCATCCTCAAGAGAGGATACTATCATCCACAAGTGAATGTGGCTACTCTCATCCACAAGTGAATGTGGCTACTCTCGATGTGAGAGTAATATCCTTAGGGCCATGCTTACCTAGTAAGGACCACTTTCATGAAGAGAGTGTTATATCTGCCATCCTCAAGAGAGGATACTATCATCCACAAATAAATTTCAGACTTTGTTAACATCTTCGGGTGCACTTGGCCTCTTCCATGCGGGAGCATCACTGTCATCCCATCATCGACGTCAGCCTCATCATCACTCCCCATTTTTTCGAGAGCATCCATATTATCAACCTACTCCCCCTTTGTCCAAGGAGGGTTCATAGTCCCGAATTGTTATTCCTTTTTTAGGATAGTCCATATCTTTGACTTGTTCCTCTGTTATACCAAAATCCTGTCACCATCATGTGATAAGACATTTGACATACCTACTTTCCCTGAATCCCAGTTTCTGGAGTGGAAACTAAATGGTTTTTCATCAATCTTTCATACAAATTCCCAGCACCGCTCATGCCCCTTTATCCAAGAGTGGTACCCATGTTCACACCGCACATCATTTATTGCCCATAAGCAGTGCCACAACTTATTGTCCTTGGTCCATAAGCATTTATTACCAGAACCGCTCTGTCATAGAAGGAGAAACAAGGTAACCTGGGTAAAAAGGGAAAAAGAGAAGTTTCTCGAGGCTTCTAGATGATAAGCCTTGTGTCCTACATTATCCCTATTGCTGTGGGTTGGTTGAGCTCGAGATCCCTCATCCTAGGATCTTAGAAGCCACCTCACCCACTAATTTCTCAACCATCTCTATCCATTAAAGCCTTATACATAAGAGCTCATAGCCATGGTTGAGGGGAGAACACTGGAGGTATTGTTATGCTGTTGGATTGGCCATTGGCCCAAGATCATTTGGAGAGAGCATAGAGAGCTAGAGTCAGAGATTTTGGGGATGAGAAGGTTTGGTTTCATGGAGATGCATGTCAACACTAAGGCTTGGTTGTAAACTTCTTCATATTCTTTAATGCATGTTGATTTCTATCCCACATATGTTGTTGTTGTTGTGATTTCGCATATATGTTGCTAGATTCCTTAGTCACTAGCATAGATTAGTAGATCATATTCTGGTTGCTTTGATTTGTTTCGTGTTGAGCTTGATTATAGGTACATAGGTGGACTATAAAAGCCTCGCATTTGAGATATCTATAGCGTCTAGGGAGAGTCTTCAACCTCTGTCTTCTATTTGTTCTAGATCTGAACCATTCAGACCAGTGGAACACCTTGTTGTCCGCAGGAGGTGAAATATTCCAGCTAACAAATCTGATGACTCCACTGGGGAATTAGTGTATCAGTTGTTCTAATCTTCCTCAGTCTGCAACTCTTGTTCAAATCCAGGCTCCATTTTCTTCAACTCTTTTCAGTCAGATCTACTTTCTGACTTGCATTATTTGGGTTTGAAATTTCCAGATCTTTTCAGATCTGAGTCATTTCGGTCTTTTATGCTCTGTTTCCATACTCAATTCAATAGTATTTGCCTTGATCTAGTCTTTTTTGACTTGATCCATCATTCTTTTTTTGTTTTGGTCATCTACAGGGAACCATGCCTATGTTGTGTACGAGGAGTGGTGCTAATGCCTGAACAAAGTGGATAGTAAGCGGTGCCACTGCCTATAACCCATTTGCAAGGAGTGGTGCTGTCTTTGAAACGCTCTGTCAACACCTACGAAGCACGGTGCCAGGTAGGCATCATTCCAAAACATTTTTTCCTCATTTTTCTTTGAAAAAATTTGGATTTTGATTGCTTTCAGTTTTGTTATTAGGCTTGTGTTACTAAATCTGATGTGTGTGGCTTGCGGATTTAATGGTTTAAGATTGATTTGAGTGGAATTTCAAAATTTTGTTTAAGTCTTTTGATTGTTCAACTGCTTCTATGCTTGTTGGTTGTGCTTTAAGAAGGATTTCTTGTTTTCTGAAAAGTTTAGGGTGCTCATTGAAGTCTCTTTTCATTGCATATACTGAAAGAAGAACACTAGATTAGCTTCTAGGTTTCATTTCTTACTTGCATAGTAAACTTCTTTTTCCTTCCTTCAAAAAAGAAAAGTTTTGACTGAGACTAGGACATCATCATTGAGTGTTGGATTTGGGTTTTCTGATTGGCTTTCCAAGCTTTCAGAATCTTTATGATCTTTCGTCTCTCATGCATTTAGGACTATCTCGATCAAAATATAAAAAAAATGGTAGTTTTAAGTTAGGTTTTCTTATGTTTTTGAGAAAATTAAAAAGTTAGAGTGCATTGGCATATATGTGTGCTTCATGTTGTTCTTTTAGGAAAAGAGATTCCGACCCTTCTCGTTTGCTTTCGAAAAGAAGAAATCGGTTTGGAAAAATGTTTGCTTGTCTTTGATTTGATGTTCATGACTGTTGATTGGAATGATTTTTTGTTTTGAAACAAAAAGAAAACACTCTCTTCCCTCCCGTAAGTAGGCATACTGAACGGTAAAGTGAACATCTACACAAGCATATTGCATGGTTTTACTTTTCTGTCAAAACATCATGCATTCACCTAACCGTACAAGTTAAAATTAACGGTAGTTGTAGGTTAAAATTTACGTAGTAACTTGAGTGATAGTTTAGAGATGTGTTCGAGCATCGTAAAATGTAGGAGCTGTTGTTATTTGTCAGCATTACATTCCGGGACTCGCGCGGTTCTTCCACGTACCGTCGGTATATCGAACGACCTTTCACGTACCCTTGAGGTATATAGAAAGGTACTTCATGTACTCGATTGTATATCGAAAGGCCCCTTGTGTACGGTTATACATTAAACAACACTACTACCGATTCGAGCTCCCACATACCTTGAGTATATCGGGAGACCCCACTAGGGTACCTTATCTATCTGAGAAAATCCCTTTGGCTGTCTTGTTTGGAGCCATACACCAAAAACAACATTCGGGAAGATTACTACACACGTACCCTCGAGGTATATCGCGAGTGGCACCTTCTTGACAATCCTAGTGAGAGACCTGACTTTTGAACTCCTCCTATCATTTTAAGTCTGCTTGTTTTGACCTATAGTTTGTGTAGGGAAGTCTTTTGGTGTGTTTTTTCTAGATTTTCAGACCCTAGGTTAGATAGTAACTGTACAAACTGGTTGAGTTAAGATATTCCAGGAGAGTACGGGGCTTGCCACCCAATTTTAGTCCTGTTTCAGGAGAAAATCCAATGGAAGCTATCGACTAAAAAGCTGCTACCACCTCCCAAGTGGGAGATAATGTGGTGATGGAAAGTGGAGTACCATATTCTTCACACTCACCTCCCTTGGTCCAACAACCTTATCAGGGAAATTCATCGTTCCATTCTCCCTTAGAAGGTCATGTTGATGATACAACCCGTCCGGACTTTGGTCCCAATGCTCCTTTTTGGGAGACACCTATAGGACAGGCCATTGCCTCATTTGGCACCTGTGTAAGTACTCCTGATGATGAAGAAGAATGCAGGCAATACCGTGCTGCTATTCTCTGTGCATAGGAGGTAGAAAAGCAGATTGATGACCTATTAGGCTCTACACCAGTACGTTCCACATCTCTTCCTGTGGGATATTGTTCACTGGCTGATTCCATGAGACCCATTGAACCGATTATAGATCGTCCATTAACAATCCACAAACCAAGTCAATTTACCACCCCTCTCACCTCTCATGTTATGTCTGTTCCAAATCTTCCCAGGTCTTTTGTAACTGGGGCCTAACCTTCAATTCCTATTTCGTCAGTACCTTCTAATGTGGGGGGGAAACCCCTGGCACGACCTACATTTCTGATACCAGAATTTTACCTTATCAAGGGAAGACCTCTAACATAGAATCATCTACAGTTTTTTTCCCTCCCACCCATTCTAATGTGGTAAATCCCCCATTTAGTTCATGCCAGCCCTTGGGGGCACAACCTGTAATCATTCAGTCTTCCGGAGGTTATGGTTATCAAAAACCTATAGGTAATCACCCATCTAATTCTACAGGAATGCCTTATACTAGAATTCCATACCCTAGTAACACTTTTACACGATGGGGGCAACCCAACTAGTATTACATGCCAGATATGGGAGGGATACCTATACATACTGTGGGAGGTGGGGGAGGACCGCCTTATGGAGGTCCTCCCCCTGGGGGACCTAATGGTCCCGGAGGATCTGGAAACTTTCCTCCTTATGGTCCTGGTTGTCCTAGTGGTCCTGGGGGACCTGGTGGATTTCCTCCTTTTGGATTTGGAGGGTCTGTTGGCCCTCCACCTAGTGGTTTTGGTGGCTTTGGAGGTTTACCACCTGCTAGAGGCTCCGGAGGGTCTAGTGGTCCTGGTGGTCCCGGTGGTCCTGGTGGTCTCGGTGGCCCTGGAGATCCTCCTCCTAGAGGCCTTAGTGGTTCTAGTGATCCTAATTCGGGAGATCAACCCCCTGTGGGAAGATCTTCCGGTGGTTCTTCCTCACAGCAACCTGTTTATTAGTCTACCTATGGTCGTACTGGTAATTATATGCAATATCAATATTACCAGTATGTGCAACCCAAACGACAGTTACCTTTCCTAGAAAATTTGGACTTGCTTGATTTGTCCAAGTTGATTAATGATCCCATTCGACACAATCCCTCATGGCCTCCCATTTCGGTAAAGTTACCATCGGATATTCCGAAATTTGGTGGGAAGTAGGGAGACGATCCGAAGAACCATGTTATGAATTTTCATTTATGGTGTTCTTCGAACTCCCTCATGGATTATTTCATTTGGTTACAACTCTTTTAGTGAACTTTGATCGGTATAGCTGCGAAGTGGTACATTGAACTCCCACAACATTCGTTTGTGGATTTTGGCTCGTTGGAAACCGTGTTCCTTACACACTTTCAGTGCCCTATTCGTTATGAAATGGGCACTGATATTTTAACTTCTCTACAATGGAACATGTCCACCCACATTTTTGATCATATTCATGAATGGAGAAGGTGGAGAAGGCTTATTAAGGCCCCTATTCCAGATCAGTCGCTAGCTGATTGGTTCACTAAGTCCTTGTTTCCTCCTATTTCCTGAGATGTGGCTATGTGCGGTACCATTACCGAAGAGCAGGCTATTAGTTGGGTTCAGTACCTAGACTTGGTCTATTCCCAGTCTGGAACTCTTTATGACCTGATTTCTCAAGCTCCTCACCCCAGCACTGACCCTGCCAAGCCACCAGCAGAAGTACCTGTTGATGGGATTGTTGGTTCAATCCAGTCCCCGTCCACAGCGAAACCTACCAAGAAAGCCCAAACTGCTACTCCTTCTTCTCCTAAGGTTTCCACCAAGGTCAATTACATTCAAAGTACTCAAACCTCGGGTAATAAAAAGAAATGTAAAAACATAAATAAAAAACCTGGAAACCAACAGGAGACTCCACGACCAACCAATAAAGACAACGACAAAGGGAAAAGGAAGGATAAATATCCATGTCTATTATGCGGTGGTGACCATTTTTCAAAAGAGTGTCCCCGTCGGGACTAAATCTCCCAGTTTCTAAAGTCTAATACCGCACCCACAGTACTTACGGATCCCTTTCCCTCTCAACAACAACTGGTAGACCACATGTCTAACCAAGGTAACTCTAGTTCATCAGAGGAAATTCATATGATGTCTTCAGATACCATCCATCTGCAAACTCAAAGTCAGACTTATGATAAACCCACAGATAAGAAAGAAGATCAATCTTCTTAAGGGAAATCTCCCTCTACTAGTTCTTCGAAATCCTCGTCTACTGTCCCTTTATCTATCGAGAAGCCTACTCTCGACATGATTTTGCGCCCACCTAAGAGTACTCTTCGGAAGGCTATCTTTAATCCCAATGCTCGAGCTCTTCAATTCTATAATGTGGTTGAAGTTCTCACTAAGGAACCTTATGCCATGTCTACCCTAGAAGTACTCCAAAGTTGCCCCACACATCGCAAGAACTTGTTGACCGCTTTAGGAGATTTAGACCGGGATAACACTAACTTGATTCATTTCAACGTTGAGAATTATAAACCTAGATTACCACATAAAATTTCTTTTCAGATCATTACGAAATTGGTGGGAAAGAAGGTCTTTCAAACAGTACTAGATGAAGGAGCTTCGAACTCCGTGTTATCTTTGACTTGTTGGAAAGATCTTGGCTCCCCCGAGCTTGTTACATCACCTACGACCCTTAAATCCTTTGATGGACAGGGTTTCCAAATCCATGGTCTCATATCTGCCCTCGCGGTTGAGCTGGGGGGAAAAACCATTTCCATCCAAGTAGAAGTGGTAGATGCCCCTTTAGATTACAACCTCCTTCTAGGAAGGAATTGGTTCTATGCCATGACTGTTGTTGCTTCAATAGTATTTCGAATGGTCCAATTCCCACATCTAGGGCCAATTGTTATGATTGATCACCTTGATTTCTATATGCTGGATGTTACTGCCTCCATGGCTAATAACATCCCCATGTTAGGTCAGTCCCCTCCTCCTTACCAGTCGATTAGGGTAGGCATGCTGAAGGATTCATCCCTTATGGGGATTTTCCCATCTACTCCTCCTAACATGGATACCACGATAGTACATATGATTTCCTCATTTGATTATGAGCCTAAGGGCAAAAATCTTATTGAGTCCACCTAGTTGAGTCCTCATGAAGCTATGTATGACACCATTCAAACCTTTTTTGATGATCACACTGATGACCTTCATCTAGTGGCTTCAGATCCTTACCATTTACCGTACTGGTTAGAACCTTATCTTCTGGTTCTAGACTATCTCTCTGAGACTTTTCCCTCCAATGAGTCCATTATAGAGATCATGAACACGGATAAGCCCATTTGGGAGGATCACCACCATAGATCCATGTTCTTCCCCAACACCAGTTTGGGCAGCCATGATTTTGCATCCTTGTTTCCTACTGATATTGTCAACGTTCCGCAAAGTCCTATATTGTTGCAAGATACAGATTCTGAAGGAAACCTTTGCAACATTACGTAGATGAACCCAATTGACATATCAACCAAGCCGGATGTTATCGAGCATATTCACGTTGGGTAGAAATGCTCCGCATATTAATTTGAAGCATATAAGGCACTTTTCAAGAAATTTCGTGATATTTTTTCCTGGTCCTATGAAGAGATTCTAGGGATTGACCTTTCCATTGTGGTCCATGAGATTAAAACTTATCCCACGACTAAACCTGTCAGGCAGAAACTTAAGCAAGTCCATCCTCAGAAGGCCACAACTATTAAAGCTGAGATTGAGAAACTTCTAAAAGCTGGTTTTATTTATCCTGTACCTCTGATGGAATGGGTATCGAACGTTGTCCCTGTCAATAAAAAGTAGGGCACCATTAGAGTCTGCATTGACTTTAGGGATTTGAATAAATCTTGTCCCAAGGACAACTTTCCTACCCCGCATATCGATCAGATTATTGACAACTGTGCTAGAAGAGCCATCTTTTCATTCATGGATGGATTCTCTGGCTACAATCAGATTGAGATATTGCCCTCCGATCAGCATAAGACGACATTCATTTTCCCATGGGGAACCTTTGCGTATAAGAAGTTACATTTTCGGCTTGAAAAATGTTGGAGCCACGTTCCAACGTGCGATGTCCTATGTGTTTCACGACATTAAACATGTTGTTGAACCGTACCTTGATGACCTCCCTACTCATTCACAACAATGGGAGGACCACCCTGGTCATCTTAGAGACATATTCCTGAGATACCGTCATTATAATATTCAACTCAATCCACATAAATGTGTTTTTTGCGTTGAGACGGGATATCTGCTTGGATTTGTGGTATCCAAAGATGGCATTCAGATCGATCCTTTGAATATTGCCACTATCATTAATCTACCAGCCCCAACCAAATTCCTTAAACTCCAAAGTTTGCAAGGGAAGGAAAAATTTCTCCGTTGTTTCGTGTGCAATTTCGCAGAGAAAACGCACGGTTATATGCATCTCCTCAAGAAGAACACTCCATTCTTTTGGGATGACTAGGCCCAACGCACCTTTGATAATCTTAAGCACGCTCTGACTCATTCACCCGTGATACAACCCCCATATTATTCGAAGGACTTTCTCTTGTATATTGCTGCCTTCGCTACTACCATCGCCATGGTTTTAGTGTAGGACAATCTCCACGGTTAGGAGCATGTGATTTATTACACCAGTAAGAATATTATTGATTTTGAAACCCATTATTCACATGTGGAGAAGTTAGCATTGGCCACGGTCATTGCTGTGCAAAATTTTCGTCACTACATTATGCTCCGCACTACCACCATATTGGTAGACCAGAACCTGATGTATTACATTCTGACTCGTCAGGTACTCGAGGGAAAATACTCTCGTTGGATCGTCATCCTTCAGGACTTTGATATGGAGTTTTCCAAGGCCACATCAAAGAAGTCCTTGGTTTTTGCAGAGCTTATGTGTGATATTCCATGTGCTGCAACAGAATCTAAGCCCAATGATTCATTCCCGGATGAATTCCTTTTCCTGATTAGCACTATTGATCCTTGGTATGGAGATTTGCTGATTTATCTCCAGACCCAACGTTTTCAGATGCATTTATCTTGCGATGATTGCCGCTGTATCCGTCACCACGCGAAGTACTATCTTATCTTGAATGATACCTTGTATAGACGTGGGATTGACTCCTTTCTCCGACGATGCCTCACCCATGAGGAGGCTGAACACGTGTTGAATGATTGCCACTCTGGAGCATGTGGCGGTCATTTATTTGGGATGGATACAGCCCAAAAAATCCTTCGCAATGGCTATTTCTGGCCTTCTGTCTTTAAATACTGTCATGAGGCTGTTAAGAAATTCCCACCTTGTCAACATTTTTATCCTAAAAAGCGCACCCATCCTGCTCCGCTTCACCCTGTCATTGTCGTTGGCCCATTCGCCAAATGGGGGATTGAATTTATGCATTGTAAGCCTACCTCAGCTGGGGGGCATGGTTACATCATCGTAGCCGTGGATTATTTCACAAAATGGGCCGAGGCCATGCCTACATATGCAGAAGATGGTAAGACTGCTGCTCTCTTCTTGTTCAATCATATCATAGCTAGATTTGGAGTTCCGCATTCCATCATCACTGATCACGAATCTCATTTCCATAATCAAATGATGGAGGAAATGAGTGCCAAGCTAGGTTTTCACCATGAAAACTCTACACCGTATTATCCACAAGCTAATGGTCAGGTAGAGGCCATTAACAAAGTTTGAAAACTATGCTTTGTTAGATGGTTGGAGATCATAAATCCAATTGGCACCTCGTTATTTTTTCCGCTCTTTGGGATTATCGGACTTCCATGAAAACAACCACTGGTTTCATGCCATTCTAGCTTGTCTATGGACTTGAAGCTGTCTTGCCGATCCAATGTCAGATTCCATCTTGACAACTTACCGTTGAACTTCTCCCGGACACTTCCGCAGAGGAAGAGAGATTTCTGTATTTGAATAACCTTGATGAGAGTCGCAGAGATGCTGCCTTGGCTAATGAGGCGCATAAGAAACACGTCAAGGCGCAATATGATAAATCTGTCCAGCCTCATGTTTTCAACGAGGGTGACCTAGTATTGACTTATGACCAGAGATATGACAAACTAGGGAAGGGTAAGTTCGAGTCCATGTGGTATGGACCTTTCGTTATTTCTAAGGTGTTAGAGAAAGGAGCTTACGAGCTCATTGATTATGATGGAATCCCTTTGGGGCAACCTCGCAATGGGTTGTACCTAAAAAGGTACTATGCCTAGGTCTTCTTGGATAGTATCTTGTATATATGTATATTGATTGAATTTCAGTGTGTTTTTAGTGTTTTCAAGATGGTTTTGAGTTTTAGTGTCCACATCTGTTTATACCATGTTTTGGTCATGCATATGGATTTCTACGGCTTTGCTGATGGTGCTTGCCGCCACTCCTTGAATCTCGCCTCGGCTGCTTGGATTCTCTATTCCCCAGCTAAATATTTGGTCAGTTTAGCAGCGGTTTGCATTGGTCCCGCTACTAATAACATCGCCGAGTATGAAGTAGTCATCGGTCTCCTAACTGAAGCTGCCTCCCAGGATGTCCATGATCTAGTAGTCTTGATGGACTCACAGCTCGTGGTTTGTCATTTGAACCATGTCTACACCATTAGGAACCCAGTGCTCCTCCGCCTCTTTCGGAGGGTACGTTTGTTAGAAAGATAATTTGGAATCATTACCTATAGGCATATCCCTAGGGAACATAATGTAGTTGCTGACTCATTGGCTAATTACATCCTAGATTGGCATATTTCCCATTCATGACGTTAAATCAAA
>LPNX010877525.1:429299-625309 GCA_001517045.1 Pseudotsuga menziesii
GTTGGCACTGCTTGTCTGCTGTGTTCTTGGCGCGGTTCTTGGGTGGTACCGCGTATCCCGTAAGGGGTAGCTGTGGTGCTCGCATATTGGGTTTTAGGGGTTGCTAGATAGGCCTAAACCCCCCCCAAAACTCAAAATAGAAGCTATGAAATGAAAGATGAAGGTCTTATATGTTACCTGCGACTGACGATGCGAAAAACAGACGGTGAAAACTCTTGGTATCAGCTGTGGAAGATCCGGCTAGAAAATGCTCCAAGTGCTCTCTGCTAGAGGTAAATAGTGAAATGTTTTGATTTTTTACTATTTACTTGACTTATATAGACATTTTTGGGTCTGACTTACTATATTTTTGATATAAAATTGTATTTTAGTCAAAGTTCATTTGTCGTAGTCCCTTAATGTTGGTCTAAAATGCATTTAACACTTGTTTTTGAGTCGTCTGGAGGATAAGAGAACTTTAGTAAGAAGGTTTGGAAAGTTTGTTTATGGATTTTTCGTACTTTCACAAAACGGAAAAGGTTATCGAGCGTGTATTATGACACTTTGTCATGCTCGTTAAAATATAGTATCAAAGTTCTGAGTCCAGTTCAAGTTTCTTTCTAGGCTCATGAAATACAACATTGTGTAAAGAAACGTCATGGAGTCCTCTTTTCACCTCTTTTTTAGACTCCTTAAACACAAAAAATTCATCGAGTCCGTTTCTGATACTAAATCATACGAAAAAGGACCCCTTTGGAGTCTTCTTCCTTATTCGTTCAGACTCTCTAAATATGAAAGATACCGAGTTTTCTTTCAGTGGACTCGTTAAATTAAAAATTGAGAGGCCCATTTTGGGAACGAACCCCTCCTCTCTCAGGTTCGTAAAACATATGCGAATGGACATGTCTTCTGACAAGCTATATCGAGTGTTTGTTACCCTCTTTGAACTCGTAAAACCAAAAAGAGGCACTCATCGAGCATGATGGGGGAAATGGGAAGGGAATCATTTTGTAAATCATGTCAATCCTTTGAACATGGCACTTGTCTACACAATCATGTCAGTCAATTGGGTATTCAGCTGATCTCTATGATGATCCACTTTCATGAGTCATGTCAATCCTTTGAGTCTTTCAAAAGAATTCATTGTCCACTATCGCATTGTGTGTCTGTCCTATCTAGTCATGCTGCCAAGTCATTTTGTTGTGCCGCCCGATGTTCAAGGGGAATTTGAAGAAGTTTTACCTCTGCAGTCTACACAGTCTTTGTGTCAGTATCTTTGAGTCAGTCATATGGTTACTACATTCACATCATTCTAGAACTATGTTCTGAGTTTTGTGTCGTCGATGTGGGACTCATCATGGCCCTCCTTTGACGAGACTATTCCCGTCGACATCAGCTCATTATCCAGGAAATAGTCTTAGAAAAAATATTTAGTACCTTGAGATCTGTATGCCTTAATGACAGTTTCTCTCGCTATCGGCATAGGTTCACATCATTGACCTTTGATCGATAGAATTGACCGGATATTAGGACATCTATTCGCACTCAGTAGATTGTACTAAGGTACCTTGGGAATCATTGAAATTAATGGTGATCTCCCTTGCACTTGTTAACAGTTCACATCATTGAGCGGTAATCAAGTGGCCTCTACCATGTTCGACATCAGGACATCTATTCGCACTCAATAGATTGTACTAAGGTACCTTGGGAATCATTGACATTAATGGTGATCTCCCTCGCACTTGTTAATAGTTCACATCATTGAGCGGTAATCAAGTGGCTTCTACCATGTTCGACTTTAGATCGTTGTAATCACATGGATAGAATCATACTTTGTAGAAGACGAGACGAAGACCCTGGGTATTTGTTTAAAAGCGCTCATCGCTTTTTCCCCAGGTTGCGATGGAGTTTTGTATATCTAGCATGGATCCACATTTGTATGGTCATGGCTATACTCAAATTTGCGTCTATATGACATAGATCTATGTTGTATGTCTGGTATCTATGTCCAAGTTTGAGTCCTCTGTCACATGGATCTATGCTGTATTCTAGTAGCCATGCTTGTTTATTCCTCTCATGAATCTGCCTTGTATTGGTCTACAGCGATGAGTTTGGTTACTTGTGTCTATGACTCAACATACTGATGTACTACAGATGCCTACTTGACAACATGCTCCGATCGAGCCGACATTTTCATCTCTTGGCGATGAATTGTTCTCAAAGCTCTTGTTTATCGTATCCCTCTAAGACTCATGCTTTGGGGGGGCATCCTGTTATACCAAAATCCTGTCACCATCATGTGATAAGACATTTGACATACCTACTTTCCCTGAATCCCAGCTTCTGGAGTGGAAACTAAATGGTTTTTCATCAATCTTTCATACAAATTCCCAGCACCGCTCATGCCCCTTTATCCAGGAGCGGTACCCATGTTCGCACCACACATCATCTGTTTCCCATAAGTAGTGCCACCGCTTATTGTCCTTGGTCCATAAGCATTTATTACTAGAACCGCTCTGTCATAGAAGGAGAAATGCGGTACCCTGGGTAAAAAGGGAAAAAGAGAAGTTTCTCGAGGCTTCTAGATGATAAGTCTCGTGTCCTGCCTTATCCCTACTACTGTGGGTTGGTTGAGCTCAATATCCCTCATCCTAGGATCTTAGAACTCACCTCACCCACTAATTTCTCAACCATCTCTATCCATTAAAGCCTTATAAATAAGAGCTCATAGCCATGGTTGAGGGGAGACCATTGGAGGTATTGTTATGCTGTTGGATTGGCCATTGTCCCAAGATCATTTGGAGAGAGCATAGAGAGCTAGAGTCAGAGATTTTGGGGATGAGAAGGTCTGGTTTCATGGAGATGCATGTCAACACTAAGGCTTGGTTGTAAACTTCTTCATACTCTTTAATGAAGTTGATTTCTGTCCCACATATTTTGTTGTTGTTGTGATTTCGCATATATGTTGCTAGATTCTTTAGTCACTAGCATATATTAGTAGATCATATTCTGGTTTCTTTGATCTGTTTCATGTTGAGCTTGATTGCAGGTACACAGGTGGACTATCAAAGCCTCATATTCTAGATATCTATAGTGTCTAGGGAGAGTCTTCAACCTTTGTCTTCTATTTTTTCTGGATCTGAACCATTCAGACCAGTGGAACACCTTGCTGTCCGCAGGAGGTGAAATATTCTAGCTAACATCCTCCTTTCTGAAGAAATTCCTTTCCTTCGACTTGTTCTTCCTTTTTGAATAAAGTCCATACATTCGACTCATTATTCCTTTCTGAAGAAAGTCCATATCTTTGACTTGTTCTTCCTTTCTGAAGAGAGTCTATATCTTCGACCTATTTTTCCTTTCTAAGAAGGGTCCATGTCTTCATCATCCCTCCTTGCAAGGAAAGATCTATATCATCATCAATTTTCCTCCTTGTGAGGAAAGTCATCACTATCAACATCATTGTTCCTCCTTGCAAGGAAATTCTTTGGTATCAACATCACTATTCATCCTTATAAGGAAAGTCTTTTCAAACTATACCAAGCTTGTCATAGAAACTTGGTCACCACATCAACAACTTGCTCATGGGTACTCACATATTGGAGTTTTATGTCTCCCTTCAGTACCATATTCCACAGGATTCTTTGTCATATTTATGGAACTCTAGTTGTCACAAAGAATCAATGTGGTATCCAACTCCATGTCAAATATTCCTGACATCATCTTTTCGAAGCCATATGGATTCCCAAATAGCGGAGAAAGTTTCAATGTACTCTAATTCAGCTATACTGAGAGAAACACTGGACTAAACCATGAGATCATGAAGGATCCCAGACAATAACATCCACCTGAGGTGCTCTTTATGTCTGTGACACTTCCTTCCCAATTTGAATCCATATAATTTGTATTCATGATCTCTACCATATTAAAGTCCGAAGTCTATCGTAACTTTTACGTACCTCATCACATGCTTTGAATATATCAGGTGAACCCATATTGGTTTAACTAGATATTGACTCAAGGTGTTCATAGGAAAGCATATATATGACCTTGTGTTTGTCAGATACATAAACGACTCAATAATCTCCCTATATTGATTCATATCCACTAACTCTAATGTCTCATCAAATAACAACTTCATGTTGGTATCCATGGGTGTGGCCATGGATTTACAATCCAACATATCAAATATTCTTAAGATCTCCACAATATACTTTCCCTGGTTCGAAAAGATTCCTTCTAAGCTCTTCCACACTTTCATCCTGAGGAAATAATGCATCAATCCAAAAATATTTCATCTTCAATTCTTGAGTTAGCTTCTTCATGCTTTTTGTGATTTGTTTCTCATTTCGTGTCAAAAATAGATCATCCTCATACAACAATAGTATGACAGGTTCATCATTCATAACCTTAAGGAAAAGGTTAGAATCAACTTTACTCTTGGTAAATCCCAATATTTTCAAGAAGATATCTATTTTTCCATACCAAGCTCTAGGAGCTTGCTTCAGTCCATACAGAGCCTTTTTCAACTTTTATACATGATTCACTCTGTTTTCGACTTCAAATCCTTGTGGTTGTTCTATGTAAAACTCTTCCTCAATCCTACCATTAAGGAAGGTTTTCTTTACATCCATTTGGTGTCAATACCACTTTATCATGGAAGCAAGTGCCATGATAGTTCTTATGGAAGTGTACCTTGCTTCCTGGAGACAGTGTCTATTCCCTCTCTTTGAGAGAATTCTCTAGCCACAAATCTTCTATTTTTCAAGACTTCCATCGACCCCAAATCCACTTGGAAGATACCACACTCTTGCTTTCTGGTTTGGGTACTATATCACAAACATCATTCTGGTATTCTTCCATCATTGTGTCTACCATGAGTTCATTCGGTCAGGTCATCGACATATCCTAGTCTTCCCCATTCAACCTTGAAGGTTGGAACCCACTTTACTCTTGGTAAAGCCTCGGTCCATCGGAAGCTGTCCATCTGTTGGAGGAGCTAGCCGGTTACCCGGCTAATTAGAGATTAGGTCGGCCTCCAAAGGTCGTGTTGGTTGACTGAACTGACAAGTAGTTATTCATAACTATTTTGTAATCATATATAATAGACTGTTGAGCCAGATACGAACTTAGTTCAGTTTTGATGTTTGTATGAACCCATATGTGCTTTGAGTAATATAAAGTTGTTATTCAACCTACTATCTTGTCTATTGTCTATGTTATGATTATATATGTGTATTATTGGTAACTTAGTGATCTGAGTGATTACAACATTGGTTTCGTTGCCAGTAGTACATGTACAGATGAAATGACCATTAGCAGATTATCTCATAGCAAGAGATTAAATACTGGTGGGAGCGTAAGATCACAAAATACTTGCAGAATTATGCTAGAAGAAACAAGATGACTATTGCCAAGATGAAGGATAGATTCTTCATTGAAACGCATGAAAAGTTTGTAGAATTGGTGCCTCGGTTTCTCAAGAAACTACTAGATGAAAAAGCCGGTAGACACTAAGGAACAAGAGTTTCTTCAGAAACTGATCTAGGGTGGACGGACAAACTTGTCAGAGTGGTTTGAGAAAATCACAGATAAGTTCTGTCAGGATCAACCCATGGAATAAAGAGTCTCGGTCGAAACTATCGAAAAGAGGTTCTATATCGACTTTACTAAGAAATTTTTGTGCTCACTGTCGACCCTATTATTTAAATTCCTGATCGACAGAGGAGTAGGGAATATTGTCGAACCTCGTCCATCACTGGTCAAACTACCATCAAATACCAATTGGGCGAAAAAGCATAAAGTGTAGGATAATTTCATCACAGGAAGGGAGTGGGAGTACTTCTTGAACAAATAAACAAAACTATTCAGGATTACTAAAGCATTGGGTAGGCTATGGGGGGGTAGCTAGTCATGTGTCGAGGTGGAGTTGAAGGATTATAGTCGACTTAAAAAGAAACCACAAACAATGGACAGTCAGGACAAGAAATAAATAATTCAGACAATGAATCACAAAAGCACTCTAGATTTGCAGAAAATAGAAAGAGATAAGAGACAGAAGAGAAGGGAGGAACAAAGAGAGAAGTCCATCGTGCTGCAGAGAAGAATTAATACCAGGGTGACTAAACATGAAAGACATCCACCAGAGTTGGGTCATGACCGATAGGAAGAGAGCATAGATGAGGAAGAAGTGCTAGTGATGGAACAATATCTATGGATAGAACAGCGTGAATCTCTCCATATTGAGATACCCCAAGAGGTAAGACCTCCATCTCTAGTTAATCTGAACCTGAGTGCCTGAGTGCAGACCATAGTCGAAGAGGACCTAAGGCTACGAGATGGTGATTTCGACGTATGGAGTCAACTAGACACAAAGGAAATGATGTCGATCATCTGGTAATTCATCGACCTGAGGAAGGAAACTGGGCCACATTCCAAGCGTACCCATCCAATTGAAGTATCAATCTACTCTACCCAGGAAATGAAGGAGCACCCCCCCTGCCAGAGACAACTTTAGGAAATATAGAATAGTCAGATCCATGAAGGAGAATATCTGAGCTACAACAATTATCTTGGACTTTGAAAGAAGAAGTTGAATTGATCCGACTACTTGTCGAGGAGTAATTGACAAATAAAAATTCCGTCGGAAACGAGAGTTTCAGCGAAACTAGCTGTGACTAACACAAAAACATAGAGAATATCCCACCACCCCTGCCACCTCCAGGACCATCGCCTGAAGCAGATGCCAATGCCGATGACATGGGGCATGACACAACACACATCCCCCTCTATGAGGGTGATGAGGATCCCAGACGACACTGGTTCATCTGTGAATCGACATGGGAGGCCAACGCCGTAACTAGTGAATATAGATAGATGGCGTAGTTCGCTGGTGCCTTAAGGAAGAGGGCACGAACTTGGTATATGACATATGCCGAGAAGACACCTAACATGAACAAAGCAAAAATTAAGCAACAATTCTTATCCTTCTTAAAAAAACCAGATGCAAAGCATCTGGACATGAAAAAGCTGAAAACAACTATTTAGAAACCTACAGAAACTGTTTGGGACTATGAAAAGCGATGGAAGGACCTATTAATCCAATTAGACTATAACATTGATGAAAAATTATCAATTCAATGGTTTCTTGCAGGACTTGTACATAAGATCCGAAGACATATAAGTCTGGGCACATTCAAATCATATGAAAAAGCGTTAACGAAAGCACTGCAAGTCGAAATGGATGATGACTATCCAGCACACCTTGTCGACAACTGCATTGAGGAGAAGCTGGAAATCATGCATAAATCATTAAGAGAAAGGAACCTTTAAGGTTAGGATATATGGTGCACAACCTGCTTGTCGGCCAGACATACCAAAGATAACTGTTGACAAGAAGTCAATAGACAAGATGTTTGTTTTGTTCAAACGAAGTGTTTCCATGAAATTTTCCAAGAGAATGGGTCTCACATGACGAAGGAATGCCCCTACAATATGAAAAATGGAAAAGCTTCATGGTGTGAGATCTGTGAGGTAAAAATTCATGCAACAGCTGACTACCATTTGAACCTAAAGAATCGACAAAATTACCATGAATTCTACCAGACAAACATTGTTGCTCAAAACAATGATGATATCCCGAGGAACAATTAAAAAAATGAATAAAGTAACCAATGTTATGAAGGTCGAAGATACGAGCACCGATATGACAATTGTCGTGGAGGATTTGGAGATCGAGGTCGATTCAATGGAAATAGGGACAATATACCATGATGACCGATCTAGTGTTTTACATGCTATAAAGAAGGCCAATGATACACAGACTGTCCGTATAAAGATCAGACCGACCTGAAATTTTGTACTAGTTGTGGAGTGGGTGATCACTCATTAGAGGATTTCCCCACCATACTTGAAAAAATTAATAAGAAGAAACATGTTAATGTCTTGTCCCATGTTAAGAAATGTGATATAATCCCTACTAAGAATTTACATGTAGTCACCAGACACGGGACGAAAATTGGTAACGATAATCCATGCATAAGTAAAATAAAAAAAAAAGATGATTACCCTAACCCAATAAAGAAAAAACAAAAGAGCTAATTGCACAATTCATAAGATCTTACATGGGGTTACTGGATGTTATTTAATGTAGTAAATTTTGATATAAAGTAGTGTTGTAATTATGCTTTTTGAGGCAGCGTATAATGCTGATTTACTTGTTGTTTTAAAAGTTAATTTCTCATGTATTAGGAAAGCTAGTAAGTTTGATGTTTGGGTAGACCACATGGCCATGTATGGCTGTTCCAGATCAAATCTTACATGGGGTTAATGGTTGATAACTAAATGTTACAAATATGATGAATTGTAGTATTGAAGTTCAACTTAAATGAATGTCATAATTTTTCCTTATTTATATATTAGAAGTTGAATTCTATTATATTTATAGAGATGAAGTTATTAATTTGGTTAAACGGTGACGAGCAACTACCCTTCGATGTGATGATGAAATAATTTTACCATGATATTTGGAAGTGTCATGGATAGAGTTAATATGTTAGATATTTTCTATATATCAATTTATTTTAATAAAATATCAATTTACATTTGTAGCATTGTTAATGGTTCATTAATATTTGCTAACATCTAAATGTTTCTATATAAACGTATGGAATAGCTTATGCACCTTTCTCTTGTTTTTAGGTTATCCATAAATAATACATTATTACAAGTTTCAGATGTTTCATAATATTTTAACTTTTGTTTTTAGGCTATGCAAAAAATAATACATTATTACAAGTTTCAAATGTTTCATAACTATTTTAGCTTTTAAGTTTAGACTATGTACAATTATTACATTTCAACATTTCTAAAAGGCGACAACTTTGCTGTTAATTTCACTTGTTGACATTATGCAAAACATGTATAATGTTATTAGTCTCCGTTTAAATCATTTCAATAATATTAGTATGATAGATAGAGCATAAACAATTAAACTCGTGTTTAATATATGGGTCGGGTTTCCTTCGAGTCGGCCAAAAACTCCAAATTTTTAACTGTATGTACATATTTTATATAAATCAATAGAAACTCTACTAACTTACTAGAAAAACATTGTTTCCTACTAATATCCAATAAAAGTAAAAGTATAAAAGGGCATGATCCTTGGTTAACTACTTTTAATGTAAACTTTTGTGATTCCACTTTTCATGTAAAAATTTTGTGTCCACATTACGTTGTAGACCACTAAACACTCAAAAAATTATACACTGGTTGGCATCTCTCAATAAATATCAAATATACTAACAATAAATCAGTGTAATGTGGAGTTAAGTTTAATTATGATGATATGAAATCCAAATTTCATTTTTAATATGAAATTATAAATAATGTATTTTATTTTATTTTTAATCACATTTTTCATATACATAATATCCTATAAAAATGTGTTTTGATGCTTTTAATATTTTTTGTATTCTGATCATTTGGGAATGGGAAGAACAATATTGGTTCCTGGCTAGCTCGCATGCTCTGAGGCTGCGTTTTTTACAGCCGCCTAGGGTTTCAAGCTCTTTGGCCGCCCCCATGGCTGCGCCTGGGGCAGGGCACTCTCCTTCCTCGCCTCTCTCTGCCGAGGAAGCCTTCAGATGCCTGCTTTCTGCTCCGGGCTTCAAACCAGCTGCCCCCTCCATTCCAAAATTTATCAAGAAACTGGATGCTGTCCCGGAAATTGATCTCCTGACTGATCAGCCTATCAAGATCGCCCTAGCCCTAGCTGAACGAGGTCTGGTTGGGCAGTTCATGGGGCTTTGGCCCTCTACTAAAACCACTGACGATTGGATCCAAAGGAACTGGCGACCTCAACTCAAGAATAGTGTTACCTGTTACCCGGTTGGAAGAGGATTCTTCATCTTTGAATTCATTTCCAAAGAAGATCGAGACCTCATCTTTAGAAACGGCCCGTACTTCATGGGGACCCAAGGGCTGTACCTCAACAAATGGACCCCGGACTTCAATGCTGAAGTAGATGTCCCAAAGGAAGTGCCAGTGTGGGTAAGGCTACCAAATCTCTCAGTTCACTGTTGGAACTCACAAACCCTCGAAAAAGTGGGGAATGCCCTGGGGAGATACATAGACAAAGCGGAGAACAAAGGTCAGTACTCTTGCGCCAGGATTTGTGTGGAGGTTGACCTGGAAGCCGGGCTACCTGAAGCAGTTAAGCTGAAATTCGGAGACTGGCATCACTACCAAAAGCTGGATTACGAGTAGCTCCCGTTCAAGTGCCGGCATTGTCACGAGCATGGACATTTCCAGAGAAACTGTCCTCAAATTCAAGTCCACGATGAAGATGAGGGCTAGCAAAAAGTTAAAAAGGGCAAATCTGGCAACAAAAATCATGAAAAAAAGACAGGAAGTAACATGCAAAATCTGCCATCGAGCTCTTCCTTCCAGGAAGCCATCAAATCAACTCCAATCGTCATTCAGGAAGAAGATCCAGAAAAGCCAGCGATCCTGCAGAAAATCAGACCAGCAATCCGCATAAAGGAAAAGAGACCGCGTCCCATATTGAAGACTCGTTGGAAATGGGGGAAATTCCTCACCCAAGGGGAGCCTCCCCTGCTGACCCATCTAGCCCTCTCAAAGACTCCAGCGTGGATCCTCTTCTGCTAGAAATGGATCAAGATGAAGAATCGGATGAAGGGGACTCCTCAAGTAGTCTGCCGTCGGTTCCCTTCAAAAATCCAAGAGGCCGAAAGTCAAAAAAGAAGCAGAGGGAAGAAGCTTCCTACTTAGCGATCCTTGAAGGCTCACAAAGAACACTGAAAGTTATCATGAACACCAGATCGAAGAAAGGAACCGGTCCGGCCTCAAAATGGGCCACCTCCCCCCACCGTTATTAATGCGCTACATCTCCTGGAATTGTAGAGGATTAGGGTCTTCATCAAAAGAAGAAGCAATGAAAGATCTGGTCCGTATCCACAACCCTGAGATTCTGCTGGTCCAGGAAACAAAAATGGAGGAAGCTGCTGCCCTCCAAGCTGGGGAAAAGTTCTGGAAAAAAGGCACCGGGACTGCCATCAACTCTAGAGGAGCCTCTGGAGGTATTGCAACCTTATGGGACTCCAATCTCTATACTCTTGAAGCTGAAGTCCATGAGCTCCACTGGATCTTTACTAAACTCTTCCACAAACCCTCGGGGCTTTCGGTAAGTCTCTTCAATCTCTATGTACCTGTTCTGCAATCGGAAAAAAAAAGACTACTGGAATAACCTAGAATCCTTTCTCAATCATCAGCGTCTTGATAATATTATTGTGGCTGGCGATCTAAATGTTACTCTAGCCTCAAGTGAGAAAAAAGTTGGCTCACTGGTCAGGGATCCCTCGAGGGAATGGGTGGAGGATATTATCCTCGGCTGGGATCTCCTAGACATAAAACCAGCTAGAGGGAAGTTCACTTGGACAAATAAGAGAGTTGGACCGGGTCATGTGGCTTCCCGGCTTGACAGGTTCCTAGTCCACTCCTCCTTTCTCACCCTTGGTCTTTTGGCCTCCTCCAAAATCCTCCCTCACTGTACCTTGGATCATAAACCCATCCTTATAGACCTATCTCTCGCCCCTAACCTCGGTCTAATCCCCTTCCGCTTCATCCCCCTTTGGATCCAGCAGGAGGATTTTCTTCAAGTTGTCACTGATTCCTGGGCCACTCCTATTAAAGGTTCCCCTTCCTTCATATGGGAATCCAAGCTAAAAAGACTTAAAACAGATTTGAAAAAATGGGCAAAACTCCTTGTCACGCCCTCCTCAAAAAGAAATGCTGCACAAGCTGAATTGGAAGATCACCAATGCCTCATGGATGTCTCAGATATAACTGACTGCATGCTAAGAAAGGAAGAGGAGCTCCAGAAAGCCTTCTTCTCAGCATGTAGGATGGAAGAGGAATATTGGAGGCAGGAATCCCGAAATCTTTGGCTCATGAGTGGAGATAAAAATACCAAGTATTTCCACAAGCAGGCTGAGGCTCGGAAAAACCACAATGCAGTCTCTGAAATCAACTACAATGGAGTCCTTATCAAAGACTTTGACGGCATCAAGCAGGCTTCCCATGCTTCCTTCAAGGAGTTATACACAGCCCCCATTGAGGATCCTATTGACACCAATTCCCACCCTTTTGACCTTATCCCAAACCTCATTAAACAGGAAGACAACAACCTCCTCACAACTCCTGTTTCTATGAATGAACTTAAAGAGATCCTTTCGATTATGAAACCGGACAGTGCGCCTGGCCCTGACGGTTTCACCACTAGATTCTTCACCAGCTGCTGGTCGATTATAAAGTATGATCTCCTTAAAATGGTTCGGCACTCTCAGTTAGTTAATAGGCTGGGAGGAAGTACCAATTCTTCCTTTCTAGCTCTGATACCGAAGGAAAAAGGTGCCAATAACTTCAACCACTTCAGACCGATCTCCTTGTGCAACACAGGGTATAATATCATCACCAAGATCATTGCCTCCAGACTTAAAAGGATTTTGTCCAAAATTATTCCTGATAATCAGGGTGGATTCATCAAGGGAAGGAAAATCTTGGACAACATCATTCTCGTCCAAGAAGCTATTCACTCCAGCTGCCAGCGTAAGGAGAAAGGTATGATCATCAAAATTGATTTAGCTAATGCTTTTGATCGTGTCAAGCATGAATTTCTGTTTGCTGTTATGGCCAAATTTGGCTTCTCCTCCACCATTATAAACTGGATAAAAGGCTGTGTAGACTCTCCTTGGATTAGCCCTCTAGTAAATGGGAGACCTACGGGCTTCTTCAAAGCAACCAGAGGTCTCAGGCAAGGCTGCCCGCTGTCCCCTCTTCTTTACGCCATTCAAGCCTCAGTTCTCATCTTTCAGCTCAACCTCTGCCAGGAATCCCAATCGTTTCCTGGTCTCCGAATAGTGCATGGTGTCTGAAGCATAAACCATGCTCAATTTGCAGATGACACCTTGTTATTAGGAGGAGCGAGCTCTCATTCTGTCGAATACTTTAAGAGTGAACTGGAAATTTACAAGGCGGTGTCTGGAAGCAAAATCAACTTCCATAAAAGCAAGATCTACAGCTGGAACTGTTCAGCAATAGAGCTCCGAGGAATAACCAAAATTCTTGAAATGGATGGCACAGCTAACTGGGAGACCTTCCCCTACCTTGGCATCCCCATCTGCAAAAACAAACTCAAATCAGCAAACTGGGATAACATCATAGATAAAATCAAATCAAAAATCCAAAGTTGGGGTTCTAATTGGCTCAATACCGCAGGTAAAACCGTTCTTTTAAAATCTGTCCTTAATAGCGTGCCTATTTACCAATCGTCCATCATGCTTGCTCCTGCTCTGGTCATTCACAAAATGGAAAGTATGCTTCGAAAATTTCTGTGGGAAGGAGGCAAGGGGAATGAGAAGAAATTCCATCTGATTAGCTGGAAAAAGATACAAAAACCTCGTTATGAAGGAGGGCTGGAAGTGAGAAGTCTCTCCTCTCAAAACCTGGCTCTAGGAGCTAAACTTCTCTGGCAAATTGTAACTGGAAAAGATAGTTGGAGCAAGAAAGCTCTAAGGAAGAAATACTTTCCCGGCCCAAGAAAAAGATGCTTGGATATGCCTCCGCCAAGCAGAAATGGTTCCCCGATCTACAAGATGTGCCTTAAAGCTCTGGAACCTTTCCGAAGTAACCTTTACTGGATCCCGGGTGATGGTAAAACTATAAGAGTATGGGACGACTCAATCATGGGAGATGCCCCTCTTGGATCTTGCAGGGAAGTGGAGCATCTCAGAAGCTGGTTGTTAAACAAAGGCATCATCTCGCTCTCGGACTTGTCTCAGTGGGAAGATAACATTTGGACAGGGTGGGACCTAGGCAACCCCCCTCCAGACCTTGCTACCGATTCTGATCTGCTCTCAGTCCTCCTCCAAGGCAAATCTCCCATCAAGGAAGGAACTCGAGACAAAAGAGGATGGGGGAATAATTCAGGAAATTATTCCTCTGCTGAAGGATACAAGAAGTTTCAGGCTGCCCCTGGCGCTGCTCCCAATCCTGCAATCTGGAAACTCCTATGGGAAAATGGCTTCATTCAAAAAATAGACATGTTCTGCAGGACTATGGCTCACAACAGTATCCTTACTGGAGAAAATCTCAAGAAACGAGGGATGGAAGGCCCCTCTAGATGCTCGTTGTGCAAAATGGAGACTGAAACATCGGATCACCTCATCACTGGCTGCAATTTCTCCAAAGAAGTCTGGATTCAGGCCTTGAGGATTAGCCCGAGCATAAATCGCCCAACCTCTATCCAAGATCTCCTCTCAAGCTGGAAGCAAATCCCCCTTTCCTGCTTTCCAAGAAACCTCTCCTTCAAGCAGCCTGGAACTGGATCCTTAAAGCCATTTGTTGGAAAATATGGACGGAAAGGAATAGTCGAATCTTCAGGGGGAAGGAAAGTCACCCTTCCAGAGTAGCAACTCAAGCAAGAGCTATTGTTGGGGAAGCACTGGAACAAAAATCCTCCCTGGCTAACACTGTGCCTCTCAAGCCCGAAGAATCACATTGGCTTGCCCAGTTTTCCCCCAATCACCACAACAGAACTCCATCAAAAGCTCTCTTAGCTAATTGGGAAATTAGGTTAGATGAGGATGCCTTCAACATTTGGAAACTTGCAAGGAATGCTATCTGTCTTTTCTTTGATGGAGCAGCAAAGGGAAATCTGGGGCTTTCCGGTTGTGGTGGAGTTATTACTGAAGCGAATGGCAAATTGATCAGCTCCTACACCTCGGGTCTAGGAAATGGGACAAATAATAAGGCTGAGTTCTGCGGGCTTTATCAAGGCTTGAGGATTGCTAGGACCAAAGGTATTGCAAATATTCTGGTGTTCGAGGACTCTAGGCTACTAATCCAGGCCATCTCCAATAAGAAACGACCCTCCAATGTGCAGTTAGCTCAAATTATGAAAAGAATTAGGATGCTTTGTGAAGATTTCCACTCAATTAATTTCTATCACATTCTTAGAAATCTGAACTCTATGGCAGATAAAGCAGTGAATGAAGGAGCACGTTTATGCAGAGGAATCCTGCACATGGATGGCATTGAGTTAAGATGGGATGTCCCCTAGCAGGGTCAAGCGTCCTCATTCGCCTAGCAGAACTTTGATGCTCCTAGATTCCCGTCCATCGTCTGGCACTGCAGAGGAAATATCTGTTCTACGATTCTGCTCTCATGCTGTCTGAGACCGAATCGTCCCCTGAGCTGCTTTTATTTCCTACCACCTTCGCCTTGAAGTGCTCTGCCTTTGTTCCTTTGCTGAAACTACGCTGAAGGTTAAGTTTCAGATCTGTTGCGTGCTCCAGAAGCGATCCCTCGTCTCTCTATGGCTTCGGATAGTTCCTCCTCATCGGGTCTGTCTGTGGAAGCTAGACTCCAAGAACTAGAATCAGCACTGGGGAGAATCCGTGGACGCATGTCTGGCTTTGAGAAGACTCTGGAAGACTCCAATAAGGCTGCGAATAAATCCTGGGACTTACTGAACGCCGATTTAAGGAAGTTAAGAGAATATCATGCTGCTTCAGCTGAGAAAATGAAAGGTTTCAAGGCTGAGGTGCGCACAGGGTTTAAAGATGAAGCAAACGTTCATGGCGACTTCAGCAAGCGTCTCGCTGCTCTGGAGAATGCTGTGGCAAAACTGGATTTGAAATGAAGAAATGGAGTTCTGTTCCCGCTCTATTCCTCTGCCGCTCTTTGAACTACTATGTTAAATAACTATAATAAGGCCGTTGAGCCTCTCTCGATCAAAGTTTAACTTTGGGATATCGAATGTCTGCTATGCTTTGTTATAGCACACGGCAGCTATTTTGCCGGCTCCTTATAATCTAATCCTCTGTTTTAGTTTAAAAAAATATCCTATAAAAAATATCATAATATATGCAAACAAATGACATCGCTTTATCATAATATACTCAAATAAGTGTTATAGCTTTGCGTGCTATTGCGCCTCTTCAGTTAGTATATAGTGATCTCGTGACATTTCCAACTCGTTCATTTTCAAGGGATAACTATGTACTCACCTTCATTCATGACTTCTCACGTCGCTCTGGGGTGTTCTTTCTTAAGTACACGATTGAGGACTTTGCTACTTTTAAGACTTAAATTTTTTGTTGAGAAGTAGTTCTCTCATTTTATCAAGAATCTACACAGATAATGGGGGGATTATGTCAGTCAAGCTTTTAAGTATTTTTGTAGAGAACGTGACATTCAAAACCAACACTATATTCCCTACAACTCTCAACAAATGGCATTGCTGAAAGAAAGAACCAGACACTGAAAGAAATAGAAAACTTCATGGTTCAGCCTAAGAACATGGAACCTCCCTTTTGGGTTGATGTTATGAATTGTGCCAATTACATTCAGAATCAGATGCCTAATAGAGCAGTGCTACATATGACTCTAGATGAAGCTTGGAGCCATGTTAAGCCAAATGTATATACTTTTAGCATATTTAGCAGTCAAACATGGCCATTAATTCTAAATGCAAAGAGAAAATCTATGGAGAAGAAGATCCAACCATTAATATTTGTTAGTTACTATGAGGATATGAACGAATGTAGGTTATTTGATCCTATTTCTAAAGATGTATTGTTTCAAAGGTTGTCCCTTTTGATGAGTGTTTCAAACACATGTGTGCCTATATTTCCTCCATATATTGGCATGCTAAAAATGGTGTATATTATAAGTTACCCGACCCCAAACACATCATTAGGGTCTGAACACTTCTGGTATTCTAACAAGGAAGGACTGATTATAAGTTAAGCATAGTGGAATAATGTTCTCTAGGGTTAGGTCAACATGCCAACAAAGAAAATAATTTAAAAACAATCAGTCATTAAGGAATACAACCCTTCCAATGCAAGTTTATATCCCAACGAGCATGCGATGCAATCTGATGACACATGAATACAACCAATGTAGTAATCCTTTTTTGACTTGCCTCCGTTGAAAAATTTAGGTCATGACATTTTAATTATTCTTCGCTCTAATGGAAACTAGCACTATTAGATATTTCTATTGGGATTAATAATAAACATAAAAAATTGGAATATCTTTTCCTAACTTCCTGAGGTCCTTAATTAGATGATAGAATTTTGATTACGTATTCCAAATTAACTTCAAACCAATTCTGGTCTGACTATTTTGATTTCAATTTTCACACAATTATGTCAAGAAATTTTGGCAAATAAAAAATTGAGTAAAGATGCATATTTTTTTAGGTTTTTGTATTTATTTTGAAGTTATCAAAGAGCTATTTCAATCTCTTTGACTCGTTATGACTAAATGTTTTCACAAAACAACTGGTTTTTTTACTTAGTTAGAAGGTACTAGGGACCGTGGGAATTCTGCGTTGATTATACTCACACATGGAAAGACGATTTCCAAGGGAATCTAGAAGATGTGTATTATATTAAATTGTAGTAACATAAGTAGGCATGATAAGGCTTCTCATTGAAGAAAAACGACGGTTGAAGATATCCTTTGATACTTTTCTTGACTATCATTATTGTTGTAGTTCATGGTAACATATAGTTTGGACTTCAAGAATGTGGAAAATAAATAAATTACATTAAAAAAAACGAAACCTGACATGGATTCAATTTTTGTTGCAACCGCTTGTAATATTAATGGAAAATTTTGGGATTCAATTTTAATTTTTCCAAGAATGATGATAAATACCTCTATATTGTTGTGTTTCCAAGCATAATTTTAGACTTTCTTTGTCCTGACTTTCCTTTGACTTCAATCCATGAGTAATACAAAGGTACAAAAATAGAGCAAAATACATGATGTATATCCTAAGACTAAATCCATTGCTTAAATTATCACGTCTAGAATTTTTCTACTAAGATCATGGCCATGCAACGACATTCAACTACCTCCTTTGTTAACCTCATCCATTTCTTCATCCTGTGGCTATAAAATCTACCAAGCTCATAAAAAACTTAACGAATATGCCTTCAGTCATATAGCAAAAAGTAGATGGATTCCATTGGAACAACATTGGTTGTACAAAGGCCGAGGTATTGTTAATATTGAAAACTAACAAAAAAATAGATTTGTTTACAGGAAGTTTGTGTAACTGGCACAACCGACAACAGTTCTTCTCATGTAATTTATTTTATGAAGTATATAGTTCATGGTTTGGATACGTATTGTAAATGTGTGGTAGGATGAATGATAGAAATGACCCCTCTTGTAATCTCCATGTTCTTGATTAATGAGAATCAATACTTTTTCCCGCATGGAAGTTTCCCCTTATAGGGTTTTACCACATTAGACATTGATGTTTATCTAACAAGTGGTAATGGTAGAAATAGACTGTCTTGTAATTTCCATGTTCTTGATTAATGAGAATCAATACTTTGCCTACATAGACGTTTCCCCTTATGGGGTTTTACCACATTGGACATTGTTGTTTATCTCTGGTTTTTTGTCTCTACTTATTGTTATACCAAAATCTTGTCACCATCATGTGATAAGAACTTTGACATACCTACTTACCCTGAATCCCAGCTCTTTGAGTGGAAAATCATGGTTATTATCAATATTTCATGGAAATTCCCAGCACCGCGATTCCTCTGTTGTCCAGGAGTGGTACCTTGTTCGCACCGCCTATCCCCTGTTACCCACAAGTGGTGCCACTGCTTATGGCCCTTTATCCATAAGCGTTTCTTACCAGAACTGCTCTGTCATTGAAGGAGAAATGCGGTACCCTGGGTAAAAAGGGAAAAAGAGAAGTTTCTCAAGGATTCTAGATGATAGGCCTTGTGTCCTCCCTTATCCCTACTATTGTGGGATATTTGAACTCGAGATCCCTCATCCTAGGATCTTAGAGGCCACCTCACCCACTAATCTCTCAACCTACCCTATCCATTAAGCCTTATAAATATGAGCTCATAGCCATGGTTGAGAGGAGAACTCTTAAGGTATTGTTATGTTGTGGGATTGATTACTTGGCCCAAGACCATTTGGGAGAGCATAGAGAGCTAGAGTCGAAGCTTTTGGGGATGAGAATGCTTGGTTTCATGGAGATCCATGTCAACACTAAGGCTTGGTTGTAAACTTCTTCATATTTCTATATTAATGCAAGTTGATTTCTGTCCCACATATATTGTTGTTGTTTGATTTCACATGTATGTTGTTAGATCCCTTAGTCACTAACATAGATAAGTAGATTATATTCTGGTGGTTTCAATATGTTTGCGTGTTGAAGCTTATCACAGGTACACAGGGTAACAATTGAAGCATTACATTCCAGGTATCTACGACATCTAGGGAGAGTATTCAACCTCTATCCTCTATTTGTTCTAGATTTGAACCATTCAGACTAGTGGAACACCTTGCTGTTTGCAGGAGGTGAAATATTCCAGCTAACAAATCTGTCGACTCTGCTGGGGAATAGATGTATCAGTTGTTTTGATCTTCCTCAGTCTACAACTCTTGTCCGAATCCAGGCTCCTTCTTCAACTCTCTTCAGTCAGATCTACTTTATGACTTAGTCTATTTGGGTTTGAAACTTCCAAATTTGTTCTGATCTGAGTCATTGTGATCTTTTATGCTCTGTTTTCATCCTCAATCTAGAAGTATTCACCTTGATCTAGTCTTTTTCTGACTTGATCCATCATTCTCTTTGTGTTTTGGTCATCTACAGGGAACTGCGCCTATGCTATGTACGAGGAGCGGTGCCACCGCCTGTAACCCATTGGTGAGAAGCAATGTTGTGTTAGAAACGCTCTGTCAACACCTGAGAAGCATGGTGCTAGGTAGGCATTATTCCAAAGCCCTTTTTCCTCATTTTTTTTGTAAAAATTTGAGTTTTGTTGCTTTCAGTTATGCTTATCAAACTTGTGTTAGAGAATCTGATGTTTGTGGCTTGATAATTTCATGGTTTAAGATTGATTTGAGTGGAAATTCAAAATCTTGATCAGGTCTTTTGTTTGTTCATCTGCTTTTATGCTTGTTGGTTGTGTTTACGAAAGGATTTCTTGTTTTCTGAAAGCTTAGGGTATTAGTAAGATCTCTTTCATTTCTGTTATATAGACTTAAAGAAGAACACTAGATTAACTTCTAGGTTTCATTTCTTATTTGCATAGTAAACTTCTTTTTCCTCCCTTTAAAAAATAATTTTTTTTTACTAAGACTAGGGTATCATCATTGAGCGTTGAACATTGGTTTTCTGATTGGATTTACAAGATTTCTGGATCTTCATGTTCTTTCGTCTCTTATGCATTTAGAACTATCTCAATCAAAAATAAAAAAAATGGTAGTTTAAGTTAGATTTGCTTATGTTTTGAGAAAATTGAAAAAATAGAGTGCATTTGCATATAGGTGTGCTTCTTGTTTTTCTTTTAGGAAAAGAGATTCTTCCCCTTCTCATTGCTTTCAAAAAAGAGAAATCAGTTTGGAAAGTTATTGCTTGTCTTTGATTTGGTGTTCATGAGTGTTGTTTGGAAATATTTTTGATTTTGAAACAAAAAGAAAATACTCTCTTCCCTCCCGTAAGTAGGCATACTGAATGGTAAAGTGAATGTTTTGCATTCGCATAATACATGGTTTTACTTTTCTGTCAAAACATCATGCATTCACCTAACCGTCCACTTTAAAATTAATGGTAGTTATAGGTTAAAATTTACATAGCAATTGATTGATTTGTTAGAGACGTGTTCGGGCATCGTTAAGTGTAGGAGTTGTCGTTATTTGTCAGCATTACATCCCAGGGCTCGTGTGGTTCTTCCACATACCATTTGTATATCGAACGGCCTCTCACGTACCCTTGAGGTATATAGCAAGGTACTTCATGTACTTGATTGTATATCGGAAGGCCCCTTGTGTACGGTTATGCATTAGACAGCACTACTACCTATTCGAGCTCCCACGTACCTTGAGTATATCGGGAGACCCCACTAAGATACCTTATCTATTTGAGAAAATCCCTTTTGCCATCTTGTTTGGAGCCATACATCGAAAACAACATTCGGGGAGATTACTACGCACGTACCCTCCAGGTATATCGTGAGTGGCACCTTCTTGACAATCTTGGTGAGAGACCTGAATTTTTGAACTCCTCCTATCATTTTAAGTGTGCTTGTTTTGACCTATAGGTTGTGTAGGGAAGTTTTTTGGTGGGTTTTCTAGATTTTTAGACCCTATGTTAGATAGGAACTATACAAACTGGTTGAGTTAATACATTCTAGAAGAGTACGGGGCTTGCCACACGATTTTACTCCTGGTTCAGAAGAAAATCCAATGGAAGCTATTGACCAAGGAGCTGCTACCACCTCCCAAGTGGGAGATAATGTGGTTGCGAAAAGTGGAGTACCATATTCTTCACACTCGTCTCCCTTGGTCCAACAACCTTCTCAAGAAAATGCCTCATTCCATTCTCTCACAGAAAGTCATGTTGATGATACAACCCATCCGGATTATGGTCCCAATGCTCCATTTTGGGATACCTCTATAGGACAGACCATTGCCTCATTTGGCACCCGTTTAAACTCTTCTGAAGATGAAGAAGAACGTAGGAAATATCGTGCTACCATTCTCCGTGCATAGGAGATTGATAAGCAAATAGATGAACTATTAGGACCAACACCATCACGTTCCACATCTGTTCCTGTGGGATATCGTTCACTTGTCGATTCTATGAGACCCATTGAACCGATTATAGATCATACAGTAACACCACACAACCCAGGTCAAATTACCACCCCTATCACCTCTCATGTTATGTCTGTTCCTAATCCTCCCAGGTCTTATGCACCTGGGGCTCAACCTTCAATTCCTATTTTTTTAGTACCTTCTAGTGCCGGGGGGAAACCCTTGACATGACCTACGTTATCTGATCCCGGAATTGTACCTAGTCAAGGGAAGACCCCTGCCATAGAACCATATATAGTTTATGTCCCTCCCACCCATACTAATGTGGTGAATCCCCCATCTATTTCAGGTCAGCCCTTGGGGGCCCAACCTGTAACCGTTTACTCTTCTGGAGGTTATGGTTATCAAATACCTATAGGTAATCATCCACCCAATCCTACGAGAATGCCTTATGCTGGAATTCCATACCCTAGTAACACTTTTACGCCGTGGGGGCAACCCAACTGGTCTTACATGCCAACTATGGGAGGGATACCTATACATACTGCGGGAGGTACCAGAGGACCGCCTTACGGAGGTCCTCCCCCTGGGGGACCTAATGGTCTCGGAGGATCTGGAAAATTTCCTCCTTATGGTCCTAGTGATCCTAGTGGTCCTAGGGGGCCTGGTGGATTTCCTCCTTATGGCTTCGGAGGGTCTGCTGGCCCTCCACCTAGTGGTCCCATAGGCTCGAGAGGTTTACCTCCTGGTGGCTCTTAAGGGTTTAGTGGTCTAGCTCTTGGTGGTCCTGGTGGTCCTAGTGGTCCCGGTGGCCCTAGTGGTCCGGGTGGCCCTGGTGGTCCTCCTCCTGGAGGCCCTAGTGGTCCTAGCGGTCCTGATCCCAGAAATCAACCCCCTACGGGAGGATTCTCCGGTAGTTTTTCCTCACAACAACCTGTTTTTCAGTCAACTTATGGTCCTACTGGTAATTATATGCCATATCAATATTACCAGTATGTGCAACCCAACCAAAAGTTACCTTTCCTAACAAATTTGGACTTGCCCGATTTTTCCAAGTTGATTAATGACCCCATTCGACACAATCCCTTGTGGCCTCCTATTCCGGTAAAGTTACCATCGGATATCCCAAAATTCGATGGGAAGCAGGGAGATGATCTGAAAAACCATGTTATGAAATTCCATTTGTGGTGTTCTTCCAACTACCTCATGGATGAATTTGTTCAATTACGACTCTTTCAGCAAACTTTGATTGGTACGGCCGCAAAGTGGTACATTGAATTCCCACAACATTCGTTTGTGGATTTTGGCTCGTTGGCAACTGTGTTTCTTACACACTTTCAGCTCCCTATTCATTATGAAATGGGCACTGATCTTTTAACCTCTCTGTGACAGAACACCTCCACCCACATTTATGATCATATTCATGAGTGGAGAAGGTGGAGAAGGCTTATTAAGGCCCCCATTCTGGATAAGTTACTAGCTGATTGGTTCACTAAATCCTTGCTGCCTTCTATCGCTCGAGATGTGGCTATGGGCGGTGCCGTTACCGAATATCAGGCTATTAGTCGGGCTCAGTACCTAGACTTGGTCTATTCCCAGTCTGGAACTCTTTATGACCTGATTCCTCAAACTCATCGCCCCATCAGTGATCCTTCCAAGCCACCAGTAGAAGTACCTGTTGATGGGATTGTTGGTTCAATCCAATCCCCGTCTGCAACGAAACCTTCCACGCAAACCCAAACTGCCACCCCTACTCCTTCGACTCCTAAGGTTTCCGCTCAGGTCAATTCTATTCAAAGTACTCAAACCTCGGGTAATAACAAGAAGAAAGGTAAAAATAGAAATAAAAAAATTGGAAACCAACAGGAGACTCCACAACCAACCAATAGTGATAACGACAAAGAGAAAAGGAAGGAAAAATATCCCTGTCTACTATGCAGTGGGGACCATTTTTCAAAGGAGTGTCCTCGTCGGGACAAAATCTTCCAGTTTTTGAAGTCCAATCCCGCACCTGCAGTACTTACGGATCCTTTTTCCTCTCAACAACAACTGATAGACCACATGTCTAATCAGGGTAACTCTAGTTCATCAGAGGAAATTTATATGATGTCCTCAGATACCATCAATCTACAAACTCAAAGTCATAATTATGACAAATCCGCAGATAAGAAAGAAGGTCAATCTTCTTCAAGGAAAGTTCCCTCTACTAGTTCTCTTGAATCCTCATCTACTACCCCCTTATCTATCAAGAAGCCTACTCTCAACATGATTTTGCGCCCACCTAAGAGTACTCTTCGGAAGGCTGTATTTAATCCAAATGCCCGAGATGCTCAATTTGATAATGTAGTTGAAGATCTTGCTCAAGCACCTTGTGCGATGTCTACCTTAGAGGTACTCCAAAGTTTCCCTACACAGCACAAGAACTTGTTGACAACATTAGGAGCTTTAGACCCAGATAACACTAACTTGATTCATTTCAATGTCGAGAACTACAAGCCTAGATTACCAGATAAACTTTCTTTTTAGATCATTATGAAAGTAGTGGGAAAGAAATTCTTTCGAATGGTACTAGATGAAGGATCTTCGACCTCGGTGTTGTCTCTGGCTTGTTGGAAGGCTCTCAGCTCTCCCGGGCTTTTCACATCACCTAGGACCCTTAAAGCCTTTGACGGACAGGGTTTCCAACCCCATGGTCTCATATCAGCCCTGGAGGTCGAGCTGGGGTAAAACCATTTCTATCCAAGTAGAAGTGGTAGATGCCCCTTTAGATTACAAGCTCCTTCTTGGAAGGAATTGGTTCTATGCCATGACTGTTGTTGCCTCAACAGTATTCCAAATAGTCCAATTCCTACATCTAGGGAGAATTGTTACTATTGATCATCTTGATTTATGTACACCAAATGTTACTACCTCCATGGCTAATAACATCCCCATGTTAGGCCAGTACCCTCCTCCTTACCAGTCGTTTCGGGTAGGCATGTTGAAGGATTCATCCCTTATGGGGATTTTTCCATCCACTCCTCCTAGCATGAATACCGCGACAATCCATATGATCGCCTCATTTGATTATGAGCCTAAGGGAAAAAAGGTTGTTGATTCCACCTCGTTGAATCCACACGAAGCTATGTATGACACCATTCAAACCTTTTTCGATGATCACACTGATGGCCTTCATCCAGTGGCTTCGGATCCTTATCATTTACTGTACTAGTTAGAACCTTCTCTTCCTATTCTAGATTATCTCTCTGATACCTTTTCCTTCCGATGAGTCCATTATGGAGATCATGAATATGGATGAGCCCATTTGGGAGGATCACCATCATAGATCCATGTTCCTCCCCAACACCAGTTCGGTTAGCCATGATTTTGCATCCTTGTTTCCTATTGATATTGTCAACGTTCCCCAAAGTCCTATATTGTTGCAAGATACAGATTCTGAACGAAACCTTTGCAACATTACTTAGACAAACCCGATTGACATATCATCCAAGCCTGATGTTATCGAGCATGTTCATGTTGGGCAGAACTGCTCAGCAGATGAATCTAAAGCATGTTGTACAAGTGGAACCAGAAGGAGAATTCATGGTGGAACTGGACTGTATCCTCGGGAGGAGGGAAATTACACTTAGAAACCGCACCATTGGATAGGTGAAGGTGCAATGGAAGCACCTTAGTCCTGAAGAAGCCACCTGGGAATTGGAAAGTAAGATGCAAGATGCATATCCAATTCTATTCCAGGGGACTTCGGAGGATGAGGAATAAATAACATTGAGGACGATGTTATATTTTAAGGGGGTGTGTATGTCACATACCCCAATTTTGTAAAATAATGTTGTCTTATTTTGATATTATTCCCAAACATTATGTTAAATTTAATGATAGGTGGAAATTGATGACTCAGCAGAGTCAAGGATGTGAAATGTAATTCTGAATATTTAATTTTTAATAAATAAAAGTGGAGACAACAGCCTGGGAGAGCTATTAAAAAGAGTGTTACTGGTCAAGTGGTGGAAGGAACTAGGTGGAGAGCAAAAAGACAAGTGGTAGCATCCTCAAACACTTCCTATGTTGCAGGTGGCAAATAGACTAAATAATCCATTCTCAGTCCTTTAAGGAAAAATAGACTAATTAGAGAAACAACATAATTATTAACTTAAGAGTAAAATAAACCAAACAAGGGTTTTACAGGTTAAACCCTAACCTGCAAATTTCATCAAATATTCAAGATTTACATCACGGTTGTGAGTACAGCTTTCAAAATATAACATATAAAAACCTGATAGATACTCAAACGGAGTTTAACTTCATTAAATTCCAAAAAGGGTATAAACCCTAAATTTTACAGAGTACAACTCAACGGCTAGCAATCAAAAACAAGTTGCAGCAAAGCTATCTTCGCAAGTACACATTCAAAACTGACTGTGAAGCCAAGCTTCAACCAAAAACACTACACTCACAAAGCGCATCCACCCTATCAAGGGTTTGATTTTAAAACATGTTTATAATAACTTGTAACAACATAAAAACAACACAATATAACTCGTGGCAAGACGAGAAAGGGTATTCAAACCCTGGGTGAGTCCAACAACCACCCCAACTGCATTTAAGGAGAGAACCCATCCTTCAAACCATGGGGTTTACCCGAAATGGAGCCACAAGCCATGACTGTTGCAAGGGTAGTCTTCTTATCCCTGTAAGAGCTGCACTTCAAGAAGCACCTGCAGCAAGTGTAAACCCTTGTCAAAAATCATCTTACATGTAAAATATTGAAAGTATTTTTCTTAATCGAACTTGTTGTGTACAAAAGAAAGGTTGTTGTAATCTTTACTTGTCACGGGGAGTATGGTGAGCTATTTTGCGAGCACTGTCACCTATAAACGACACAGTGGAGAACCCATCAACTGTCAAAAATTCACATAGTAGCAAGCTACGCAGAGCCGAGAAGAACACTGAAGATTCACCAAACTACACAGACTCTGGGGAGAAGGTTTCATAGGAAGCAAAACGCAAACAGCAAGAAGAACAACTCCATGAATGACAGAGAAAGACTAACAATCAAAACCACTCATTGGAGGATGGAGGCAGCACAAAGTCAAGGTTTAAAGTGACAGTAACCAGGAGAACGACGACGACCATGGAAGACGAGCCCAAGCAACCTTGGAGCAGCGTAAACTGCGGGACAATACTGCTTTAGGTTAGGTTTCCTAAGAATTTTATATTCTCCACACATGGACAAGATTCCTCCACGTAGCCTTAAATTTATTCAACAACGAGGGTCATGATCCATAGTTCCTGCATGGAGAAATATATTATTTGTTTGATTTTGCAGTGCGGGGTAAAACTATAACGACAGCCAATAATTTGGAGCCAACCTCTAATCATTTGCATTATGTATCATATGCACCTAATCACCAAATTATTATCATGGAAGAGTGTACATTGACCAAGCATGGAGTCATGTATAATTATAAGCCAAAACCCTTGCCATAACAATATATATTGTTTTATATTAAACATTACCATATCGAGTTAAGCGATGGTATAACTATTTTCTAACTTGGTTTTATTAAGTTAGATAGCATATGATATATGTTATGTTTTTAGATTAGGACATAGTTGAGTCTTAGTATAGTTTTTCTAGAGTGCATATTAACTATTACAAGACTGTGGCGACTCTAGTAACAAAGCTTAAGACCCTTGAGTTGTTCCTTACAAACTTGAACTCGATGAAGGTTGGGATTTGACTGCTTGGTAAGTTAACCATTGATATACCACTCATTTTTATAGCTTGGGTATAGTAAACCCTTTTTACTTTAAGAATATTCTAAGTCTAATATTTATAGATAGTATCTTATAATAATAATGCCAAGAAGTTAAGGCTAGAATTGAATACGTGACAATAACAAACTTTTGTAGATGAATAGCTCATCAAACAAGTCAATTATGCATAACTAAGAATTATGAATGAACTGATAACTCCCATAGCATCGAAAATATGAAGTAGTACATTTCTTAAAAGATAAAAGTATTATCACAAAAGTATGTCGTATAGTTTATGCGACATTACTTTGTTAATACTTGGGAGTATTTCCAACTTGGCTTTACGTCTAGTGGACAGTAAGATAATTACAGAGATAAAAATGATAATAGGAATAAGGACGATCCTATTACATTTTCAAAAGTAAATAGAACTCAGAGTTACACTTGGGAACAAAGTATGGGTAGCCTTAAGCTCTTGTAGAAGAGTATAATGGCCATAGTCTCTACATTCAAAAGTTCTTACTGTTTATAAGATAATAGGTTTTGAGTACCCTATAGAAATAAGTTAAGGGCCAATGATTATACAAACAAGAAAAGATAATATTGCAAAATATTGTCAAGTAAAACAATGTTTATAAGTATTACTAACCACTTAGACTAAAGAAGAAATACACATATCTGAGATTCTAGTGGTAAAGTCGCAATTATGCTGTCCTGTCATTACACTTTTTCCAAGCTTGTTTATTTGAACAATTGATGAAAATCAAATGATTTTACCTTATAGGAGTTGTATAGTGTTTAGCAGCTTATTGTACTAAGCTTTTTAATTTGCAAACAAAATACTATTGACACTAATAAATCTTTAAAAATATATACTCGATCGATCATACCTATAAAAACCTGTAAGAAACAGTATTCATCTGCATTAGCACGAATGCTAAGTAAGCCCCAGATTTAAAAGTAGATTCCACCTATTGACATAAAAGAGCTAATCAATAAACTAAAGCAAATAACACACAAAAGATTTTTATCCTGCTACTAAAAATAAACTGTTAAGAAACCACTTACTTAACTGATCTTTAGGCTAACTTTTAGCTGTTAGTAGAACCGTAGGTTATAACATTTATTATTAACTCGAAAATTTTAAATTTTTATGAAAAATTAGGGTTGTGACATGTGGTATCAGAGCACAAGGTTCAAACACTAGGCCTTGATGCAGCCCGACTAGCTTTCATAAAACAATAAATTAAATTATTATGCTAACGTACTTTAATTTTGTTTATGTTATTCAACAGAGAATTGTCTTTTTTCTGAAGTTTAACAGGCAGGTATGGAAAGGCTGGGAGATTATGCACAGGAGGAGTCTCCAGCTATAGAAACAAGAAATTTACCCAGAGATCCTATACCAAGGGATGTAACTACAAATTCCTTAGAGTTGTTACAGACTGTAAAAGATTTGAAAACAGAAATGGAGTCTGTAAAGAAAGAGAATGAAGGGATTCTGAGAGCTCAAGAAGAGCTGAATCAGATCCTAATGGAAAAGTTTCAAACCGAAGGAAGGGGTAGAAGGTCAGAATTTGAAGATGCTAGTCATCCAAGAAAATATAAAAAGATGAAGCATACAAAGACTGAAATTAGTTCATCGTCATAAGTGTTTGGTGAATGACAAAGTTATCATACTACTAGTGATAGTAGTGATGATGATCTGTACGTCAAGAAGAGGAAATATAAACCTTATGAGGAAATCTCAGGGGAATTCAAAAGGATAAAACCACCAAAATTTAATGGAGAGACTGAGAAGGGGGAGGAAGCTGAGTCCTGGTTGTCCAGGATGAAGAAGTAGTTCCAGATATATAATTATTCTAACCAGTTAAAGGATAGGATGGCTATATATAACCTCTCGGGAAAGGCTGATATTTGGTGGCAAGACTTGAAGAGAGTTAAGGGTATAAAAGAGAAGGAAGTTAACTGGAGTACCTTTAAGCGATATTTTAAAAATAAATTTATGTCTGAGCAGTATTATGAGGAAAGGGCTAAGGAGTTTTATGAACTAAAGTTAGGTTCAATGACAATGAAGGATCTGAATAGTAAATTCTTAAGTCTAATTAGGTATGTACCCTACCTAGTGGATGTGAAACCAAAAGTACAGTGATTCCTTAGTTGTTTACCATATCATATTAAATATAGAATTGAATATGATAACCCAAAGACCCTGGAGGAAGCTATGAGGAAGCCTATTTTTTTCTTTGAGCAGAATTGGAAGAAAGAAAGCTTGGCCAATTGGAAGGCTAAGAAAAATAACAATCAGTCCGCATTCAAGAAGAAGGATTTTGTGCCTAACAGGAATTTTAAGAACAATAAGGCCAAAAACTATTCTAACAACAAGAATTTCCAGGGAAATAGGAATAGTACACCCAACAATCAGAACAATTTTAAGGGTAAGGAAACTGCAAATAATCCTGGAAAATTTACCAAGAATTTTGAGCATAAAGAGCCTGTCAAGTGCTGGGAATGTAATGGCCTACACTATGCTTCAGTCTATCCAACCCAGAAGAAGACTGTTAGCAACATTCATACCGTACAGGAGGATATGACTGTTGAGGAACTAGCGAGGAGCATGCCCAGAATTAACGCAGCCTTGGAGAACCGACAAGCTGAATATCAGAATTCCATGGTGGAAGTAGAAGGTATGCTTAATCAGACCCCTGTAAACATTTTAATTGATCCAGGAGCTAGTCTCAGTTATATTGCACCTCAGATAGTGGAAAAATTTAAGTTATCTATCGATAAGTTTGAGAATTCATGGTTAGTTCAGTTAGCCACTGGGGCTAAAAGAAAAGTAACTTGCTTTGTTGAAAGAAATGGAGGAAATTGTGAAACAAGTGTAGGGAAATTTAAAAGTGGCACAGGATCGGCAGAAGAGTCAAGCAGACTTGAAAAGAACTCCAAAGGAGTTCCAGGTAGGTGAACATGTGTTCATCAAGGTAAGGCCCAAGAAAAGCTCTCTAAGACTAGGGAGTTGTGCAAAATTGGCACCTCGTTACTGTGTACCATTTGAAATATTGTCTAGGATTGGTCAAGTAGCCTATCAATTAGCATTACCACCTAACTTAAGAGTACATAATGGTTTTCATATTTTCGTTTTAAAGAAATATGTTCATGATGCTACTCATGTGGTTAATTGGAATGTTGTACGGGTGGAACCAGAAGGAGAATTCCTAGTGGAACCGGATTGTATCCTCGAGAGGAGGGAAATTACACTTCGGAACTGCACCATTGGACAAGTGAAGGTGCAATGGAAGCACCTTAGTCCTGAAGAATCCACCTGGGAATCAGAAAGTAAGATGCAAGATGCATATCCAATTTTGTTCCAGGGGACTTCGGAGGATGAGGAATAAATAACATCGAGGACGATGTTATATTTTAAGGGGGTGTGTATGTCACATACCCCAATTTTGTAAAATAATGTTGTCTTATTTTGATATTATTCCCAAACATTATGTTAAATTTAATGCTAAGTGGAAATTGATGACTCAGCAGAGTCAAGGATGTGAAATGTAATTCTGAATATTTAATTTTTAATAAATAAAAGTGGAGACAACAGCCTGGGAGAGCTGTTAAAAAGAGTGTTACTGGTCAAGTGGTGGAAGGAACTAGGTGGAGAGAAAAAAATACAAGTGGCAGCATCCTCAAACACTTCCTATGTTGCAGGTGGAAACTTCCCTGCATTTGGGCTCACGATCCCCCAAGAAAGTGGGATCAGAGCAGGTGGCTCAATTAATGACAACTAACCCAAAAAGACCTAGGCAATCTTATTAAAAGTGCCCAATGTAGAGAGCTGAGGCTGCTCATTCCAGGAGAAGAATCATTCAGGTGAATGCACTTCAAGGAATTTATTGGGAAAAGGAAATTGAAGGAAGGTGTTTGAGGGGTACACTACAGGAAGTTGATCTAGTGCAGCTTTGCAGCTGAAAGATCTTACTGCAGTGTGCAGAGTTGGTATTGAGTCTTAGGACTGGTACCTTCTTGATTGCTCCACCTAGTTCCATCCAAGCAGACAAAAATAGGCTCGAGGGTCCTGAGAAGTCATTGTTTGAGCGCTCTCCAGGAGTTGGTAGGGAGGAACGACCTCCCATTGTTGTTGTCGTCCAGCTTTAAAGACAGGTTTCATTATCTTTAATTCCTATGTTATAGTTTATCTCTATGTATGATCAGGAAATGCATGATGTTATGATATGCTGTGTTAAAACCTCTTAGATATTCTAGATTAAATCTGTACTGTGTTGAAAGATAAATCCTACCTGTGTTTTTCCCCATCTGGAGTAATCTAGATCGTACTCTAGCACATGTAGTTTGTTTAATTAAATGAAGTATGATAGGATTATAAATGAATATTTATGTTTTCAGAGAAGTGAAATGTTACTTTTTAATAGATAGATTCTTTCTAGAAAGATTATTAAATTGTTTGCAGACATGTTATCAGAAATAGACTGTGCAAATAGCATGTTAATACAGAATATTACTCATAGTATCGATTGACATTAGCAGGTAAATGTTATCAATTATTTTCTACACAATCCTTATTTACATAAACTGTACTTTTACTTGGAAATAGAAGAATTAGTCTTATCAACTGGAAGTTAATAGTTTATGATAAGAATAGATATAAATATATTACTGATAGCTTTTCACTTTGGTAACAATTAATCTTCTTATATCTATTTGAACTAAGTTAAGTAATATGATAAAGGTTACAGTGGTCTTTACTGAGCTTTAATTAGCTAAAAGATAGTAGTAACTTAAGGTGTTAGGTTAATTTCTTTTAAAAACTATTGTCTAACAGGTGCAATGGCATTTATAAAAGAAACAGAGTCTATTAAAAATAGTATGCATATAAATGTCGGGGTTTCAAACCCTTAAACTAATACATTACCATTACCGACATAATAATATTTTCTTGTGTAAACTTTGTAATCATCGTAGATAATTAAATAATCCATTCTCAGTCCTTTAAGGACAAATAGACTAAATGGAGAAACAACATAATTATTAACTTAAGAGTAAAATAAATCAAACAAGGGTTTTACAGGTTAAACCCTAACCTGCGAATTTCATCAAATATTCAAGATTTACATCACGGTTGTGAGTACAGCTTTCAAAATATAACATATAAAAACCTAATAGATACTCAAACAGATTTTAACTTCATTAACTTTCAAAAAGGGTATAAACCCTAAATTTTACAGAGTACAACTCAACGACTAGCAATCAAAAAAAAGTTGTAGCAAAGCTATCTTCACAAGTACACATTCAAAACTAACTGTGAAGCCAAGCTTCAACCAAAAACACTACACTCACAAAGTGCATCCACCCTATCAAGGGTTTGATTTTAAAACATGTTTATAATAACCTGTAACAACATAAAAACAACACAATATAACTCGTGGCAAGACGAGAAAGGGTATTCAAACCTTGGGTGAGTCCAACGACCACCCCAACTGCATTTAAGGAGAGAACCTATCCTTCAAACCATGGGTCTTACCCGAAATGGAGCCATGAGCCACAACTATTGCAAGGGTATTCTTCTTATTCCTATACGAGCTGCACTTCAAGAAGCACCTGCAGCAAGAGTAAACCCTTGTCAAAAATCATCTTACATGTAAAAGCTTGAAAGTATTTTTCTTAATCAAACTTGCTGCATACAAAAGAAATGTTGTTGTAATCTTTACCTGTCACAGGGAGTATGGTGAGCCATTTTGTGAGCACTGTCACCTACAAATGTCACAGTGTAGAACCCATCAACTGTCAAAACTTCACATAGTAGCAAGCTATGCAGAGCCGAGAAGAAAACTGAAGATTCACCAAACTACAGAGACTTTGGGGAGAAGGTTTCACAGGCAACAAAATGAAAACAGCAAGAAGAACATCTCCACGAATGAAAAAGAAATACTAACAATCAAAACCACTCATTGGAGGACGGAGGCAGCAAAAAGTCAAGGTTTAAAGTGACAGTAACCAGGAGAACGACGGCGGCCATGGAAGACGAGCCCAAGCAACTCTGGAGTAGCGTAAACTGCGGGACAATACTACTTTAGGTTAGGTTTCCTGAGCATTTTATATTCTCCACACATGGATAGGATTCCTCCACGTAGCCTTAAATTTATTCAACAATGAGGGTCGTGATCTATAGTTCCTGCATGGAGAAATATATTATTTGTTTGATTTTGCAGTGCGGGGTAAAACTATAACGACAGCCAATAATTTGGATCCAACCTCTAATCATTTTCATTATGTATCATATGCAACTAATCACCAAATTATTTTCATGGAAGAGTGTATGTTGACCAAGCATGGAGTCATGTATAATTATAAGCCAAAACCCTTGCCATAACAACATATATTGTTTTATATTAAACATTACCATGTTGAGTTAAGCGATGGTATAACTATTTTCTAACTTGGTTTTAATAAGTTAGATAGCATATGATATATGTTATGTTTTTATATTAGGACATAGTTGAGTCTTAGTATAGTTTTTCTAGAGTGCATATTAACTATTACAAGACCGTGGAAACTCTAGTAACAAAGCTTAAGACCCTTGAGTTGTTCCTTGCAAACTTGAACTCGATGAAGGTTGGGATTTGAGTGCTTGGTAAGTTAACCATTGATATACCACTCATTTTTATAGCTTGGGTATAGTAAACCCTTTTTACTTTAAGAATATTCTAAGTCTAATATTTATAGATAGTATCTTATAATAATAATTCCAAGAAGTTAAGGCTAGAATTGAATACATGACAATAACAAACTTTTGTAGATGAATGGCTCATCAAACAAGTCAATTATGCATAACTAAGAATTATAAATGAACTGATAACTCCCATAGCATCGAAACTATGAAGTAGTACATTTCTTAAAAGATTAAAGTATTATCATAAAAGTATGTCGTATAGTTTATGCGACATTACTTTGTTAATACTTGGGAGTATTTCCAACTTGGCTTTATGTCTAGTGGACAATAAGATAATTAGAGAGATAAAACTGATAATAGGAATAAGGATGATCCTATTACATTTTCAAAAGTAAATAGAACTCAGAGTTACACTTGGGAACAAAGTATGGGTAGCCTTAAGCTCTTGTAGAAGAGTATAATGGTCATAGTCTCTACATTCAAAAGTTCTTATTGTTTATAAGATAATAGGTTTTGAGTACCCTATAGAAATAAGTTAAGGGCCAATGATTATACAAACAAGACAAGATAATATTGCAAAATATTGTCAAGTAAAACAATGTTTATAAGTATTACTAACCACTTAGACTAAAGAAGAAATACACATATCTGAGATTCTAGTGGTAAAGTCGCAATTATGCTGTACTGTCATTACACTTTTTCCAAGCTTGTTTATTTGAACAATTGATGAAAATCAAATGATTTTACCTTACAGGAGCTATCTAGTGTTTAGCAGCTTATTGTACTAAGCTTTTTAATTTGCAAACAAAATATTGTTGACACTAATAAATCTTTAAAAATATATACTCGATCGATCATACTTGTAAAAACCTGTAAAAAACAGTATTCGTCTGCATTAGCACGAATGCTAAGTAAGCCCCGGATTTAAAAGTAGATTCCACCTACTAACATAAAAGAGCTAATCAGTAAACTGAAGCAAATAACACACAAAAAGATTTTTATCCTGCTACGAAAAATAAACTGTTAAGAAACCACTTACTTAACTTATCTTTAGGCTAACTATTAGCTGTTAGTAGAACCGCAGGTTATAACATTTATTATTAACTCAAAAATTTTAATTTTTTATGAAAAAATGGGGTTGCGACATGGCTTCCACCCAGTTGAACACCATGGGTGCCATGGCCTCTGTGGCGTACATCATGTGTGCCCTGGAAGCCTGGTGCACACCCTAACTCCCGGCCAACCTCTGCATGGTAAATAGGAGGATCTGTACAGCCCTATCTGTCACTACTTTGATGGGTATCTTCTTCCTTGATGTACTTGTCTCTAGTGCACAGTGACGATCTATAAGCTCTCGAGTGGTAATATCCCCTCCATGGGATCCTGTGAGTGAGATGGGGGCACCCCGTCTCGAGAGACCTGTCAAGAAGTAGATGTCCTCTACTTCCACCATAAGGATATGGGCCCCCACCTCGAAATATTGCTTCTCTGGATTCCACATCTATAGTATGTGTTCCAGTAACCACTCATGTGACACCATGCTTGGGGTCCGAAAGAACTTCAGGAGCCCACAGTCTCGTAATGCGGCAATACAAACCGCATTTCTTTCAGCAGCAACATCCTCATTGTCATGCGTTCTTTCTTTCCATATCACCATGTTTTGAGCAACCTAGACCTGCCAAAAACAATAATGATATGCATTATAATCATCCTTAAATCATTAAAAATCAAAGGAATGAATTTATTTTTCTTATACTATCAGTTTAAGTTCTCCACGGTCGGCACCGCCTGTGCGCCATTGGAGACAGGCGATGGCACCACTTGTCCACTGTGTTATTTGCGCGGTTCTCGGGGGGTACAATGTATCCCGCAAGGGGTAGCCACGGTGCCTGCTTTTAAGGTTTTAGGGCCTGCCATATGAGCTCAAAACCCCACCAAATCTCAAAATAAATGCTATGAAATGAAAGAGAAGGGTCTTAGCTGTCACCTGCAATTGACGATGCTGAAAACAGATGGTGGAAACTCCCAGTATTAGCTGCAGAAGATCTGGCTAAGAAAATGCTCCAAGTGCTCTCTGCTATAGGTAAATAGTGAAATGATTTGATTTTTTACTATTTACACGACTTATATAGGCATTTTTGGGTCTAACATACTGTAGTTTTGATATAAAATCATATTATAGTCAAATTTTATCTATCATAATCCCTTAATGCTAGCTATGAATGCAGTTAACACTTGTTTTTGAGTCTATTGCACGATAAGAGAACTATAGTAAGAATCTTTGAAAAGTTTGTTTATGGATTTTTCGCACTTTCATAAAATGGAAAAGGTCGATGAGCGTCTATTACGACACTTTGTCACGCTCGTTAAAATCTAGTATCAAAGGTTCGAGTCCATTTCAAGTTTCTTTCCAAGCTCGTAAAAATCAACATTGTTTAAAGTAGCGTCATGGATTCCTCTTTTCACTTATTTTTCAGGTTCTTTAAAAATGAAAAATTCATCGAGTCCGTTTTCGATTCTTTCTAGGCTCATAAAAAATGACATTGTGTAAAGAAACCTCATGGAGTTCTCTTTAAACTCTTTTCACGCTCCCTAAATACAAAAATATCGTCGAGTGATCTTGTTTTCTTCATGCTCGTTGTATTTGAAGAGTCATCCATTCAACGGTAGGTTATCTCTTTTTCAGTTCAGATAGGACTATTTACAAAAAAGGAACACTCCAACCAATCATGACTGGAAGAGTTCTCTAATGTATGATTTTACACTAATTCAATCCTTAGAGACTAAATCATATGAAAAAGGACCCCATTGGAGTCTTCTTTCGTATTCGTTCAGACTCTCTAAACATGAATGATACCGAGTTTTCTTTCAGTGGACTCATTAAATTAAACATTGAGAGACCCATTTTGGGAACGAACCCCTCCTCTATCAGGTTCGTAAAATATATGAGTTTGGACTTGTCTTTTACAATCTATATCGAGTGTTTGTTACCCTCTTTGAACTCGTAAAACTGAAAAGAGGCACTCATCAATCATGATGGGGGAAATGGGAAGGGAATCATCTTGTAAATAATGGCAGTTGTTTGTCGTTACCTTTGAACATCGCACTTGTCTGCACATCATGTCAGTCAATTGGGTATTCAGCTGATCTCTATGACGATCCACTTTCATGAGTCATGTCACTCCTTTGAGTCTTTCAAAAGAATGCATTGTCCACTGTCGCATTTTGTGTCTGTCCCATCCAATCATGCTGCCAAGTCTTTTTGTCGTGCCACCCGATGTTCAAAGGGGATTCGAAGAAGTTTTACCTCTGCAGTCTACATAGTCATTGTGTCAGTATCTTTGAGTCAGTCATATGGTTACTACATTCACATCATTCTAGAACTATGTTCCGAGTTTCATGTCGTCGATGTGGGACTCATCATGGCCCTCCTTTGACAAGATTTTTTCCCATCGACATCAACCCATCATCTAGGAAATAGTGTTAGAAACAATATTTAGTACCTTGAGATATGTATGCCTTAATGACAGATTCTCTTGCTCTCGACATAGGTTCACATCATTGACCTTTGATCGATAGAATTGACTGTGTGTTCGACATCAGGACATCTATTCACACTCAGTAGATTGTAGTAGAGTACCTTGGGAATCATTGACATTAATGGTGATCTCCCTCACACTTGTTAATGGTTCACATCATTGGCCGGTAATCAAGTGGTTTCTACCATGTTTGACTTCAGATCATTGTAATCACATGGATAGAATCGTACTTTGTGGAAGACGAGATGAAGACCCTGGGTATTTGTTTAAAGCGCTCATTGATTTTTCCCAGGTTGTGATGGAGTTTTGTATATCTAGCATGGATCCACATTTGTATAGTCGTGGCTATACTCAAATTTACGTCTGTATGACATAGATCTACATTGTATTTTTGGTAGCTATGTCCAAGTTTGATTCCTCTATCACATGGATCTACACTGTATTCTAGTAGCCACGCTTGTTTATTCCTCCAATAGATCTGCCTTGTATTAGTATGCATCCATGAGTTTGGTTACTTGTGTCTATGAGTCAACATACTGATGTAATACAGATGCCTACTTGAAAACATACTTCAATCAAGCCAACATTTTCATCTCATGGCCCTCCTTATTCTCTCAAAACTCTCGTTTATCGTATCCCTCTAAGACTCATTCTTTGGGGGGCATCCTGTTATACCAAAATTCTATCACCATCATGTGATAAGAACTTTGACATACCTACTTGCCCTGAATCCCATCTCTTGGAGTGGAAACTCATGGTTATTATCAATATTTCATGGAAATTCCCAGCACTGTGCTTCCTCTGTTGTCCAGGATTGGTACCTTGTTCGCACCGCCTATCGCCTGTTGCCCACAAGCGGTGCCACCACTTATGGCCCTTTGTCCATAAGCATTTCTTACCAAAACCTCTCTATCATTGAAGGAGAAACACGGTACCCTAGGTAAAAAGGGAAAAAGAGAAGTTTCTCGAGGCTTCTAGATGATAGGCCTCATGTCCTCCCTTATCCCTACTGTTGTGGGTCAGTTGAGCTCGAGATCCCTCATCCTAGGATCTTAGAGGCCACCTCACCCACTAATATCTCAACCTACCCTATCCATTAATCCTTATAAATATGAGCTCATAGCCATGGTTGAGAGGAGAACTCTTAAGGTATTGTCATGATGTTGGATTGATTACTTGGCCCAAGACCATTTGGGAGAGCATAGAGAGCTAGAGTCGAAGCTTTTGGGGATGGGAATGCTTGGTTTCATGGAGATCCATGTCAACATTAAGGCTTGGTTGTAAACTTATTCATATTTCTATATTAATGCAAGTTTATTTCTATCCCACATATATTGTTGTTGTTTGATTTCACATGTATATTGTTAGATTCCTTAGTCACTAACATAGATCAATATATTATATTCTGGTGGTTTCGATATGTTTGTGTGTTGAAGCTTATCGCAAGTACATAGGGTAATGATCGAAGCATTACATTCTAGGTATCTATGGCGTCTAGGGAGAGTCTTCAACCTCTGTCCTCTATTTGTTCTGGATCTGAACCATTCAGACCAGTGGAACACCTTACTGTTTGTAGGAGGTGAAATATTCCAGCTAACAAATCTAACGAATCCACTGGGTAATAAATGTATCAGTTGTTCTGATCTTCCTCAGTCTACAACTCTTGTCTGAATCCAGGATCCTTCTTCAATTCTCTTCTATCAGATCTACTTTCTGACTCAGTCTATTTGGGTTTGAAACTTCCAGATCTGAGTCATTTCGATCTTTTATGCTCTGTTTTCATACTCAATCTAGCAGTATTCACCTTGATCTAGTATTTTTCTGACTTGATCCATCGTTCTCTTTGTGTTTTGGTCATCTACAGGGAATCGCGCCTATGCTGTGTACGAGGAGTAGTGCCACCGCCTGAACAAAGTGAGTAGTATGCAGTGCCATTTCCTGTAACCCGTTGGCGAGAAGCAGTGCTGTGTTAGAAATTCTCTGTCAACACCTGAGAAGCATGGTTCCAGGTACGTATTATTCCAAAGCCCTTTTTCCTCATTTTTTTTGTAAAAATTTGAGTTTTGTTGCTTTCAGTTCTGCTTATCAGACTTGTGTTATAAAATCTAATGTTTGTGGCTTGATAATTTCATGGTTTAATATTGATTTGAGTGGAAATTCAAAAGCTTGATTAGGTCTTTTGATTGTTCATCTGCTTCTATGCTTGTTGGTTGTGCTTGCGAAAGGATTTCTTGTTTTCTGAAAGCTTATGGTATTAGTAAGATCTCTTTCGTTTCTATTATATAGACTAAAAGAAGAACACTAGATTAACTTCTAGGTTTCATTTCTTATTTGCATAGTAAAATTATTTTTCCTTCCTTTAAAAAAGAAATCTTTTTGACTGAGACTAGGGTATCATCATTGGGCGTTGAACATTGGTTTTCTGATTGGATTTACAAGCTTTGAGGATCTTCATGTTCTTTTGTCTCTTATGCATCTAGAACTATCTCAATCAAAAATAAAAATAAAAATGGTATTTTTAAGTTAGATTTGCTTATGTTTCGAGAAAATTGAAAAAATAGAGTGCATTTGCATATAGGTGTGGTTCTTGTTTTTCTTTTAGGAAAAGAGATTCTTCCCCTTCTCATTGCTTTCATAAAAGAGAAATTGGTTTGGAGAAGTTATTGCGTGTCTTTGATTTGGTGTTCATGACTGTTGTTTGGAAATATTTTTGGTTTTGAAACAAAAATAAAATACTCTCTTCCGTCCCGTAAGTAGGCATACTAAACGGTAAAGTGAATGTTTTGCATTAGCATACTGCATGGTTTTACTTTTCTGTCAAAACATCATGCATTCACCTAACCATCCACTTTAAAATTAATGGTAGTTATAGGTTAAAATTTACATAGCAATTGAGTGATAGGTTAGAGATGTGTTTGGGTGTCATTAAGAGTAGGAGCTGTCGTTATTTGTCAGCATTACATCCTGGGACTCGCGTGGTTATTCCATGTATCGTCAGTATATAAAATGACCTTTCACGTACCCTTGAGGTATATAGAAAGGTACTTCATGTACTCGATTGTATATCAGAAGGTTCCTTGTGTATATTTATGCATTAGACAACACTACTACCGATTCGAGCTCCCGCATACCTTGAGTATATCGAGAGACCCCACTAGGATACCTTATCTATCTGAGAAAAGCCCTTTGGCCATCTTGTTTAGAGCCATACACCGAAAAAAACATTCAAGGAGATTACTATGCATGTACCCTCAAGGTATATCGTGAGTGGCACCTTCTTGACAATCCTGGTGAGAGACCTGACTTTTTGAACTCCTCCTATCATTTTAAGTGTGCATGTTTTGACCTATAGCTTGTGTAGGGAAGTTTTTTGGTGTGTTTTCTATATTTTCAAACCCTAGGTTAGATAGGAACTGTACAAACTGGATGAGTTAAGACAGTCCAGAAGAGTACGGGGCTTGCCACCCGATTTTACTCCTGGTTTAGGAGAAAATATAATGGAAGCTATCGACCAAGGAGTTGCTACCACCTCCCAAGTGGGAGATAATGTGGTTGCGGAAAGTGGACTACCATATTCTTCACACTCACCTCCCTTGGTCCAACAACCTTCTCGGGGAAATGCCTCATTCCATTCTCCCATGAAAGGTCATGTTGACGATACAACCCATTCGGATTATTGTCCCAATGCTCCATTTTGGGATACCTCTATAGGATAGGCCATTGCCTCATTTGGCACCAATTTAAACTCTTCTGAAGATGAAGAAGAACGTAGGCAATACCATGCTTCCATTCTCCATGCACACGAGATTGATAAGCAAATAGATGAACTATTAGGACCAACACCATCACGTTCCACATCTGTTCCTGTGGGATATCGTTCACTTGTCGATTCTATGAGACCTATTGAACCAATTATAGATCGTGTAGTAACACCACACAACCCAGGTCAAATTACCAGCCCTATCACCTCTCATGTTATGTCTGTTCCTAATCCTCCCAGGTCTTCTGCACCTGGGGCTCAACCTTCAATTCTCATTTCGTCAGTACCTTCTAGTGTCGGGGGGAAACCCATGGCACGACCTATGTTATCTGATCCCATAATTGTACCTAGTCAAGGGCAGACCCCTAACATAAAACCATCTATAGTTTATGTCCCTCCCACCCATACTAATGTGGTGAATCCCCCATCTAGTTCAGGTCAGCCCTTGGGGGCCCAACTCATAACCGTTCAGTCTTCTGGAGGTTATGGTTGTCAAATACTTGTAGGTAATCATCCACCCAATCCTATAGGAATGCCTTATGCTGGAATTCCATACCCTAGTAACACTTTTACACCATGGGGGAAACCCAACTAGTCTTACATGCCAGCTATGGGAGGGATACCTATACATACTGCGGGAGGTACCGGAGGACCTCCTTACGGAGGTCCTCCCCCTTGGGGACCTAATGGTCCCAAAGGATCTGGAAAATTTCCTCCTTACGGTCCTAGTGGTCCTAGTGGTCTTGGTGGGCCTGGTGGCTTTCCTCCTTATGGCTCTGGAGGGTTTGGTGGCCCTCCACCTAGTGGTCCTGAAGGCTCTAGAGGTTTACCTCCTGGTGGCTCTTGAGGGTCTGGTGGTCCTCCTCCTGGTGGTCCTGGTGGTCCTAGTGGTCCCGATGGTCCCGGTGGTCCCGATGGCCTTGGTGGTCCTCCTCTTAGAGGCCCTAGTGGTCCTAGCGGTCCTAATCCCGAAAATCAACCCCCTACGGGAAGATTTTCCGGTAGTTCTTCGTCACAGCAACCTTTTTTTCAGTCAACTTATGGTCCTATTGGTAATTATATGTCATATCAATATTACCAGTATGTGCAACCCAACCGACAGTTACCTTTCTTATCAACTTTGGACTTACCCAATTTGTCCAAGTTGATTAATGACCCCATTCGACACAATCCCTCGTGGCCTCCTATTCAGGTAAAGTTACCATTGGATATCCCAAAATTCGATGGGAAGCAGGGAGATGATTCGAAGAACCATGTTATGACATTCCATTTGTGGTGTTCTTCCTGATGGATGACTCCATTCGATTAAGACTCTTTCAGCGAACTTTGACCGGTACGACCGCGAAGTGGTACATTGAACTCCCACAACATTCATTTGTGGATTTTGCCTCATTGGCAATAGTGTTTCTTACACACGTTCAACTCCCTATTCGTTATGAAACAGGCACTGATCTTTTAACCTCTCTATGACAGAACACATCCACCCACATTTCTAATCATATTCATGAGTGGAGAAGGTGGAGAAGGCTTATTAAGGCCCCTGTTGAAATATTGTAACTTCGAAGAATATTCTATATGTATCGTTTGTGGTCCCCGATGGTCCTACCGGGAGAACCACTTGTATTATCTTGTACCCCGATGCTTCTAATCGGAAGAACTAATAAGAGTCATGAGGTTGTCCCCTCTAATTGTAAAGGTGGGTCCATAGCACCCCAGTGTGGTTACTTGAGCCTACATGTGTAACTCGAGCCTACATGATTAACTCGAGCCTACATGTCGGATGAGTTAATTGAAGTGAACGGATGAATATAAATAGAGGTGTATCTCTCCTCATTTGAGCACACACTCTCACTTGTGTAGCGCATTAGTGGAGAAGAGAAGAGTAGCTGGAGAAGGAGGAGGATCAGGCTTTGATCTCCTTGTTGGTTTTACCTTTTATCTTTCTGGGGCATCTAGATTAAGGAATCTTTTCCTGGGTTTTTCCCTTTAGGGCTTTCCCAGGATAAATCTTTGTGTTCCTTTTGTATGGTTGTTCTTGTCTATCTTTCAGTGATCCTGTTTATATGCTTTTGTTATGAATTCGAAATGAAATACTAATGATCTAGATTAGCATATGAAAATTTAACATGGTATCAGAGCCACCTTGAAAGAAGGAATTGTGCAACTATATAATCTATGTTTTCTTAATTTTTGGTTCTCTCTCCACAATTCATCAGCAAAAGAAGGCTAGGCTGAATCTCCATTGAAGGGCACATCTTTCTGTCGAAGCAGAATTCAATTTCGAGCATTTTCAGTTTTCGGTGCGGGAAATTAGGGCTTCTTGCAGAAGAAGAATTTTTGAGTGAGCCTAGCATAGGATTTATCTACTCATCGAAATCTAAGTTTAGAGACTTGGATCAAGAAATTTGGTTGGGTGAAACTCCAAGAAAGTCAAACCCTAGTTTGACCCCGATCTGGAAAAACCCTAAATACTAAAACTGCTAAGTTTTGGTATATTCGCTATATCCTGAGATTGGCAAAGTCTCAGTTGTTTAAAATTGCAAAGGCCAACGATGAAATCTTGATTTACATTGTGTACAAAATTCAGCCTCATATTCGCTATATTCTGGAAGATATGATCCCTCCAAATTAGGGTTCTAGCCTCTCCCAGAATTCATCCCTAAATAGGACACCTAGGAATAATTGATGTATTGTGGGATACAGAGGTCCAAATGGAATTCAGGAAGATGTTCCAGAAAGAGCATGGAATTTAATTTCTGTATTCCAAATTTTAGAACCTGAAAATGAACCAGTGACACGTGGCATGCCGTACAACTTCACTATTCTGAACAATCCTGTAATAGGTCACCATGGTGTTGGATCAAGGACATGCGAGGTTAGCTCAGTGAGAAATTTTAGACATAGAGGAGCAGTAATTTCGGAGATATCACAGAAACAGTAATAGGCATTTCTGCAGAAGAAATTGGAAAACTAGGGCTTCCTGTTCCAGGAGCTTCCCTCCACTGTTTTCAAAAAAGGAGTACATTGGAAAGCTCCATTTAAAGAGATCTATCTTTCTATCCAATCAGATCTGAAAGATTCCAAGTTTTGAAAATTAGGGTTTCTCTGACAAACCCTAGATCAGCCAGCTCCGGAAGCAGGACGGACACCTCAAATCGGTAAGATCTAATCTTTTTGCTATTTGCATTTGAGGTTCTCATTTCAAAGTGATCTATCACATTAACTTGATGATAAGCTTGGTGAAGTTGAAAACTTCCAAGCATGTAAGTATTTGATCTCTCTGAAGAAAATAAATTGGACACCTACATGAGTAGAGAGGTTCCAGTTCTAGAGGGAGATGAGCCTCAAAGCCTTACACAAGAAGAACTCGATCAAGGCCAAGAAGATCATTGTTGATTCAATCACGGATCAACTTGTACCACAAGTGTCTTCCCTAAAGACACCAAAGATGCTTGATTCCTTGATCAAGATATTTGAAGATAAGAACATAATTCAGAAGATGGATTTGAGAAAACAGTTGAAGAATGTGAAGATCCAGAATGTAGAACAACTTGAAGCGGTAGAAGAAGAAGTATGCAGAAGTGGTGATAGCCACCTTGAATGGCCTCCCATGATCATGGGATTCATTCATGTGAAGAATGTATACCAGAAGTAAGTGATTACTTTGAGCTCGACTAATAAGAAGAGAAGAAGAAGATGGGAGCAATTGAAGATCAAGCTCTCACCATTCAAAGAAGATCCCTCAAGCGATGAGGAATATGAAAAAATCAATTCTTGAAGAACCTCTTATTCACCTTATAATTTGGATAAGAAATGATGATTTCATGAATGAAGAAGATGATAAAGAAGAATGATCAAGATGGAGTCTACCCACGAAAGAAATAAAAGATAAGTATTCAATTGCCATTTCATGATATTGTTTTGTTATACATTTGATTGTATTCAGTTGTTGTGTTATGCATGATAGATTGTTTACATTAATACTACTAATATGCATGTGATGGGTAAGTATCTCATGGCGATATACAACTCTCCAGTCCTACTTATCAAACCTCTTTGCTGACATATTGGATTAGTGCACAATCTCAATGATGTCATGGAAAGGTCCTGTACAACCCCCTACAAGAAAAGAAGGACGAGACTTGTTCCGAAGAACAAGTGATGACAATTCAATAAACATGAATCTGAAGATCCCAGGGTCAGAGACACCATGACGGAAGAAAGAGCTTCAGAGAGCGGTAGATCCACCTCAAAGGATGAAGACCACCATTCTCAAGATGAAGAAAAGAATTCTATGAAAGAAACTATGATCAAATAATAACAGTTGATCATGGGGAATGATGTATACGATATGATTTCGAGACATAAATGGAAGTACATAGTATCCTCCATATGGATCTACAAGAACAAGTGTACAAAGAAAGGTTTGTGATTTGCCTCATAAAGAATAGACTATGACATGACATACTCTATTGACCAGTATATATCAAGCATAGAACCACCTGTACAGAATGAAGAAGGAAGATAATACTCCACTTCAGGGGGAGTGACTACAGAAGATATCTGAGTTCGACACGGTACGACATGATGGACATATTCTTGATGGATCGAGACTTTACCAAGATTAAAGTGGGTTCCAACCTTCAAAGTTGAATGCAGAAGACTAGGATATGTTGATGATCTGACAAGACAAACTCATGGAAGATGTTATGATGAAAGAATACTAGAATGATGTATCATATATAGTTCCCAAACCAGAAGAAAAGAGTATTGTATCCTCCAAATGGATATACAAAATAGAGCATGCAGCTAACGGAAGTATCGAGAAGTATAAATAAATATTTGTGGCTAGAGGTTTCTTTCAGAAAGAGGGAATTAATTCTGAAGAGACACTTACTCCAGGAAGCAAGGTACACTTCCTTCAGAACTATCATGGTAGTTTCTTCCATGGTGAAGTAAAGACAAGCCTTCCTTAATGGTATGATTGAGAAAGAGTTTTACATCGAATATTCACGAGGATTTGAAGTTGAAGCTAGATGGAATCACATATGCAAGTTGAAGAAGGCCCTCTATGGCCTGAAGCAAGCTCCCATAGCTTGGTATGGAAGAATAGATAGTTTCTTGTCAAGCATGGGATTTACCAAGAGTAAAGATACTAACCTTTATCTCAAGGTTGTAGAAGATGAACTTGTCATCCTGTTATTATATGTGGATGACTTATCCTTGACAGGAAATAAGAAACAGGTCATGGAAAGCAAGAAGAAACTAGCAGAAGAATTCAAGATGAAAGACCTTGGGTTAATGCATTATTTCCTAGGTCTAGAAGTATGGCAAAGTTCAGAAGAAATCTGTCTCAACCAGGGAAAGTATGTGGTAGAGATATTGAATAGATTCATTATGTTGGAATGCAAAGTCATGGCCACACCCATGGACTCCAACCTGAAGCTGTTAGCTGATGACTCATCAGAGTTAGTGGACATGACTCATTACAGACGGATCATTGGGTCATTGATGTACTTATCAAATACCAGACCAGACATTTGTTTTGCTAGGAACACCTTAAGTCAATATCCTGTTCAACCAAGACAAGTTCACCTAGTAATTGCAAAACATGTGATGAGATATCTGAAAGGGACTATAGACTTTGGTTTATATTATGATGGTAGCCATGAGTATATATTGTATGGATACATAGATGCAGATTGGGCTGGAAGTATCTCAGACAGGAAAAGCACATTAGGTAGATGCTTTTGTTTGGGGTCTGCTATGAGTTCATGGTTTAGCAGGAAACAGTCCAGTGTTTCTCGTAGCATGGCTGAAGTAGAATACATAGCATATTGCTCTGCTAAGTTGTGAAGCCATATGGCTTCGGAAGCTGATATCAGGTCTCTTTGCACTGAAGATGGATACTACATTGATTCTATGTGATAACGAGAGTTGTGATAACAGAGAACCCTATGTTCCGTCGTAACACATAGAAATCCGATATTTCTACATTCAAGATAAGATGCAGATGATGATGTTTAAGTATTCCCATACTGAAGATATAGATGATGTTTTAGTATTTACATACTATAGATGCAGATGATGGTGATTCCATATTTCTATATTGACATTAGAGGAAATTTGGGGTCTAAAATGGGCCTTATAAGAAAACGTGCCAAAATAAGTTTTTGTGAGTTGTAATTCAAGAACCAATAGAATTTCAATAAAATAAGTCAACCATAATGGTTGAATTGACATATTTGTCATTAAAAAAAACTACTTTTTTTGTTCGTATTTTCGACATATTTCATTGTGTTTTTACTCAAATTTCGATCGGGAGAGCTCGTTGGATGTGGAATTTGATTCCACATCCAACGAGTACCCACACTGCATACTTTTGACGGACCCTGCTACCCCAAAAATAAGAAATACCTGAAAAAATGTGATGATGACATCATGATCACGTTTTTTCAGGTATTTCTTATTTTTGGGGTAGTAGGGTCCGTCAAAAGTATGCAATGTGGGTACTCGTTCGATGTGGAATCAATTTCCGCATCCAACGAGCTCTCTTGATCGAAATTTGAGTAAAAACACAATGAGATATGTAAAAAATACGAACAAAAAAAGTAGTTTTTTTCTTTCTTCCTCCAAAATTACTCAATATTATTTTATTATTTTAACTATTATTTTATTATTTTCCTTAGGAGGCCCATTTTAGACCTCAAAATTCCTCTAATGATATAGAGATGATGATGATTTCAGTATTTCTATACTGAAGATATAGATTATGATGCTTTCAGTATTCACATACTGGAGATACAGATGGTGATAGTTTAGTATTCACATACTGAAGATGTAGATGATGATGGTTTGGTTGTTGATGTGCTAACGAAGCCTCTGTATCGAGTAAAGTTCGAACACTTTCGAGACAAGCTTGGTGAGGTTCGGAAGAACCTTCCTTGAAAGGGGGAGTAGTGATGTTGCAGTGGGATTTTATCATCCTTGGGCTTCTGCCCTAAAGTGATCCAGTGACCTCGGTCCTCAAGAATGAAGAGGGATTGTATCATCCTGGGACATCTGTCCAAAAGTGATTCGATGACCTTGGTCCTTGAGAATGAAGAGGGATTGTATCATCCCGAGACATCTGTCCAAAAGTGATCTGGTGACCTCGGTCCTCGAGAATGAAGAGGGATTGTATCATCCTGGGACATCTGTCCAAAATAGATCTGGTGACTTCGGTCTTCGTGAATGTGGTGGGATTGCATCATCCTTGAACTTCGGTTCAAAATGTATTCGGAGGTATCGGCCCCTGTGAATGTGGTAGGATTGCATCATCCCTGAACCTCGGTTCAAAATGTATCCAAAGGTCTCGTCCCCCATGAAAGTGGTGGATTGCATCATCCCTGAACCTCAGTTCAAAATATATCCGGAGGTCTCGGCCCCCGTGAAAGTGGTGGATTGCATCATCCCTGAACCTCGGTTCAAAATGTATCCGGAGGTCTTGGCCCCCATGAAAGTGGTAGGATTGCATCATCCCTGAACCTCGGTTCAAAATGTATCCGGAGGTCTTGGCCCCCATGAAAGTGGTAGGATTGCATCATCCCTGAACCTCGGTTCAAAATGTATCCGGAGATCTTGGTCCCCATGAATGTGGTAGGATTGTATCATCCTTGAACTTTGGTTCAGAACGAATCCGGTGACTTTGGTACTCGAGAACGTGTGTTGATCCCATAATTCCTAGAGGAAGGATTGTCTGAGTTCCACATATGTGTTGATCTTGTAATTCCGAAAGGAAGGATCATTAGTAACTCTGTAAAGACCTAAATCCCGTAATTCTGAAAGGAAGGATCATTGAATTGATCCCGTAATTCCAATAGGAAGGATTGTCTGAGTTCCACAGATGTGTTGATCCCATAATTCCAATAGGAAGGATTGTCCGAGTTCCACAAATGTGTTGTTCCCATAATTCTGAAAGGAAGGATCATTAGTAACTCTGTAAAGACCTAAATCTCATAATTCTGAAAGGAAGGATCGTTAGTAACTCTGTAAAGACCTAAATCCCATAATTCCGAAAGGAAGGATCATTGGTAGCTCCGTAAATACTTGATCCCGTAATTCCAACAGGAAGGATTGTCTGAGTTCCACAAATGTGTTGATCCCATAATTCCAATAGGAAGGATTGTCTGAGTTCCACAAATGTGTTGATCCCATAATTCCAATAGGAAGGATTGTCTGAGTTCCACAAATGTGTTGATCCCGTAATTCTGAAAGGAAGGATCGTTAGCAACTCCGTAAAGACCTAAATCCCCTAATTCCAAAAGGAAGGATAGTTAGTAGCTCCGTAAAGCCTTGATCCCGTAATTCTAAAAGGAAGGATCGTCTAAGCTCCATAGATGTGTTGATCCCATAATTACAAAAGGAAGGATCGTTAGTAACTCCGTAAAGACCTAAATCCCGTAATTCCAATAGGAAGGATCGTCTGAGCACCATAGACATGTTGATCCCGTAATTCCGAAAGGAAGGATCATGTTGATGTTTTGATGATGATGATGTTGATGTTTTGATCATGTTGATGTTTTGATGATGATGATGTTGATGTTTTGATGATAATGATGTTTTGGTGTTGATGATATTTTCATGATGATGTTTCTAATCAAAAGATCGGAGCATGATGATGATGTTGTTGCTGATCGAAAGGCCAAAGTGTTGAAGATGATGTTGCTGATCGAAAGGTCAAAGTGCTGAAGATGATGTTGCTGATTGAAAGGCCAAAGTGCTGAAGATGATGTTGCTGATCGAAAGGTCAAAGCGTTGAAGATGATTTTACTGATCAAAAGGCCAAAGTGCTGAAGATGATGTTGCTGATCGAAAGGTCAAAGTGCTAAAGATGATGTTGCTGATTGAAAGGTCAAAGTGCTAAAGATGATGTTGCTGATCGAAAGGTCAAAGCACTGAAGATGATGTTGCTGATCGAAAGTTCAAAGTGCTGAAGATGATGTTGTTGATCGAAAGGTCAAAATGCTAAAGATGATGTTGCTAATCGAAATGTCAAAGTGCTGAAGATGTTGTTGATCGAAGCAGTCAAAGTATTAATGATGATGAAGAATAAAGATTGAAGATGAAGACTACATAATGTTGAAAAGATTCCAATGATTTATAGATGTATTACCCTGATGATGTTGATGATGTCCTCTATCTCTCTCCTACTATTGTTGTTGTTGATGTTGTTGTAGAATACCCTTCTCGTTAAGGGGGAGTGTTGAAATATTGTAACTTCGAAGAATATTCTATATGTATCTTTTGTGGTCCCCGATGGTCCTACCGGGAGAACCACTTGTATTATCTTGTACCCTGATGCTTCTAATCAGAATAACTAATAAGAGTCATGAGGTTGTCCCCTCTAATTGTAAGGGTGGGTCATTAGCACCCCAATGTGGTTACTTGAGCCTACATGTGTAACTCGAGCCTACATGATTAACTCAAGCCTACATGTCGGATGAGTTAATTGAAGTGAATGGATGAATATAAATAGAGGTGTAGCTCTCCTCATTTGAGCACACACTCTCACTTGTGCAGCGCATTAGTGGAGAAGAGAAGAGTAGCTGGAGAAGGAGGAGGATCATGCTTTGATCTCCTTGTTGGTTTTACCTTTTATCTTTTTGGGGCATCTATATTGAGGAAGCTTTTTCTGGGTTTTTCCCTTTAGGGTTTTCCTAGGATAAATATTTGTGTTCCTTTTGTATGGTTGTGCTTGTCTATCTTTTAGTGATCCTGTTTATATGCTTTTGTTATGAATTCGAAATGAAATACTAATGATCTAGCTTAGCATATGAAAATTTAACAGCCCCCATTCCGGATCAGTTACTAGCTGATTGGTTCACTAAATCCTTGTTTCCTCCTATCACCCAAGATGTGGCTATGGGCGGTGTCGTTACCGAAGAGTAGGCTATTAGTAGGGCTCAATACCTAGACTTTGTCTATTCCCAGTCTAGAATTATTTATGACTTGATTCCTCAACCTCCTCACACCAGCACTGATCCTTCCAAGCCACCAGTAGAAGTACCTATTGATGGGATTGTTGGTTCAATCCAGTCCCCATCCATAGCGAAACCTACCAAGTAAACCCAAACTGCCACCCCTACTCCTTCGAATCCTAAGGTTTCCGCCGAGGTCAATTCTATTCAAAGTACTCAAACCTCAGGTAATAACAAGAAGAAAGGTAAAAATAGAAATAAAAAACCTGGAAACCAATAGGAGAATCCACAACCAACCAACAGTTATAACGACAAAGGGAAAAGGAAGGCAAAATATCCCTGTCTGCTATGCGGTGGGGACCAATTTTCAAAGGAGTGTCCTCATCGGGACGAAATCTCCCAGTTTCTGAAGTCCAATCCCGCAGCTGCAGTACTTACGGATCCTTTTCCCTCTCAACAACAACTGATAGACCACATGTCTAATCAGGGTGAATCTAGTTCATCAAAGGAAATTCGTATGATGTCCTCAGATACCATCAATCTGCAAACTTGAATTCAGAGTTATGAAAAACTCGCAGATAAGAAAGAAGATCAATCTTCTTCAAGGAAAGTTCCCTCTAATAGTTCTCTTGAATCCTCATCTACTGCCCCCTTATCTATCGAGAAGCCTACTCTCAACATGATTTTGCACCCACCTAAGAGTACTCTTCGGAAGGCTGTCTTTAATCCAAATTCCCGAGCTGCTCAATTTTATAATGTAGTTGAAGATCTTGCTTAGGCACCTTGTGCGATGTCTGCCTTAGAGGTAATCCAAAGTTGTTCTACACAGCGCAAGAAATTTTTGACAACATTAGGAGCTTTAGAACCGGATAAAACTAACTTTATTCATTTCAATGTTGAGAACTACAAGCCTATATTACCGTATAAACTTGATTTTCAGATCATTACAAAAGTAGTGGGAAATAAACTCTTTCAAATGGTACTAGATGAAGGAGCTTCAACCTCGGTGTTGTCTCTGGCTTGTTGGAAGGCTCTCGGCTCTCCCGAGCTTGTCACATCACCTATGACCCTTAAAGCGTTTGACGAACGGGGTTTTGTACCCCATGGTCTCATATCAGCCCTGGCGGTCGAGCTGGGGGGTAAAACCATTTCCATTTAAGTAGAAGTGGTAGATGCCCCTTTAGATTACAACCTCCTTCTAGGAAGGAATTGGTTCTATTCCATGACTACTGTTGCCTCAATAGTATTCTGAACAGTCCAATTCCCGCATCTAAGGGGAATTGTTACTATAGATCAACTTGATTTCTGTACGTCGGATGTTACTACCTCCACGGTTAATAACATCCCCATGTTAGGCTAGCCCCCTCCTCCTTACCAATCGATTGGGGTAGGCATTTTGAAGGATTCATCCCTTATGGGGATTTTCCATCCACTCCTCCTAGCACAGATACCACGATAGTCCATATGATCGCCTCATTTGATTATGAGCCTAAGGGAAAAAAGGTTGTTGATTCCACCTCGTTGAATCCACACAAAGCTATGTATGACACCATTCAAACCTTTTTCGATGATCACACTGATGACTTTTATCTAATGGCTTCGGATCCTTACCATTTACCATACTGGTTAGAACCTTCTCTTCCTATTCTAGATTATCTCTCTGAGACTTTTCCTTCCGATGAGTCCATTATGGAGATCATTAATATGAATGAGCCCATTTGGGAGGATCACCATCATAGATCCATGTTCCTCCCCAACACTAGTTCGGTTAGCCATGATTTTGCATCCTTGTTTCCTACTGATATTGTCAACATTCCCCAAAGTCCTATATTCTTGCAAGATATAGATTCTGAAGGAAACCTTTGCAACATTACTCAGACAAACCTGATTGACATATCAACTTGATGTTATTGAGCATGTTCATGTTGGGCAGAAGTGCTCGATAGATGAATCTGAAGCATATAAGGCACTTTTTAAGGAATTCCATGATATTTTTGCCTGGTCCTATGAAGAGATGCCGAGGATTGATCCATCCATTGTGGTCCATGAGATTAAAACCTATCCCATGGCTAAACATGTCAAGAAGAAACTTAGGCAAGTCCATCCTCGGAAGGCCACAACTATTAAATCTGAAATTGTGAAACTTCTCAAAGCTGGGTTTATTTATCCTGTACCCCTGACGGAATGGGTATCGAACGTTGTCCCTGTTAATAAAAAGTAGGGCACCATTAGAGTTTGCATCGACTTTATGGATTTAAATAAATCTTGTCCCAAGGACAACTTTCCTACCCTGCACATCGATCAAATTATCGACAACTGTGTTGGAAGTGTCATATTTTCATTCATGGATGGCTTCTCTAGCTATAATCAGATTGAGATATTACCCTCCGATCAGCATAAGACGGCATTCATTTTCCCATGGGGAACCTTTTCATATAAGAAGTTACCTTTGGGCTTGAAGAATGCTAGAGCCACGTTCCAGCGTGCGATGTCCTATGCATTTCACGATATTAAACATATTGTTGAACCGTACCTTGATGACCTCCCTGCTCATTCACAGCGACGGGAGGAACACCCTGGTCATCTTAGAGACATATTCCTGAGATGTCGTCATTATAATATACGGCTCAATCCACATAAATGTTTTTCTTCCTTTGAGACGGGACGTCTACTAGGATTTGTGGTATCCAAAGATGGCATCTAGATCAATCATTCGAATATTGCCTCTATTTTAGATCTACCAGCCCCAACTAATCTCCTTGAACTCCAAATTTTGCAGGGGAAGGCAAACTTTCTCCACCGTTTCGTGTGCAATTTTGCAAAGAAAACGCACAGTTATATGCGTCTCCTCAAGAAGAAAACTCCATTCTTTTGGGATGACTAGGCCCAATGTGCCTTTGATAATATTAAGCATGCTCTGACTCATTCACCCGTGATACACCCCCTAGATTATTCAAAGGACTTTCTCTTGTTGCTGCCTCCGTTACTACCATCGCTATGGTTTTAGTGTAGGAAAATCTCCATGGTCAGGAGCACGTGATTTATTACGCCAGTAAGAATCTTATGGATTCTGAAACCTGTTATTCATGTGTGGATAACTTAGCATTGGCTATGGTCATTGCTGTACAAAAATTTCATCACTACATTCTGCTCCACACTACCACCATATTGGCAGACCAGAACTCGATGTATTGCATCTTGACTCGTCAGGTGCTCGGGGGCAAGTACTCCCACTGGATCATTATCCTTCAGGAGTTTGATCTGGATTTTTCCAAGGCCACATCAAAGAAATCCTTGGTCTTTGCAGAGCTTATGTGTGATCTTCCCTGTGCTACAATGGAATTTGAGCCCAGTGATTCATTTTCGGATGAATTCCTATTCTTGATTAGAACTACATATCCTTGGTATGGAGATTTGCTGATTTATCTCCAAACACAATGATTTCAACAGCATTTATCTCACTATGATTGTCATTGTATCTGTCACCACGCGAAATACTATCTTATCCTGAATGATACCTTGTATAGACATGTTATTGACTCTATTCTCCTGCGATGCCTCACCCATGAGGAGGCTGAACATGTGTTGAATGATTGCCACTCTGGAGCATGCGGCGGTCATTTATCTGGGATGGCTACAACCCAGAAAATCCTTCGTGCTGGCTATTTCTGGCCTTCTGTCTTCAAAGACTGTCATGAGGTTGTTAAGAAATGACCACCTTGTCAACATTTTTATCCTAAAAAGCACACCCATCTTGCTCCACTACACCCCATCATTGTCGTTGGCCCATTCTCCAAATGGGGGATTGACTTCATGCATTGTAATCCTACCTCAGCTGGGGGGCATGGTTACATCATCGTAGCCATTGATTATTTCACAAAATGGGATGAGGCCATGCCTACATATGCAAAATATGGTAAGACTGCTGCTCTATTCTTGTTCAATCATATCATAGCTAGATTTGGAGTTCCACAGTCCATCGTCACTGATCACGGATCTCATTTCCGTAATCAAATGATGGAGGAACTAAGTGCCAAACCAGGTTTTCACCATGAAAACTCTACGCCGTATTATCCACAAGGTAATGCTCAGGTAGAGGCCATTAACAAAGTTTTGAAAACTATGCTTTGTCGGATGGTTGGAGATCATAAATCCAACTGGCACCACGTTCTTTTCTCCACCCTTTGGGCTTATCGAAATTCTGTAAAAACAACTATTGGTTTCACGCCATTCCAGCTTTTCTATGGACTCGAAGCTGTCTTGCTGATCCAATGTTAGATTACATCTTTACAACTTGCCATCGAACTTCTCCCAGACACTTCCGCAGAGGAAGAAAGATTTTTGTACTTGAGTAACCTTGACGAGACTCGGAGAGATGCTGCCTTGGCTAATGAGGCACGTAAGAAACGTGTCAAGGCGCAGTATGATAAATCTATCCAGCCTCGTCTCTTTAACGAGGGTGACCTAGTATTGAAATTATGACCAGAGATATGACAAACTAGGGAGGGGTAAGTTCGAGTCCATGTGGTATGGACCTTTTGTTATTTCTAAGGTGTTAGAGAAAGGAGCTTACAAGCTTGTTGATTATGATGGAATCCCTTTGTGGAAACCTCGCAATGGTTTGTACCTAAAAAGGTACTATGCCTAGGTTTTCTTGGATAGTATCTTGTATATATGTATATTGATTTAATTTCATTGTGCTTTTAGTATTTTCAATATGGTTTTGAGTTTAGTGTCTGCATCTGTTTATACCATGTTTTGGTCATGCAGATGGCTTTATACGGCTTCACTGATGGTGCTTGCCGCCACACCTTGAATATCACCTCAACTGCTCTGGTCCTCTATTCCCCAGCTGAATATTTGGTCAGTTCAGGAGCGGTTTTTATAGGTCCCGCTACTAATAACATCACCGAGTATGAAGCAGTCATCAGTCTTCTGATTGAAACTGCCTCTCAGGATGTTCGTGATCTAGTAGTCTTGATGGACTCATAATGTAGTGGCTGACTCATTAGCTAATTACATCCTAGATTTTCATATTTCCCATTCATGACATCAAATCAAACATGGTACATTGTAAATAAACATTCAAAGACACATAAAACTCATAGAAAATGCATCTTCCATTTGAAACATATAAACACTGTGCAAAATTTTGTATATATATATACGAAAAAGTTTACAAAAATAGGTCTCGAGACCTCATCCAAAGCACATAGGCTTTCAGGAAAAATCATCATACAAAATCCTGAAGCTGTCAAATTTTAGTACATATCTCATAAACTAGTGGTGCTCATGAAAGCACATCACTGCTCGAGCTACTCTACGTAGCAGCCTACTGAATCGACCTAGTACTCCCATTGTGGATCTCTGATATCTCATCGAGAGGTCATCTATGTCAGCATCTAGGATATCCAAGGTCAACCTCTCCAGGTTTTCCTCTAGCTCCCTAGTGATGTCATCACCCTATGGTACAAAGCGGGGTCTAGCTCGCCTATCCAATGGAGATGCTCCTCCAGGTCGCGCTGCTCCCACATATGCATGAGAATATGTAGGTCTCATCACTTAACATAAAAAATATAAAACATTAAAAAACATAAAAACATTTTCATCCATTTTAGGGTTTCTTGCTTCTCACCGATGTCACTCCACTGTCCTCCAGGTGGGAGTGGTAGGTCAGGATCTTCGGTGAATTTTGTGTCTGCATAAGCATAATCCTCAACCATGAGGATCTGATCTCGTAGCCATCTGAAGAATGGATCACCGAACTTCACCCTTCCCCTACCCGCTCCTGTGTGAGCCATGACCTGGACCCACCTCAACATACGAGGGTCCCGTGATCTCAGACTCTGGAAGACCACCTGAGGTCTCATCAGTGGAACTTGCTCAAAGAAGAAGCAGGCTAAAATGGAACCAAAACCAAACTGCTTTAGCTATCCCTGTTGACACTTAGTCAGCTGATCCTTGAATATTGGAAGCATGGCTTCTGCCCAGTTGAACACCATGGATGCCATGGCCTCTATGGAGTATAGGATGTGTGCCCTGGAATCCTAGTGCACACCCTAACTCCTGGCCACCCTCTGCATGGTAAATAGGACGGTCTGTAGGGCCCTATCCGTCACTGCTTTGATGGGGATCGTCTTCCTCGATGTACCTGTCCCTGGTGCACAATGACGATCTATAAGCTCTTGAGTGGTAATATCCCCTCCACGGGATTCTGCCAGTGAGATGGGGGCACCCCGTCTCAAGAGACCTATCAAGAAGAAGATGTCCTCTACTTCCACCATAAGGATATGGGCCCCCACCTCGAAATACCGCTGCTCTGTATTCCACATCTATAGTACGTGTTCCAGTAACCGCTCATGTGACACCATGCTTGGGGTCCGGAAGAAATTCAGGATACCCCAGTCTCGTAATGCGGTAATACAACCCACATTTCTTTCAGCAGCAGCATCCTCATTGTCATGTGTTCTTTCTTTCCATATCACCATGTTTTGAGCAACCTAGACCTGCCAAAACAATAATGATATGCATTAGAATCATCCTTAAATCATTAAAAATCAAAGGAATGAATTTATTTTGCTTATACTATCAGTTTAAGTTCTCCAAGGCCGACATCTCTTGTGCACCGTTGGAGACAGGAAGTGGCACTGCTTGTCCACTGTGTTATTTGCACGGTTCTCGGGTGGTACCGCGTATCCCATAAGGGGCAGCCGCGGTGCCCGCTTTTAAGGTTTTAGGGCCTGCCATATGAGCCCAAAACCCCACAAAATCTCAAAATAAATGCTATGAAATGAAAGAGAAGGTTCTTAGCTGTCACCTGCAACTAACGATGCTGAAAATGGATAGTGGAAACTCCCGGTATTAGCTGCTAAAGATATGGCTAAGAAAATGCTCCAAGTGCTCTCTGTTATAGGTAAATAGTGAAATGATTTGATTTTTTACTATTTACATGACTTATATAGGCATTTTTGGGTCTGACATACTATAGTTTTGATATAAAATCATATTTTAGTCAAAGTTTATTTGTCGTAAACCCTTAATGCTAGCTATGAATGCATTTAACACTTGTTTCTGAGTCTATTGTAGGATAAGAGAACTATAGTATGAAGCTTTGGAAAGTTTGTTTATGGCTTTTTCGCACTTTCATAAAATAGAAAAGGTCGATGAGCGTCTCTTATGACACTTTGTCACACTCGTTAAAATCTAGTATCAAAGGTCCAAGTCCATTTCAAGTTTCTTTCCAAAATCGTAAAAATCAACATTGTGTAAAGAAGTGTCATGGAGTCCTCTTTTCACCTCTTTTTCAGGCTCCTTAAAACGAAAAAGTTGTCAAGTCCATTTCTGATTATTTCCAGGCTCATAAAAAATGACATTGTGTAAAGAAACCTCATGGATTTCTCTTTAAACTCTTTTTAGGCTCCCTAAATACAAAAAGATCATCGAGCCATCTTGTCTTCTTTACACTCGTTAAATTATTTGAAGAGTCGTCCATCCGATGGTAGGTTATCTCTTTTTCTGTTTGGATAGGACTATTTATGAAAAAGGAACACTCCATCCAATCATGACTGCAAGAGTTCTCTAAGGATCCCATTGGAGTCTTCTTCCATATTCGTTCAGACTCTCTAAACATGAACGATACCAAGTTTCTTTCATTGAACTCGTTACATTAAACATTGAGAGACCCATTTTGGGAACGAACCCCTTCTTTCTCAGGTTCGTAAAATATATGAGTCTAGACTTTTCTTCTGACAAGCTATATCGAGTGTTTGTTACCCTCTTTGAACTCATAAAACCGAAAAGAGGCACTCATCAATCATGATGGGGGAAATGGGAAGGGAATCATCTTGTAAATAATGGCAGTTGTTTGTCGTTACCTTTGAACATGGCACTTGTCTGCACATCATGTCAGTCAATTGGGTATTCAGCTGATGTCCGTGACGAATCCACTTTCATGAGTCATGTCACTCCTTTGAGTCTTTCAAAAGAATGCATTGTCCACTGTCGCATTGTGTGTCTGTCTCGTCCAGTCATGCTACCAAGTATTTTTGTCGTGCCGCCCGATGTTCAAAGGGGATTTGAAGAAATTTTACCTCTGTAGTCTACACAGTCTTTGTGTCAGTATCTTTGAGTTAGTCATATGGTTACTACATTCATATCATTCCAGAACTATGTTCTGAGTTTCATGTCGTCGATGTGGGACTCATCATGGCCCTCCTTCGACGAGACTTTTTCCCGTTGACATCAGCCCATCATTCGGGAAATAGTATTAGAAACAATATTTAGTACCTTGAGATTTGTATGCCTTAATGATAGATTCTCTCTCTCTTGACATAGGTTCACATCATTGACCTTTGATCTATATAATCGACTGGGTGTTCGACATCAGGACATCTATTCACACTCAGTGGATTATACTAGAGTACCTTGGGAATCATTGACATTAATGGTGATCTCCCTCGCACTTGTTAACAGTTCACATCATTGGCTAGTAATCAAGTGGTTTCTACCATGTTCAACTTCAGATCATTGTAATCACATGGATAGAATCGTACTTTGTGGAAGATGAGACGAAGACCCTAGGTATTTGTTTAAAGTGCTCATTGCTTTTTCCCAGGCTGCGATGGAGTTTTGTATATCTAGCATGGATCCACATTTGTATGGTCGTGGCTATGCTAAAATTTACGTATCTATGACATAGATCTACATTGTATGTCTGGTAACTATGTCCAAGTTTGAGTCCTCTATCACATGGATCTACGATGTATTCTAGTAGCCATGCTTGTTTATTCCTATCATAGATCTGCCTTGTATTAGTCTGTAGCCATGAGTTTGGTTACTTGTGTCTATGAGTCAACATACTGATGTACTACAGATGCCTACTTGAAAACATACTCCGATCAAGCCAAAATTTTCATCTCATGGCAATGACTTGTTCTCTCAAAGCTCTCGTTTATCGTATCACTCTAAGACTCATGCTTTTGGGGACATCCTGTTATACCAAAATCCTATCACCATCATGTGATAAGAACTTTGACATACCTGCTTGCCCTGAATCCCAGCTCTTGGAGTGGAAACTCATGGTTATTATCAATCTTTCATGGAAATTCCCAACTCTGTGCTTCCTCTATTGTCCAGGAGCGGTACCTTGTTCGCACTGCCTATCCCTTGTTTCCCACAAGTGGTGCCACCGCTTATGGCCCTTTGTCCATAAGAGTTTCTTACCAGAACCGCTCTGTCATTGAAGGAGAAACGTGGTACCCTGGGCATAAAGGGAAAAAGAGAAGTTTCTCGAGGCTTCTAGATGATAGGCCTCGTGTACTCCCTTATCCCCACTGTTGTGGGTCATTTGAGCTTGAGATCCCTCATCCTAGGATCTTAGAGGCCACCTCACCCACTAATATCTCAACCTACCCTATCCATTAAGCGTTATAAATATGAGCTCATAGCCATGGTTGAGAGGAGAACTCTTAAGGTATTGTTATGCTGTTGGATTGATTACTTGGCCCAAGACCATTTGGGAGACCATAGAGAGCTAGAGTCATAGATTTTGGGGATGAGAATGCTTGGTTTCATGGAGATCCATGTCAACACTAAGGCTTGGTTGTAAACTTATTCATATTTCTATATTAATGTAAGTTGATTTATGTCCCACATATATTGTTGTTGTTTGATTTCACATGTATGTTGTTATATTCCTTAGTCACTAGCATAGATTAGTAGATTATATTCTGTTGGTTTTGATATGTTTGCGTGTTGAAGCTCATCGCAGGTACACGGGGTGATGATCGAAGCATTACATTCCAGGTATCTACGGCGTCTAGGGAGAGTCTTCAACCTCTACCTCTATCCTCTATTTGTTCTGTATCTGAACCATTCAGACCAGTGGAACACCTTGTTGTCCGCAAGAGGTGAAATATTCCAGCTAACACTTATCTAAGAGACCATGAGAGAAGAGAGACATCAAGGGGGATAGAGCATCTAGTTGTTGATGTATGCCTAGTTGCTAACCGTCGTTGTCAAGAAGAAGAGAGTGTTGATGGCTCGACTGGGTGCTGCGTCAAGATGATCAGTATTGGACTGTGGATAAGAGATTCACGCATTATTGAGTCAGATTAATCACTATAGGATTGTGGAGTAGAGATTCACATGTTGCTGAGTCAGGATGATCGCTAGAGGACCATAGAGTATACATTTTTTTTATGCGTTACATTTGTTTTATGTCTTACGTTCCCTTATTCTTTGCTATACTTTTCAAACTCTAATTAAGTAAACTCACCTCTGTTATATGTTCTTAAGCATTTGATTTTCTTGCCATTTCTTTTTCCACCATAACTCTAAAACGCTTGAAAGTATCAAACACATCATCTTTTCTTCTTGAAACATAGACCCAAAATTTCCTTGAAAAATCACACACAAACAAGACAAAATTTGTTTCTACCCCATACGAGATCGTAGGAGATGGACCCCATACATCTGAATGAATGTAATCAAGAACACCTTTACTGACATGACTACATGTTTTGAATTTTTTTCTACATTGTTTCCCAAAAATGCAATGTCTACAAAAAATCAAATCCTGATATTTCAGATTTGGAAGAAATTTGTGATTCATTAATACCTGAAGTCCTCTCTTACTCATAGAACCAGTACTTTGATGCCATAATTGAGTGGATTCTGACACCTCTTTAGATACTAATGTTGTATCATTAACTTGAGTTATTCCAACCAGTTTGTAAAGGTTTCATGCTTTCAGAGCCTTCATGACCACTAAATTACCCTTATATACTTTTAGTACTCCACTTAAACATGTAAACTTATAACCACAAGAATACAACACTCCCAAAGAAATTAATTTTTTCTTCAATCCAGGCACATGTCTAACATCTTTTAGTTTTCATATAAATCCATCAAACATTTTATTTTTAACACTTCCAAATCCAACAGTCTTACATGAATGATTGCCTTCCAAAAGAACTACACCATCATTAACTGTTTGATAGGAAGCAAACCAATCTTTGTGAGGGAAAACATGGTGCAAAGCACCAGAATCTAATAGCCATTCTTCATTATATTCAAATAATCTACAAATGTACAAAACCTCATCGATCATACCTAAATCATATGGAACTGAATTTTACTCATATTTGGAGTCATATTTCTTGGATTCTTGTCTTTTCCAACAGTCCTTCTTGAGATGACCAATCTTGTTACACTACCAACATTTTGATTTTCTCTTTATTCCCTTATATTTAGATCTGGAAGTACCTCTTGTATTTTCTCCTCTTTCTTTGGATTGGCCTTTAACAACTAATTCTTCAGGTGTAGAAGTTTAAAAACTATATTTCTTTCTCAATTCCTCAGACAACAATGCTCCAACCACAGTGTCAAATTCCAAGGTATCAGTTTTACTAAGGATAATGGAAGAAACTACTTGACCCCAAGATTGAGGTAAGGTACATAAAAGATCGATTGATTTATCTTCATCATCAATTTTAACATCCATACTAGTCAATTGACAAATAAGAGTATTAAAATGAAACATTCAAATTATATGCTATATTCGTACCTTCTTTTCGTTTTATACCGTACAACTGTTTCTTCAAGTAAATATTGTTTGTCAAATATTTTGTAATATACAGACTTTCTAAATTGCTCCATTATTAGGCTTGTTTCTAAATTTTTTTCAACGATATTAAACAATACATCATTAAGAAGACATAATTGAATTGTGCTAAGTGATCTAGCATCTAATTCCCCCCATTCATCATCCGTCATAGTTATGAGATTCTTTCTATTACCATCTAGGGATTTCTACAACCCTTGTTGTACTAACAGATCCCACATATTTAAATTCAACAATGCAAAGTTATATATGATTTACAAACATTTACATAACTATCTAACTAATAGTAGATTCTTAAATGTACTAAATCAATAGTTTGTAAGCCTCAGTGAACATTGTAAACAAATTTCTCAGTAAAACAGTAGTTTCCCCGACTTGCTCTTGTCGTCTTTCCTATAATTGGTCTTGAAAATTCGACATGACACTTTCAAAAAGACAATATGCCTTGTCGAGGGGTTTTTCAGAATTGGCCCCTGCTAGGATTGTAATAAACTGTCTTGCTAAACTCTTACACTTGGTCAAAAATTCAGTTTGTTCTGTTTTTATTTTCTTGAGTTGTTCTTTGGTTTTTTCTCTCTTGTGTCTAGATTCTTTATTGATAGCATCTGCCAATAGATCTAGTTCTTCTTCCTTGGACTTTCGTGGATTAATTTCCATTGTGGAACCCAATTGGGCTAGATGAATCAAAGGAGGTACCTCCTGCTGAGACTATTGTAGTTGTTGTTGTTGTTGTTTTTCTTGTTTCTTTTTCTCTTTTCTTTGTTTTATTCTCCTCTGTTCCTGCTCTCTAGATTTTCTGTCTGTTTCTTGTGTCGAGAGACTATTTACTTATGCGTTACGTGCTTTTTCAGGGAGTGTAGTAGTAAGAACAAGGCTTGAATGGTGGATTTGAGTAATGTCAGGCAGATTAGTGGTAGGTGGTATATTGTTGAGGGGTCAGATTAGGGGAAGGAGGGGGTGATGGTTTATCAGAATTTGAGGGTAATGTAGTCAGGATGGAATTTGTCAGTAATAGGTTGGTGATAGTTCCATCTATTTCAACAAGTTCTCCAAAGTTGACTTGGTCAATATTTTCGATAAGTTCTCCAGAGTTGACATGTTCGAAAAGTTCTCCCAAGTCGGTAGGTTTGACTGTTTCATCGGTGGGGTTATTAATGAGGGGTTCAATAAGTGGTGTGGGTGGAATTTCGAAAGGCTGGGGGATGAATGAAGAAGTCTATTCTACCACAAAGTCATTGGTTAAATCAATATTTATTTGTAGACTAGTCTTGGCATATCCAATAACTTGTGCTTCAATCACGGAGGATTGTGGATGGTAGGGACTTTAAGGTCCGACTACAGTGTTATGCGGAGATTCTATGGCTAGAAATGGTCTTTTTACCATAATTTTCTTCAAGTTGGGGAGGATGGATGTTAATTGGTTTATGAATTCTTGGATTTCATTTTCCTGTTGGATTTGGGCGTGGAGTGGTGTGGATAATGTCTGCAGGTATGGATGTGTGAGGGTAAGGGGTGTAGTGGTTGTCAAAGTTGGTATGACTTCTTTGATAATCTGGGTCAAATATGGAGGTGGTGGGGTGTGGGTGAGATCGATAGAAGGAGGTGTGATAATTTTTACTTTCTTTTCACTTGTGTGTTCTTGTTGCTCCTCTTCTGTGGTAAACTTGTGAAACTTTTCATCATATGGGATTTTGTTCCTGGAGGATTCTTCTAATATTAGGGTCGCACTATCATATAACTCTGCATTATCATCTTCAGTCGGTTCTTGGAGGATGAGTTTAAGTTTCCCCTTTCCTTTTTTTATGCTCTTCCTTTTCTGTCAAGCTTGAAATAACTCCTTGGCTATCCAATAGACATTTTCTTTAGTGAGTGCATATTTCAGAAGAGGGGTATCAGATTGGATACTCTCATCAGTTTGATGTGCTTCCTCCTGTGGCTGTTGTGAAGTTGTTAATGTGACCCCCAATGGGTTGATGTCACCAGTCATGTTGCTATTGAGAGTGAAGGTGCTTATATGTAGTCAAAATTCATAGTCCTATGCTTTCTTCGAATCGGTTAAGGGCTCGATTATTGGTTGATCAATTTTTCTCGCTATAGGTGGTATCTCCAACTCGGTATTGGATTGTTGACTGAGTTCTGTGAATATTTCCTCAACCAAAGGGTAGAAGTTGATTTCTTTTTTGATGACTCCATATCCTAGTAGATACTAGAAAAATGTATGGTCCAACTCAAGTTAGTCGTGTGATGTCGATGGAAGACTTCTTCGAACATTCTGTGGTACCTTCCATCGAGCAATTTTTATTTTCAGTGCTTGGAACCATGTTTCCAGCCAAATTTTTGTTGTTGTTGCTCCCAGTCGAGAACCAGTCAGGGTGAAGGATTTAAAATTCCACATTGCTAGTCAATTTGGCATAGTAAATTCCTTATCTCTAACTGGTCGAAGATGGTACATATCGATCCAGAATATCAGAAAAGGGTACCATATTTGGGCGCCTTCCACTTTGAAATCTACGCATATGTGCTTAATTATCTCGGCTAAATGTTCAGCCCAACGATATAGTTTCCCTTTTTTCGACACATTTTGAATTGCTTCCAGCATGTCGAGCTTTAGTTTGGAGCCTCTTCTAGTGCTGGTTAAATCCATATAGATAATTTTGGTAGCTATCTTTGGCATGCCATAGATGATTTGACTTATTATCAACCCTCTTGAGTTTTTTCCTATTGTTGTACCTGTCAGTTCTTCAACGAGGCTCGGATTTAATTTAACAAGAATCGACTGTCCCTTGTTTGATAGACCAACAATCCTATATATTAGATCATCGGTGGTTTCCACAGGTGTGTCAAAATAGAATTTACCATTATCATACTAGCCTACTAGGTGACAATTAATTGTGCAATTAGTTCTTTTGTTCCATCAGTACTATCCATAAGTGGTGCATTCATGTAGCCGAGGATTGTACTAGCACTTAATCTTAATATTTGTTGATTTTCTATGGTTTTTTGTTTTCAATTGATTGTAGAAAAGTTTTTATTTGTTTAGATGCTTCAACCAATAGTTCATCTTGAGGTGAAAATTTGAAGGCATTAAGAAATTTTTCTTTAATTTCATTCCATGTGAACGTTTCTCCTCATGCTTCTTCCATTTTACACCACTTATTTGGTAGATTATCAAGTGTATTTGGAAACAAGTGTGGTTATATTCACTCATCTCTATAACCTAATCTTCTCCACTCTTTTTCACATGTAGCAATGTGTTTCTCAAGGTCCTGCTTGAAGATAAGTATATTTGATTACATTATTGATTTATTCCATCCAAATATTTTTATAAAGTAAGTTGAAGTTGTCATCCATGTTTGTAGTCTCGATTGGTGTGTATCCCACCATCGAGCATATTGCCCTATGAATGTCTCGACCAGACTTTGGAGTATGTATTGTTCACCTATAGTTTTAGAAACTTATTCAACATGAACTGTTGGTGATTCATGTTCTTTGTATATAAGTGGTGGTTGGATTGACCTTCCATTCTTTGTTGGTGTCAGAAATGGATACTCTCTAATTTTTTGTTCAAATATTTTAGGGATTGTAATCACAGAAAAACATTGTCGGTTTTTCTTTTTAGTAATGGCCTGGATGGTCCAACATTCCTGTGCTTGTAATTCGTAATTTTCTAGTTCTGAATCATATAATTATACATCTGAGTTTTAACCGATCAAATCAGGATTCCTCAGGTGGAATTCTCCATACGTGTTAGGTTCAGTATAATATTCATTATTCTGTATTTGGTATAACTGTTGAACGTCAACATATTCATCTATGGGTTTTGTTGAAGGTTCTCCTTGGGATGGATAGATCAGAACAATGACTTTTTACCCATTACCCTTAAGTTTGATTCTTTCTTTATCTAATGAAATAGATGCCTTCATTTTATGTCCCCATAGTCAAAATACTAGAGTTGGAAGGAACTAGATCCTTCATTAAAGTTATAATTTTGAATTCGACTTTAGTTGAGATTCCTTTGATAGTCGTATCGACATTTTTCCAGACACCAATGGGTTCGATTAATCCTTGATTCACTAATTTTAAATATATGCCAGATTCTTTTAATCAAGGTTTACCAAGTTGTTCCTGTGTATCTTTGGTCATTATGTTTACCCGTGATCCGAAGTCGAGAATGACTTGTCAGAAGAGGTAGCCTTCAATTTCGAGATTAACTAATAGGTCGTCACCATGTTTATATTTTTTAATAAGTCTACATATACTTTTATCCTGTTTATCTTCACTAGAATTATTTTTAAGATTGTACATTAAATCTAAAATCTTTGGAACACACTCGTCACTATTTATTGGTTTAATTAGTTTGTTAATAGTCTTATGTTGAGAGTCATCATTTTCTTCATGTGTATCTAGTTCTTGGAATATATTTGATGCATCATTATATAGTCATTTTTGTTCAATAGGGTTAGGATAATCTTCTTTACTTTTTATTTTACTCATTTGTCGATTATCCATGCCATTTTTTGTTCATTTTCGATTAAAAATTTGTACATTCTTAGTTTGAACAATATCAAAATTTCGAACACTAGACAAGAAATTAACATTATTTTTATTGTTTATTTTTTCAAGCATGGTAGCGCAATCCTCCAAAGAGTGATCACCTACTCCATGACTTGTACAAAATTTCACATCGGTTCGGTACTTGTATGGGCAATCCACATGTCGATGTCCTTTGTCTAGGAATGCAAGGCATTGAATGGGCCGACATGGTCTGTTTTCTTAATTTCTAAATATCGGCCTCAACCTTGAATTCCTCCACGTCGGTTATAGTTTCCATTCTAACGCTCATATCTATGGTCGTCATACCTTTGATAATTATTTCAATAATTTTTGACAATATTATTATTCCTTTCCTTATTTTTGGCACTATTATTCTACGTGACAACATTCCTCTGATAGAGTGATTGATAGTTATGTCGATTTTTCAATTTTAACTAAAATTCTGCTGTCGAGTGGCTTTTGACATTGTATATTGCGCACCAGTAAGATTGATTGTTCTACATATTGTATGGGAAATATTTCATTGCATGTAAGTCATTATCCTAGCATATGTCACAAAAGCACTTCGTCTGCATGAACCAGATGTGTTGTCGACGGTCTTCCTATCGACAATAGTCTTCATGTACGACCAGTATTCGATCATTTTGTACACCAAACATCGTTTCCTCTGCAGCTCATTTTAGGCATTGATTTTTTCACGCTTTATAATTGTTCCTCAATATGTCTATAAACAGGATTTATAGGATAATCCTCGTCCATTTCTATCTGAAGGCCTTAGTAAGTGCATATTCATATGTGTTGAAGTTATCCATCTGAATATCCATTCAAATATTCTATTGTAGTCCAACAACAAACCACTGAATTAGCAGTTTCTCATCAATATTATATTCCAACTAGCCGCCAATAATTCCTTAAATCTGTTGTCATATTCTCAAATTGCTTATGTCGGTTTCTAAGTCGTGGTCTTCATCTTTTTAGCTGCACGATGCTTGGAATCGGGTATTTCAAATAATGACATAATTTTTTTTTTAATTTGACCTTTTGTTGTGTTGGGTGCTTTTTCAATGTAGGCCATGTACCAATTAAGTGCTCGTTTCTGAAGAGCACCAACCAATTACGCCATTTGACGGTCTTCGCTAGAGATGACGTTAGCCTCCCATATTGACTCACATACAAACCAGTTTCATTTGGGGTATTCATCTCCCTCATAGAGTAGTATATGAGCGATCATGTGTGCCATATCTTCAGTGTTTTTGTCTCCTTCATTTGGTGGGTTTGGTGGTGGTGGTGGTGGTGGGTTACTCCATGTAACTGTGTTTTCTTCACAGCTATTTTCAATAGAACATTTCTTTCTATTGATAGTGTTTTTTGTAATGGTCGTTTCCCTTTTGACTAGAAGTTGATTGCTTCTGTCAACACCCATGTAAAATTTTGTTCAAAATTGGCTACTTCTCTTCTCAGTGATTCAAACAGATTTGGTGAATTAGTTCTAGATGGAATTGGGTGGGGGGTGCTCCTCCATGTTCTGAGTAAAGTAGATGAATAATGCGAGAGTAAAAATAGGGTTGAGAATTGATCCAATTCCCTTCTTGTGATCAATGAATTAAAATATAGTCTCCATCATTTCCTGCATTGTCCCATCGAATCCCTACACCTAATTGGCCAGCTCGTAGTCCCAAGTCTTCTTGAAAAATGTCTTGCACTTGGGAACTCTCAGTAAAATTTGATGGGGAACGTGGTATTATATTTTGCAGTATAGTCACTTGGAGAGATCTATCTTTCTCTATCCACATGTATTCTTCCATGGGAGAAATCTCTTCATCAACACCCTCTTCCCGTCGGTCATGACCCGACTCTCACGGATTTCCTTTTGATTATGTCACCATATTTGCTTTCCTTTCTTGTTGGAGTGGAACAACTTGTTTTCTTCCCGTCACTTTCTCCTCTTTTCCCTTTCGATATTCTATATATCTAGAGTGCTTTTGTGTGTGTCTATTTTATTTTTTCCTTATTTTTAACTTTTCATTGTTGGCCTTGCATCTTTATTCATAAGTCGACGGTTGTTTCTCTACTTTACCCGAACATTACCACCTACTACTCATTGTCGACCCAAAATATTTTTACAAAGCTAGGGTGTAACTAGTTATTTGCATAGGAAGTACTCCCACTCTCTCTCTTGAACAAATTTTTCCCACTCTTTTTTCGTTTCTTCCCAGTTTTTATTTCTTGGTGGTGTCAGCAACAATGGTCAAGGTTCGACAATATGTGTGACGCCCTTGTCAATCAGAAATTTGAACAAAAGTCTCAATGGAGAGAACATAAATTCTTCAGTGATGTCGTTATATGATATCTCCTGAATGCTGTCAACAGAGACTCGTTCCTCAATAACACGGTCCTCATAGAATTCGTCAGCAATTATTTCGAACCACTCCAACAAATTTGTGCCACCTCCTCAAGTTATTTTTTGGCATATTTGTTGTTCCTTCTCATATACCATATTTCTCATCCAAGAGCTTCTTCAGTGTTGAGAGGAAGGACTCGAGAAAATTTTCATGTGTTTCAGAGAAGAATTCCTCCTTTGCTTGAGCAACAGTCAGATCTTTTTTTCTGGCATAAGTTTGCAGGTAGTTTGCTATTTTTTGGTCCCACTAGCCCTTAATCTCCTTCTTTGATATCATCTGGACATAGTCATTTTCGTATGATACATGTACCATTGGAAACAGAACCAATATTGTAATCAATCAAATTACAAGGTTACCAATGTTACATATATAGATTCATATAACAGTGACGGACCAAGAGACAAGGAATGGTAGACAGAATAACAATAACTTATATTACTCAAGAACACATGTGGGTTCATACAATAAAACAAACCAAGTTTCTATATAGCTCTACATCCTTTATAATTGATTTACAAACAGTTACATATCTACCTGTCGGTTCAACTAACTGACACAACCTATGAGGTCGACATAATCTACAATTAGTCGGCTAGAGGATCTAGTTAGCTTGGTCGACTAGGATCCTCCAAAAACATTTCCCCTTATGGGGTTTTACCACATTAGACAATGTGTTTATCTCTGGTTTTTTTTCTTCGTTTATCTAACATGTATATTAATCCAGAACTACGCAAGAAAATAAATAATTGACCAGTGTTGTGTAATTCTCCAATGAGAATGGAAAACACTTAATGATATGTGTCAATTGGAGGGACATAAAAAGTCGAGATGGAATTACTAGAGCTAATGTGGGACAAACGAATATATTAAAACCATATTTCAACAATGCATTTAACTAAATATGTAATCTATGCATCAGGTAGAAACCCTCAATAGGACATGCGAATCCACCATAAGAATTCTAACAGAACCCTTAACCAAACAGAGTAAAGTAGTAAACAAATTAGTTAATGGAATCGACACAAGCGAGGAATAGTTGGAAACTATGCAGGACTAAACAATATAAGAGTCTGAATAGTCAGGCATACCAGAACATAAGCGAGGAGTCGAACTAACTATACATAACACAAAAAATTGCGGACCACAAAAAAGTAAATTTAATATTGCAGACCAATACCTACAATGTTGAATGGAATGAATTAGAAATAATATTGAATCGAAAAGGTAAAACCAAAACCACAAGGAACAATACGAGAAGGAAAATGGCAAACGTTACTAAGCAAATAGAAATTCAACCAGCACAAACGTTTGCAGGCATAAAATCCAGCTACATAAATCCTTGCACATGACATAAGAAGAAAGCGGTATTGAAATGGTAGATGTCGACAGTGCAACTGAGCAGGAAAAACAACCAGCATGGAGAGGACTATCTTGGATAAACAACCAACCCGTAAGATAACAAGACTTAATGAACCATAAAACAAATAGGGGAACAATGAATAAATAACGTTGTCTAATATTCAAGAAGAAGGCAAGGATTCATTGAATATAGCTGAATTAAATGCATTGAACCACCTAGCATAGATGGCAGTAAATGCCATGACCTCAAAAATATATTGATTTGATCTCACACGGCCAAATCCACCCTCCGATGTCGTCCACTCCATCCAAAGTTGATGAAACAATCAAGACGCTTGTACAAAATCATTTAAATGAACTCCACAGATGATACACCAATGCACCAGCATAGTGATTGGCACAAATCCCAAGGCTTACATCATCTCTCCTGACCCAACGAGAATTCAGATAAATAGGGATTTAAAAATAAAAAAAATAAAGGAAGAAAAATAAACTTAACTTTTAACTATATCGGTAGTGTAAATGCATGCAATAATTAGATAGTCAAACAAAGTTTAAATGGAGGTGAATGATATATGTCCTTTGCAGGGACATAACAATGAGATCTACATTTCAATTTTGCACCAAATAAACATTTGTTACAATTTATTTAAAGTCATCTTTGGGATTCCAACCCATGTGGCAATGACAATATTAGGTCAATTTTCCCTAGCTCATTTGCATGAGACTTATGGTGAGTGAGGCAAGTTAGATCAATCTCAACTAAAGCTGATAGAGAGAGTTCAATGTGCAAAAAATATGCCCTTCTTTGCAGTAAATATAGATATGACTTACAATTGTTGTTCAAAAAATAGGATCAAATGCGATGCAAGTGAGTTATAAGGAATTAACTAGCATTGGAATTAATGTAACCCCCAATAGATGTAGAGTTACAAGGAATTAACCGGTGTTGTAACTAAATTAACTTGTTGCACACAGATCCAGAAGGAATTAACGATTGTTTTAATAAAGTTTGATTGTTGTTTTAACAGCTAGCATATATTTAAACAACCACTTGAAACAAGTCGCAACTCCTCTCTTGAGGGGTCAATCAAATAACTAGTAATTAGAGTAATTAGATTTCTTTCTCAGTTTCTTAAAGATGACAAAGAATACCAAGCTAGATGAAAATATTGAAGGGGCTGAAAAACTTTAGAGCATGGAAGTACAAAATCATGTTCATCCTCCAAGAGAATGATCTAGATCAATTTGTGAAAGAGGAAGTGAAATAACCAGAAGAAGATGAAGCTAAAACCAAGCACAAGAAGGATATGATCATAGATAAAATAATCATAGTTGATTAAATTAAAGATAACCCGATCCCTCAGGTATCATCCATGGAGACTCCAAAAGAAATGTTTGATTCCCTATCAAATCTATTTGAAGGGAGGAACATTAATAGAAAGATGACCTTGAGTAATCAACTCAAAAGTGTAAGAGCTCAGAAGTCAAATCAAGGATCAATTCGAAGCCATCGGTGACATGGTTGAAGAAGTAGAAGTTGTAATGACAACTTTGAATGGCCTTCCAAGATATTGGGAAGTTTTCATTTGAGGAATTTGTTCAAGGAGGAAACTAACCAAATTCCGGAAGTTATGGGAAGAATGTGTCCAAGAAGAAGAGAGGATAGCAGCCAGAGAACAAAAGATAAATGACAATGAGTATCAAGCCTTAAATTCCCATACCAAAGGAAAAAGAAAGAGTCATGGCCATCCTACTAAGACTCAAGGGATTAAAATACACAAGACAGATTTCTCAAGATTTGAATGCTTCAACTGTCACAAGTTAGGACACATTTCAATTAACTGTCCCATGAAAGCAGAAAGACTCAAGAAGATGAGAAGGTTTCAAGCACATGCTGCTGATGAAAAGGTTTAGGGCAGTGATCGAGAAGAAGAAGAGGAAATAAAGAAGAATGAAGATTCCAGTTAAGAGTATGTTTTGATCTCTACCCTAACTAGATCAGTCTCACCAAGAAATGATACCTGGCTGATTGATAGTGGTGCCTCCAAGTGCATGACTGGTTTCAAGGAGTCACTCTCATGCCTTGAACAAAAGGAATCTCCACACAAAGTAATGCTTGGATATGATTCCCAATATCCAATTAAAGGGTTAGGAGAAGAATATTATAAATTGGATTCTAGAAATCCTATGAAGATGAAGGATGTCCTCAGTATGTCCCAGTACTAAAGAAGAATCTTCTCTCCATTTCAGCCTTTAGACAAGAAAGGCTTCATAGTTTCCTTTATAGATGGAAAATTCCTCATGTGAACCAAAGGAAAAACTATTGATGATGCAATAGAAATTGGAGTAGAAGAAGGAGGTCTCTACAAACTAAAGGGACATACAGATTCTACATTAACAACCAGTACCATCAATCCAAGTGAGCTATGGCACATAAGGATTTCTCATGTTCACTACAAGGCTATTCTAATTGTAAGCAAGGTGGTAACTGTTTTACCAGAAATTCAGGTAAAACATGAAGGAGTGTGCAAGGGATGTGCACAAGGGAAGAATACTAAGAATCCCTTTCCGAAAAGTAATAGTAAGGAAAAATGGATCCTAGATATTATCCACTCATATATATGTGTGCCAATGCAAACCACTTCATTAAGTGGGTACTCTTACTATGCCTCCTTCATTCATGACTACACCAAAAAAACTTGGATATACTTCTTAAAAAAAAAAATGAAGTGTTTGAAAGATTCAAAGAGTTTAAATGCCTGATAGAAAACCTCTTAGAAAATAAAACCAAGATTCTAAGATCACACAATGGAGGAGAGTTTACTTCAAATGAATTTAATGATTTTTGTAAAGAGGCCCGAATTAAGAGGGAGCTCACCATTCCCTACAATCCACAAAAAAATAGTGGGGCAGAAAGAAAGAATAGATCCATCATGGAAGCTATGAAAGGCATGATACATGATCAAGATCACCCAATGTACCTATGGGCGGAAGCAGCAAGGACAGTAGTATATGTTCAAAATCGAATCTCTCATAGTGCTCTTGGGAATAAAAATCCAGAAGAAATGTTTTCGGTGAAAGACCAGAGGTAAGTCATCTAAATATTTTTGGTTGTACTGTATACATTCATATTCCCAAGGAGAAAAGATCAAAGTTAGATCCTTCATGAAAGAAAGGATTGCTCATAGGATATAGTGAACAATCAAAATCCTGCCGAATATATATCCCTGGGCACCGTCAAATTGAACTTAGTAGAGATGTTACATTTGATGAAGACTTAGCCTTCAATAAATCTAGAAAAGACAAGGAAGATGAAGAGGAGCATGAAAATCCCAAAACTATTGAAAGTTCTAAAGAAGTAAGAGTTGAAGAAGAAGACTCGATACTTGAAGAGCATGATATGACTGAACCTTAGCTACCTGAAGATTTATCAAGTGAATTGATTTCTCGAAAGAGAAAACCTACTTGGGCTCATGAATCGATTGAAGAAGCAAAAAGACTTGGTGCTCCTGAAGGAACTATCTGAGAAAGAAAGAAGCCAAAGTCATACCCCAGCTACATGGCTTTGATGAGTGATCTAGTTGATAAAGAACCAACTTGTTTTGAAGAAGCAATAAAAAAAAAGGAGTGGGATGATGCCATGGTCAAAGAATACCAATATATTATGAAGAATGATGTATGATAAATAGTGCCTAGAGCAAAGGACAAGTCAGTCATATCCTCTAAATGGATATTTAAAATCAAACACTCAGCAGGTGGAAGTATAGAAAAATACAAGGCCGGATTTGTAGCCTGAGGATTCTCTTAGAAAGAGGGAATTGATTATGAAGAGACTTTTTCCCCAGTAGCGATATACACCTCCATAAGAACTATTCTTTCTTTGGTCTCCAACATGAAATGGAAGCTACATCAAATGGACATAAAAAAACATTCCTAAATGGAGTGATTGAAGAATAAGTTTATATCTAACAACCAGAAGGATTTGAGATAAATAATCAGAATACTCATGTATGTCAACTAAATAAATCAATGTATGGATTAAAGAAAGCATCCATAGCATGGTATGGAAGGATTAATGGATTCCTAATGAGCTTAGGCTTTACTAAGAGTAAAGCACACTCCAACCTTTACTACAAGGTTGATGAAGATGGAATTTTAATTTTGTTACTATATGTAGATGATCTATTTTTTGTGGGAGAAGATAAGTCAATTATTGAATGTAAGAAGAGGCTTGCTACAAAATTCGAAATGAAAGACCTTGGAATGATGCACTACATTCTAGGTCTTGAAGTATGGCAACACTCAGATGAGATTTTTCTAAATCAAGGAAAGTATATTGTTGAAATCTTGAAAAGATTTGGAATTCTAGATTGTGAAGCTATGACCACTCCGATGACTACTAGTTTGAAGCTATTGAATGATGACACCTCAAAAGATGTTGATGCTACACTATATAGACAGATAATTGGTTCGTTGATGTACCTCACCAATACTAGACTAGATATATGTTTTTCAGTAAACACCTTAAGTCAATACATGGTGAATCCTAAACACATTCATCTAATTGGTGCAAAACACGTGATGAGGTATATAAAGGGAACTTTAGATTATGGGCTCAGATATACATCCAAGGAAGAGATCAAGTTGCATGGATATGCAGACTTAGATTAGGGTGGAAGTGACAAAGATAGGAAAAGTACATCAGGATATTGTTTTAGTTTGAGATCTGGCATGATCTCTTGGTTCAGTAGAAATCAGACGAGTATTGCACTTAGTACAGCAGAGGCAGAATACATTGTGGCATGTTCAACCTGCATTGAAGCAGTATGGCTTCGAAAGATGTTGTCAGGATTATTTGATGTAGAGATAAATGCCACTAATATCCTTTGTGATAATCAGAGCTGTATCAAGATGACAGAGAATCCCATATTTCATGATAAGTCGAAACACATTGAGATCAAATATCATTTCATATGGGATATGGTGCAGAAGGGAGTTGTAAAGCTCAAGTATGTCCCCACTGAGGAACAAGTAGGAGATGTGTAGACTAAGCCTATGGCTTGTGTAAATTTTGAATACGTTCGAGACAAGCTTGGTTTGGTCCGAAAGGACCTCTCTCGAAAGAGGGAGTGACAACAGATGTTGGATGCAGTGGTGAGTAGGTCAATCTAGGGGAGGGTATGTCTGGCTAGGATTGTTTGGCTCAGAAGGGTTAGTAAGCCAGACTAAAGGCCTATCAATCCTAGGGGGATTAGTATGTTTGGCTAGGCTTGTTTGGTCCAAAAGGGTTAGTAAGCCAAATAAGGCTTGTTTGGTCCCCAAGGAGATCCATCTATATAACTAGGCTTGTTTGGCTCGAAAGAGTTAGTGATTTAGACAAAATGCCTAGATGGATCTACCAGATAACTCACCATGGAACTACTTCGAAGAAGATGAAGGGAAAGATGTATCCTCGGCATTGCTATACTGTTGACTGTTGATGACTGCTGAAAATCTTGATAGATGTTTCAGTATTTCTATACTAATTGATGACTGCTGAGATGGTTAATGGTTGTTACAGTATTGCTATACTGTTGATTGTTGATGATTGCTTGATAGATGTTTCAGTATTACTATATTGATTGTTGATGATTGTTGAGATGCTTGATAGTTGTTACAGTATTGCTATATTGTTAGTTGTTGTTGATTACTGAAAGGCTTGATGATTGATGCAGTATTGACATACTACTAAGATGTTGATGATTGATGTCATGCTTGATGATTGTTTGATATGATGACAGTTGTCAATCATTTTTGTTATGTTGTTATCATTTATATGTTTGTTTGCTTCTTGATCAATGATTGATTGAGTCTGTATTAGTAATGATACACTAATAGTTACATATCACTTCAGTATTCATATACTGATGATTATATAGATGTTTCAACATCTCTGTGCTGATTATGCAGATAATTCTCTAGCATGAGTTATGGTTGAGTCTTCAGCACTAACAAGATGATGATGATTATTGATGTTAACAATATCCTTACACAGATATTACAGATAATAGAAACAAAGAAGATCCAGTATTCACATACTGATGTGACAAAAGATGATTCAGTACTCACATACTGATGTGACAAGAAGAAGACTCGGTATTCATGTACTGATGTGACAGAAGAAGATTCAGTATTCACATACTGATGTTACATAAGAAGGTCCAGCAGATGATTCAAGTAGAATACAAATAAAATATGATTGAAGTTGTACGAAATACAACGACTACAAGAAGAAGATCTAGAATATAGAAAAGACAAGTAGAATATGTTTTAGAATGTACAAAAGATGAAGATTACAAGAAGAATATCCAATAGATGGCAAAGACAAATAGAAGATGTTTGAGAATGTATGAAAGATGAAGATTATAAGAAGAAGATACAGAAGATGTTCTAGCTGAGATTGTTGGTGAAGATGTTAGACAAATGTTCCAAAACTTCCTATGACATATAGAGTCTCACCAGGTAGTTGTACAGTTGTAGTAGCAGTTGTTGAATACCTTCCTAGTTAAGAGGGAGTGTTAATTTATTGTAACATTGGAAGATATTCCAAGTATAATTGTATTCCTCCTTAAGGAAATGAGTTTGGTCTTGTCAAATTTATTAAAAGAAGCAATGTAAATATCTGGATGTAAGTCAGGTCATTTGTACCCAAGTGTGATTATAATAAATGCTATTTGTAATGTCTAGTGGGACAAGTCAGTCCTGATAGCTAGTGAAGTCAGCCCCACTAAGTTAGAGGACAAGTCAACAGAAGAATATAAATAGTAGGCACCTCCCTTCATTTGTACTCACTCACTCAAGTTGTTCTTAGCAAGAGAGAGAAGTGGTAGCACGCCAGAAAGAAGGAGGAAGCTTTTGTCTGGGTCTTTACACTGCATTGGTTGATTTATATACTGAGGAAGTTTTGCAAGGTTTTCTCCCTTATGGTTCCCCCGAGGAAAATCTTTGTGTTCTTGTGTTCTTATGTTTTTGTGCATGTTGTTCTTTCAGTGATCTTGTAGTGACTAATTGTTTTAAAGATATTATTTACATAGAAAAATAAACCTAGCATAATTAATTAATTGCATTGAACCACCTAATTAAATTCATTGAACCACCTAGCATAAATGAACCTCCTAGCATAGATGAACCACCTAACATACATGAGAGTAAATGCCATGACCTGAAAAATATATTGATCTTATCTCACATGGATAAAGACACCCTCTGGTGTCATCCAAACCATCTAGAGTTGATGAAACAATGAAGACGCTTGTACAAAATCATTTAAAATAACTTCACAGATGATACACCAATGAATCAACATAGTGATTGGCACAAATCCCAAGGCTTACATCATCTACACCCGACCCAACGAGAATTCAAATAAATGGGGATTTAAAAATAAAAATAAAGAAGGAAGAAAAATAAACTTAAATTTTAACTATAGAGGTAGTGCAAATGCATGCAATAATCGGATAGTCAAACAAAGTTTGAATGGAGGTGAATTCTATATGTCCCTTGCAGGGACATAACAATGAGATCCACATTTCAATTTTTCACCAAATAAACATTCGTTAGAATTTATTTCAAGCCATCTTTGGGATTCCAACCCATGTGGCATTGACGGTATTAGGTCAATTTTCCCTAGCTCATTTGCGTGAGACTTATGGTAAGTGAGGAAAGTTAGATCAATATCAACTAAGGCTGATAGAGAAAGTTCAATGTGGAAAAATGGTTCCCTTCTTTGTAGTAAATATAGATATGAATTACAATTATCGTTCGAAAAATAGCATGAAATGCGATGCAAGTAAGTTATAAGGAATTAACTAGCGTTGGAACTAATGTAACCCCCAAAATATGTAGAGTTATAAGGAATTAACCAGCGTTGTAACTAAATTAACTTGTTGCACGTAGAGCTATAAGGAATTAACGAGTGTTTTAATAAAGTTTGAATGTTGTTTTAACTGCTAGCATATATTTAAACAACCACTTGAATCAAGTCATAACTCCCCTCTTGAGGGGTCAATCAAATAACCAGTAATTAGAGTTCTTTCTGCATGGACACTTTAACTAACGTTGATATATATTTATCACAGTCTAAGTGAAATTCCCTTTTCACTAAGAACATGCATTTTCTACTTATAGGTTCTCGAATACATCTTATACAAGCACATTTAATCCATCTATATTTTCTTTAAGTTGCATTCCCTTTCTAGACCGTTGTTTATACAATTAATTCATGCAGTGTATTTTGAACTCACAAAGCGTTGTTTATACAATTCAGTCATGCACAGTTTTTTGTATCCAAAAAGGGTTGTGTACTTTGAGTAGGCACCTCATTTCAATGTATGCACACGTTCTCATCTTGAGTGGCTATCGTTAACTCCTATTTTACATCGTTAGAAAATGGTTTTTCCACTCTTGTAGCATAAAGTAAGTGGAAGGGCTAGGATGTTGCTAAGAGCCCCTTGTGTTGGAAGAGTCATTTGTAGAAGGTGAAAGCATGTCATTCAAAGAGAATTTGATTTGGTAACCCCCTTGATGTGTGAAGGAAAAACATTGGAAAAATTTCTTGGTTCTCAACTAGGTGATTAATTAATAAGAGCCTTTTCAAAGCTACGCGCCTCTTTGATTGCTACTACCATCACTAGAAGACATCGATAGATTTGGAAAAAATAATTGTAGCTATTTAGATTCAACAAACCCATGAGTTATAATTCTACATATGAGTTATAACCGATCAAATCAGGATTCCCCAGGTGGAATTCTCCATATGAGTTAGGTTCGGTATAGTCTTCATTATTCGGTATTTGGTATAACTGTCGAACATCGACATCTTCATCTATGGGTTTTTTCCAAGGTTATCCTTGCGATGGATGGATCAGAATAATGACTTTTTTTGCATTACCCTTAAGTTTGATTCTTTCTTTATCTAATGAAATACATGCCTTCATTTTCTGTCCCCATGGTCGACCTACTAGAGTTGGAAAGGAACTGGATCCTTCCTTAGGGTTAATAATTTCAAAGTCGACTTTAGCTGAGATGCCTTTAATAGTAGCATCAACATTTTTCCAGACACCAATGGGTTCAATTAATCCTTGATTCGCTAATTTTAAATATATGTTGGATTCTTTAAATCGAGGTTTATCAAGTTATTCCCATGTGTCGTTGATCATTATGTTTACCTGCAATCCGAAGTCGAGAATGGCTTATTGGATGAGGTAGCCTTCAATTTCGAGATCGACTAATGGTTCAGCATCATGTTTATATTTTTTATTAAGGCTACATATACTTTTATCTTGTTTATCTTGTCCAGAATTATTTTTAAGATTGTACATTAAATCTACCGTCTTTGCAATAGACTCATCACTATTTATTAGTTTAATTTGTTCGATAGTAGTCTTATGTCGAGAGTCATCATTTTCTTCATGTGCTGTTGGTTCTTGGAATATATTTGATGCATCATTATATAGTCATTTTTGTTCAGCACGATTAGGATAATCTTCTTTACTTTTTATTTTACTAATTTATGGATTATCCATGCCAATTTGTGTTCCATGTTGAGTAACAATTTGTAAATTCTTAGTTTGAACAATATCACACTTTTAAACACTAAAAAAGACATTAAATTTCTTTTTATTGTTTATTTTTTCAAGCATCGTAGGGAAATCATCCAAAGAATGATCACCTACTCCACAACTTGTACAAAATTTCAGGTTGGTCTCGTACTTGATTGGGAAATCCACATGTCGATGTCCTTTGTTTCAGCATGTATAGCACTGGATGGGATGACATGATCTGTTTTCCCAATTTCTAAAATATGGACCTCAACCTTGAATTCCTCCACGCTAGTTCTAGTTGTCATTCCAACGCTCGTATATGTGGCCATCATACCTTTGATAATTATTTTGATCATTCCAGACGTTATTATTATTCCTTTCATTATTGTCAGCACTATTATTCTACGTGAGAGAATTTGTCTGATAGACTGCTTGATAGTTTTGTCAATTTTTCAAATTTAACTAAAATTTTGTTGTCAAGTGTCTTTTGATATCACAGATTGAGCACCAACAAGATTGCTCGTTCTTCATATTGTATGTGAAATATTTCGTTGCATGTAAGTCATGATCCTGGCATATTTTGCAAAATCACTTCTTCTACACAAACCAGATGTGTTTTCAATGGTCATCCTATCGACAATAGTATTTCGAATGACCATCGTCGAGCATTTTGTACACCAAACATCATTTCTTCTGACGCTCGTTTCACATATTGATTTTTGCATGCTTTCTAATTGTTCCTAAAGATTTCTATCGAAAGGATTTACAGGATAATCCTCATCCATTTCGATCTGTAATGCCTTGGTAATTGCATCTTCATATGTGTTGAAGTTATCTAGCCGAATGTGCATTCAAATTTTCTGTAGTAGTCTATCAACAAATCACTACATTAGTAATTGCTCGTCAATATTATATTCCAATTGGCTCAGTAAATCCTTAAATTTTTTCTCATATTCTCGAACTATTTATGTCGGTTTATGAGTTGTGGTATTCAGATTTTTAGCTACAAGATGCTTAGCGTCGGGTGTTTTAAAGAATGACATAAATTGTTGCTTAATTTGACCTTTTGTCACATTCGACATTTTTTCAATGTAGGTCATGTACCAAGTAAGTGCTCGTTTTCGAAGAGCACCAACAAACTGCACCATTTACAATCTTTGCTAGAGACGACGTTGGCCTCCCATATCAACTCACATATGGACCAGTGTCATTTGGGGTCTTCATCTCCCTCATAGAGGGGGATATGAGCATTCATATGTTCCATATCTTCAATATCTTCATCTCATCCATTTAGGGGGTTTAATGGTGGTGGGTTACTCCATGTAACTGTGTTTTCTTCACAACTATTTTTGACAGAGCTTTTGTTTTCGCCTGTAGTGTTTTCTGTAATGGTTGTTTCAATTTTGACTAGAAGTCGATTTATGTCGACACCTAGGTAAAATTTTGTTTAAACTTGGCTACTTCTCTTCTCCGTGATTCAAATGGATCTAGTGAATTGGTTCTAGATGGAATTGGGTGGGGGGTTGCTCCTCCATGTTCTGATTAAAGTAGATGAATAATGCGAGAGGAAAAATAAGGTTGAAAATTGATCCAAATCCCTTCTCGCAGTCGATGAATTAAAATATGGTCTACATCATTTCCTACATCATCGTGTTGACTCCATACACCTAATTGTCCAGCTCGTAGTCCCAAGTCTTCTTGAACAATGTCTTGCACTTGGGCACTCTTAGTCAAATTTGATGGGGAATGTGGTATTATATTTTGCGGTATGGTTACTTAGATAGATCTATCTCGCTCTATCCACAAGTATTCTTCCATGGGCGGAAACTCTTCATCAACACCCTCTTCCCATTGGTCATGACCCGAGTCTGGCATATTTTCTTCTGATTATATCGCCATATTCACTTTTATTTCTTGTTGGAGTACAACAACATGCTCTCTTTCCGTCCCTTTCTCCTCTTTTCCCTTTCGATATTCTGTACATCTAGAGTGATTTTGTGTGTTTGTTGGCCTTGCAGTTTTCTTCATAAGTCGATAGTTATTTCTCTACTTTACCTGAGAATGACCAGATACCACCCGATTGCCGACATGAAATATTTTGAGAAAGCTAGGGTATGACTGGTTATTTGCATAGGAAGTAATCCCACTCTCTCACTTGAATAGATTTTTTCCACTCTTTTTTTGTGTCTTCCTAGTTTGTGTTTCTTGGTTGTGTCAGCAACAATAGTCGAGGTTCAACAATATGTGTGAATCCCTTGTCGATTAGAAATTTGAACAAAAGTGTAGGTAGTGAGAGAAGGAAATTTTCAATGAGGTTGTTAAAGAATCTCCCTTGAATTTTTTCAACAAATACTTTCTCCTCATTAGTGTGTTCCTCACAGAATTCGTCAACAATTCTTTCAAACGACTCCGACAAATTTTTGTTGCCTCCTCGAGATAGTTTTTGGCGTAGTTGTTATTCCTTCTCATCTACCGGATTTCTCATCCAAGATATTCTTCAGTGCAGAGACGACAGACTCAAAACAATTTCATGTATTTCATAGAAGAATTTCTCCTTTTCTTGAGCAACAGTCAGTTTGTTTCTTTTGGCGTAATTTTGCAAGTAGTTCACTGTTTTTCAATCCACCAATCCTTAATATCCTCCTCTGATATCATCTGGTCATAGTCATTTTCGTACGATACATGTACAACTAGAAATGGAACCAATGTTATAATCAATAAGATTGCAAGGTTACAAGAGATACATATATAGATTCATATAACAATGACAAAACAAGAGACAAAGAATGGTAGATAGAATAACAATAACTTATATTACTCAAGAACACATGTGGGTTCATACAATAAACCAGCCTGAGTTTCTATTTGGATCTACATCCTATATATATGATTTACAAATAGTTACATAACTACCTTTTGGTTCAACTAATTGACACGACCTATGAGGTAGACATAATCTACAATTAGTCGAATAAATTAATCACCAATTTCGTGTAATTCCCCAATGAGAATGGAAAACACTTAATGGTATGTGTTAATTGGAGGGACATAAAAAGTCGAGATGGAATTATTAGAGCTAATGTCTGCAGGTATGGATGTGTGATGGTAAGTGGTGTAGTGGTTGTTGAAGTCGATATGACTTCTTCAATAATATGGGTCAGAGATGGAGGTGGTGGGGTGTAGGTGAGATCAATAGAAGGAGGTGTAACAATTTTTACTTTCTTTTGGATTGTGTGTGCTTATTGATCCTCTTCTATGATAAACTTGTGAAACTGTTCATCAACTGGGATTTTGTTCCTGGAGGCTTCTTCTAATATTAGGGTTGCACTATCATATAACTCCGCATTATCATCTTCAGTTGGTTCTTGGAGGATGATTTTACGTTTCCTCTTTCGTTTTACTGTGCTCTTCCTTTTCTATTGAGCTTTAAATAACTCGTTGGCTATCCGATAGATATTTTCTTTGGTGAGACATATTACAGAAGAGGGGTATCACATTGTTTACCCTCATCAGTCAGATATGTTTCCTCTTGTGGTTACTGTGAAGTTGTTAATGCGTGTTATATTTTTATCATTTAAGCAATATGATCTAGGATCTTATCTAAGAGAATAACATGCACAACAAAAATCACAAGAGACAAGAGACACAAAGAATTTTCCTCAGGGAAACCATAAAGGAGAAAACCCCGCAACTTCCTCAAAGATAGAATGAGCACCAATGGCAGTAGTAAAACCCAAATACAGGAAATATGATCTCCACAACTATTCTCTCTCTCACTTGAGAGATATTCTACTCTCTCACTCATGCACCCCAATGAGTGAGTGTGTGTGTGATAAATAGAGAGGCTCACTCTCTATTTATATTCTTTCATTCACTTAAAGTCCACTCCAACAAGTCGGCCCCACTTAACAATTACTTACCAGGGCTGACATATCTATGAGAGTCTAATAACCCTAGTGCCCCACAACTGTGGGGACTTTGCCCTCCGATCAACAAGGAGGGTTAAACTTAACTCAATTGTGGGGAATATTGCCCCAACTTACAATGGAGGGTTAACCTCAATGACTTTACATGACTTTATTACATTATTGAATCTCTCGATCAGAACATTGGGGCATGACATGACTTAATTACCCCCCCCTCTCAGTATTGATCAATAAACGAGTATGACTTGTAGAGGTTGAGTGTTTGTCCCCAGCATGACTTCCATAGGGTCAGTAACTAGGCCCAACATGACTTGCATAGGTTGGTTGTTTTCCCCCAGCATGAACTCCATTTGTTGTGTAGTTAAGGTCAACATGAATTGCAAAGGTTGAGTGTGTTCCCCCAACATAACTTGTAGAGGCTAGGTGTATGTCCCCTTGATTTCATTTCTTCTTCCTATTCTTCCTCCTTTTACTCCTTTTTTACTGTAGGTTACTAGTATCAGAACTTTCATCGCATGAGGTGGAAGGAGGAGGAGAGGTTGTTATTGGAAAAGGGGATACATTGTTTTTATTCCCTTGATATAAGGTGCTTGATTGAGAAGCATCAAGAGAATTCAGAACAGTTGGAGTGGAAATAAATAAACTGATATCCCAAGAGTGAATCCAGGTATATTCAAAGTGGCCATCAAAGGAACACCAACATTCCCAGTAAAAGGAAAAGAAAAAGAAGCCCCTCGCATGGGGGTCTCTTGGTTGGCGTCTGTAGGGGTACTAGCCATTTTGACTTAACAAGAAAAAATTTGAGGTCAAATGGAAACCAACAACACAAATAGCACACCACTAGAATAAAATCCTAAGTATCTAGACCAAACACATAAGGATACCTTCCAAAGGAGAGTTTGGGATGATGACAGCCCATAACTAACCAGTGAAGGGAGAAGGATAGTTACCTGGGGTCTCCATACAACCACTTTGGGGAAAGCATTTGAATCACCAATCACTTTTCCAAAGAGTTCCATGGGGTTTTCTCCCATGTATACCATGAGTACAATGGAAATAGCCTTCCACCATCACTCGTGTAGATTCCTAGGGGTCAAGATGCTAAGGCTACCAAAATCATAAAGAAGGTTCGGTGGAACAGTTGTTACTTCAGCCGATGAACATGGGTAGGGTGACTAAGTCTAAAAATAAAACAATACCAGGCACCACATGGGGTTAGAAGGAGGTACTCAGTGAATACCCTAAAGCATAGAAGCTCTAGTGTATCCTCAACCAAGTATAGGAGGGGTATCTCCACGACTCAGTATCGCACAACCTCGTGCTTGACTCCTATGTTAGAGAAGATTTCCAATTTCCTTATTTATGACATTATATTTACTCAACTAAAGGCCACTATGTTTGAGTTTAAATTTTTAGGTAGTTAAAGATAATCCTAACCCGAAACACAAGCCTAGACTAGTGTGTGTCGCCCTTAGAAAGAAAATGTTACTAATATGTTTTAAATATTAACTTTTTTTAAGGATTGTTGATTACTCAAAGGTAGTAGTAATGAAATTAATGATGTTTTTAGTTGAACGAAGAAAAAACATGACTAATGTGAAATAGATTCAAAATGCAAACTTCTACTTCTCCTTTTCTTTTCAAAACTGAAAATGAAGGCCACAAAAGAAAGATTTTTTTTTTAATATTTTCAAAAGACAGAGGTATGCAATGCACCTAAGACTAAACCCTATCCTAAATGCATTTAAAGAAAAGACTTGTTATTTTTAATTTTTCTTTATGAATAAGAAATAAATACAACCTACAAACAAGTTCAAGCAGATGATGTAAAACAAAGCGCAAGGACTTCTTCTCTATGTCCACAAAACAAACCCTAAGATTCCATAAAGTCATATAAGACCTCTCTTGGGAGGGATACTTTCATAAGGGAACAAGACAAACACCTTGGCATAAATAAGGTTAATAAACAAGACTGAAGAAGACAAGGATAACAAAGCTCCTAGGTTCAGTCTATACCTACTAACAGAGGTTGATAAACACCTTGCACAACAAGCTCATGCCAAGGAGGGAGGTGGGGGGAATAGCAAGAGATAACCCCAGAGGCTTCAAAAAGGATTACAAACCAATTTAAAATCATGCTCAAGGGGATAAACCACTTCCCAGTTGTCTTACACAGATAAGGGTAAAATAACCCCACAAACAACACCAGACCACCTTAAAAGGGCCCGAAAAAGTGAAAAAATATCTAAAACAGGGCATGCACAGGTTCCCTATAGGAAAATTCATGTATGATACGTAGGTACACCATTACAAATTCATTTATGGGTAAGGGAAATGCTATTGTGTGGTGCAACAGTCGCATATGGGTGGTGAAAGGCACAAAAAAGGTAAAAAACAACCTTAAAAAGGAAAGGAAGGTGTCCAAAAATACTTAAGGATAAATATCAACTTGTAAGAAGGACTCAGACCTTAAAATACACTAGAAAAAATAGACAAGGAAACCCCAAAATAGACCAGGATCCCTCAATAGAGTCGCCAATCCTGTTATTAGGGAATTTATCCTATGGCTGGGGTTGAGGCCACCAACATACTAGGGGTTTATAGACTGATGTATAAGACTTTGCAAGTATGAATTTGAACAAGATTTCAAGGTTTAGGAGGGTTCATAACTCATACACTGAAGGTTGATCCAAGCTTTCTCCTTAATTTGTCTTCTTGATCTCCCACCAGGAGACCTGCAAAACAAACTTCAAACCTTCCTCAAACCAATTTGACCACATGTAAGACAATGATAATCAAGATAACATGAAACCCTAATATTACCAACATAATTATCAAAAAATGAGATTTGACATCCATTATATAGTGATTTGGAAAGGGAAAAACATCAAATATTTATTAATCAATGGACGAAATATAAGATATACCTTCTCCTCATGCAAGGAACCTCGTGAAACCTTCAATATGGATCTCTTGCTTCTCTCCTCCAAGATTATTCACCTCCAATCTCTATAGAAAAGGTATATGACATCTAGGGAAAAGTTGGGCGGGATGAGAGTCCCAATTTCACTAGCAAAAAAATACCAAACGCTAAGTCCCTCTCATGGTCCCTTATCCCTCTCTTATATAGCAGTCTAAGGATTTAGGGTTGAGGTTAGGTCAATTACAACCAAGGAGGCATTCCAAAACCACCCAAACCACCAAAATTTGGATAATTTTATATTTTTTTACCACTTCAAGCGATATATGTGGGTTTCCCACTTACAAGTCATGTATACGAAGTTGAAAAATGTGGGTTTCCCACTGAAAACTCATGTATGGTTCAAAAAAGGAAATTTTACGGTATTTTCAATATTTTTTAGGAGTTGGTTTGTTATGGAAATTTGTTCCTTAGTATGATACCTTTCCAACAGTCTAGAAAAGAGGTTAAATGGAGCTACAAAACTCCTGATATGGCCCTTCCATCCATAGGTTTCCTTTGGGTGACTAACAGTAACTTTCATGAAGTGTCATCATGCGACAAAACATGTAAATGCCGTCACATATGGAGAAGTGCCATTTTGGGATATAACATAAGACTTTAAATTTCTTTAACTTATTCTTAAGATTTTGACTACTTGGATGTTTTTCATTTTCATGTAGGAGCAAATTATTAGTTTCCAAGGTACTTTTACCTGTGCATTTGAGCTTTCCACCTTTAGTCTAATATTATCATTAAACTCCATAGACTACATTTCCCGCTCTTCTTCATAAACTTTAGTAATATAAGGTTGAGCCTAAAGTGAGCAGTGAATGGCATTTATAGTATATTCCAAACTAGTCAATAACTCAACTGCCTTCCTTACAGTTTCTATTGATGAATCTAACACTTCATCGATAATTACCCGAGAATTTATAGGATTTCGAATATGTTTGTTCACTTTGTATTTTCCAGGTTCATGTTCCTTTATCGGCTCAACAATATTCTTTCCCTTACTAATTCTAAGGCTACTTTTTGTTTTCATAAGCATTGGAACTGAGGATTTAACTTTCTGCTTCTTCGGTTTCGTTGGGATTTCCTCTAACAAGCTTTCAAGGTCAATGGTATTGTATTCTTTCAAAGTAGGGTTAAAAATGGCCTTTGAATTAAGCTTGAACATGTTTGTGGCCCTAGTATGAGGTCCCTTTAGAGGATATGGCTTCGAAGTACTTTATTTCCTCTATTGATTTTTAACTTGAACTATATCATTTTTAGGTTCATTCAAATCCTTTGTTTCTTGTAAATCATCTTCTATGGGATTTTTCTATTTTAAGGCACCTCTCATCCTTTCTTTCTCCACCTTATCTATCACATTCTTCTAATTTTGTTTCACTTATTCAGTATTTGGTTTTTCATGTTTCCTCTTTGGGGAGAATTACAACTTCTTCCTCAAATATTCCTTGGTTTTTTATTCAAACCCATTTTCTTTTTTCTTAACATTCTACTATGTAATAGAATCAACGACCTTCATATATTCAAGGAGATGAATAGAGTTTGACTTTAAAAAGATTCTTCTAGACGTACTTCACGAAGATCTGGATTCTATGGTTTCAAACTCAAAATCTAGAAGAAAACCATTCCAATATTTTTTTAATTTGTTCAATTCTTATACTATCAACACCTTAGTAAGATACTATGGAAAAATACTATGCTGGTTTTTGGGAAAACTTATAGCCTTGGATTCCATTTTCATGAGACTCTTCAAAAGATAAAAATGAAGGTTCATTTTTTATATATGGTCTAGATGTAGGAGGAAACACATATGGTATAAATGGAATTTAGAATACCTTCCTTCTTCGGTTATGTACCACTAGACCAGATTCAAAAGGTTGTTGTATTCCTCCTGCACCCAATCCCATGGGATGCCTTTGCACCAATCCGGATTAAGATGCTTCTTTTGTAAGAAACAATTACATTTAGGGGCACTAATTCCTTGAAGTTTAAACCATTTTCCCCATATCGTGGCATCTATGGTTATGTATTTATTAAAGACTAGAAATTTCAAGTATCCAACTGTAACATTGTTCCCATTGAAACCCTTTGTGAAAGTCCAATCTACTCCAGAGTGGTTCCCCTGTAGTTTCTCTCTAAAATGAAACCAACCCACAATTTTAAACTTCACACCAAATTCTACGTATGCTTCGAGAAGTTCATCCCCAACAGGCTCATACGTAACTACATGGCCACTCCTATGTCAAGGATTGACTGATTTTGTTGGTTACTATGAGAGTCAAAGTGGTTCCTGTTAACCCTTATTTACCATAAAAACTTATCAGCAATGCCTTGGGACAAATATGACTAACAATATCCGCCCCAAATGTATTGATCATTATGAAATATCAAGGAGAGGTTTATCATACAAATGTATGGGAGATTAGGGAACCTTACCACCATCTACATATATTATTTACTACTTTCCAAATGCTTCTAATGATTGCAAACTCTTAGAAGATTGACAGTTTGGTAGCATGGGTGTGCAGTTTGGTAGCGCGACAACCACAATTTGGTAGTGCAACCCTTTCATTAGTTTTGTAGTGCATTGCTTTATGGAGGAGATCCCTACCTGGTAGCCTGGTTTGACTTTCCAAATAATAAAAACCATTTGATCAAGAAAACAACACCTGCAAAGACTAAGAACGCAACAAAATCTATACAAGTTGTTCCTTCTTAGTATATATTACTAAGAAATAATATAAATTGAACGCAAAAACATAAATAAAATATAATTTCATAGACCATAACATCAAGGGTAAAAGGTTTGTATTAAGTAAAATTATTGAGATGACCATATGGAAGTTTTGAATTACAAGGTATCAAGTTCAAAAAGAAGTTGACAATCCTAGGTGCATACCTTGGTACTAAGATTGGCTCCTACCGGGGACAACAATTCACTATCAATGTCCTTTCTATTTCGACAATGATGTACCTTGCAATATTCATTATGCTTTAATATCTATCTTGATATTGAAAACCAATCACTGCTGAAATTTAAATTGAAAAACTATGTACCAGTGCCTTCATTGTGTTTGGAGTGTTATTAGGGGATTACCTACCACACCGATATTTACAATGGATTAGGATACCAACATCCTTATTAAATGAATAATTTCTTGATAAATCTCCCATTCACTGGTCCTCCATCGATAATATTTCCATCAATATTTTCTAAAATGAAAGTGTTGTTATTCAAAACTTCAAAAATCTAGAATGGTTTAAACCATAAATTATCAAACTTACCATGCTTAGGGTTTTCCTCTCTTCGAGCATACCATCTTAAAACCAAGTCACCTGGGGAGAAAGTATCTTCTTTTTCTCTTTTATCAAATATTTCTTTGATTTTGTTATAGTGTTTCTGAGTTTTTTCCAACAATGTTTCTCTAACTTGTTGGGATTCTATCATCTGATATATCCTTCGTTAAACTATATTTGGTTCCTCAAATTCATCTTGCACAAAATTTAAAATTGGAAAACCTAGTTAAACAAGAAAAAATGCATCAGTCCCATACACAAGTTGAAAAGGAGAAGTACCAATTTATTTTTTAGTACTAACCCTATCATCCCACGTGCATATTTAAGCCTTGTGTCCCATGTCCTATTCTTATGTGAGAGTAGTTTGTTTATGTTGAATTTTAATGGTTATATCAGATCTTAAAACATTTAGCATCATAATAGCATAACCATAAGCCAAAAGATCACTGAAAGATAGACATGCACAACCACACAAAAAATAACACAAAGATTTATCCTGGGAAAACCCTAAAGGGAAAAAACCTAGCAAAAGCTTCCTCAATATAGATGCCTCAAAAAGATAAAAGGTAAAACCAAAAGACTGATCCTCCTCCTTCTCCAGCTACTTCTCTCTCTCTCACTAATGTGCTACACAAGTGAGTGCATGTGTCCTAGATGAGGAGTGCCACACCTCTATTTATATTCTTTCGTTCACTTAATAATTAACTCAGTTATGTAGGCTCGAGTAATCCTAATTTAATCTTGTAGTCTCGAGTAACCACAACTGGGATACTAATGACCCGACTTACAATTTGAGGGGACTTCCTCATGACTCTTATTAGTTCTATCGATTAGAAACATTGGGGTATAAAGAAATACAAGTGATACTCCTGGTAGGACCATTGGGGACCACAAGATATATATATAGAATATTCTTCGAAGTTACAATATTTCAAAAATCCCCCTTAACGAGAAGGGTATTCTACAAAAAAATCAACAAAAACAACAATAGGAGAGAGAGGACATCATCAACATCATCCGGGTGACACGTCTATAAATCATTGGAACTTTACAACATCATATAGTCTTGATCTTTAATTTTTAGCAGCAACAACACTTTTGACTGACAGCATCATCATCAGTACTTTAGTATTCATCTTCAATCTTCAGTCTTCAGCAACAACAACACTTTGACTGACAACATCATCATCAGTACTTTAACCTTTCAATCAAAACATCATCATCAACAACACTTTGACCTTTCGATCAACAACATCATCATCAGCAACACTTTAATCTTTCAATCAGCAACATCATCAGCACTTTGATCTTTCGATCAACATCATCATCATCATAGTACGTCATCCTCATAGTAACATCATCATTATCATACTTTGAACTTTCGATTAGCATCATCATCGTCATCATACTCTGATCTTGCGATCAGTACGTCATCGTCATCACACTCTGATCTTTCGATCAATAACATCATCACCATCACACTCTGATCTTTTGATCTATAACATAATTCATCATCACACTCTGATCTTTCGATCAGTAACATCATGATCATCAGCAACAACCTGTAATCCATAGCTCAAAGGCAAAAAAGTCTTTGGATCACTTTTGGACTTAAAGTCCAGGGATGATGCAATCCCATGACATTATCGACAACCAAAGTCATCGGATTGATTACGGGATAATCAGTCCCTATCACTTTAGGACTAAGTCCAAGGATGATGCAATCCTACCACATTCACGGGTTCCTAAATCTCTGGATACATTCTCAACAAAATTTTAGGGATGATGAAATCCCACCACATTCATGGGGACCGAAGCCTCCGGATACATTTTGAACAGATTTTCAGGGATGATGCAATCCCACCACAGTCACGGGGACCAAATCCTCCTGATACATTTTGAACAGATGTTCAAGGATGATGCAATCCCACCACACTCATAGGGATAGAAGCCTCCGGATACATTTTGAACAGATTTTTAGTGATGATGCAATCCCACCACACTCACGGGGATCGAAGCTTCCAGATACGTTTTGAGCAGAATTTCAGGGATGATGCAATCCCACCACATTTTCGAGGACTGAAGTCACCAGATGCATTATGGACAGATGTCTCAGGATGATACAATCCCTCTTCATTCTCGAGGACCGAAGTCACCGAATCATTTCTGGACAAATGTCTAGAGATGATACAATCCCACTGTATTCTCAAGGACCGAAGTCACCGGATCTGTTCTGGACAAATGTCCCGGGATGATATAATCCCTCTTCATTCTTGAGGACCGAATTCATCGGATCACTTTAGGACAAGTGTCCAGGGATGATACAATCCCACTGCAACATCACTGCTCCCCCTTTGGAGGAAGGTCTTTTCAAACAACGCCAAGCTTGTCTCGAAAGTGTTCGAAATTTACTTGAGACAGAGGCTTCGTCAACACATCAGTGTTGAATCATCATCTTGTAACATCATCATCATCTACATCTGAACTATCATCATCTGTATCTCCAGTATGTGAATATTGAACTATCATCATCTGTATCTCCAGTATGTGAATACTGAAAGCATCATCATCTATATTTTAAGTATAGAAATACTGAAAGCATCATAATCTCTATCTTCAGTATAGAAATACTGAATCACCATCATCTGCATCTACAATATGTAAATACTGAAACATCATCTATATATTTAGTATGGGAATACTGAAACATCATCATCTGCATATTATCTTGTATGTAGAAATACCAGATTTCTATGTGCTTCGATGGAACACAGGTTTCTCTGTCATTTTTATACAACTCTAGTTATCACATACAATCACTGTAGTATCCATCTCCAGGTCAAGGAGACTTGACATCAACTTCCGAATCCATATGGCTTCACAACTAGTAGAGCACGCTACTATGCATTTTTCTTCAGTCGTGCTAAGAGAAACACTGGATTGTTTCCTGCTAAACCATGAAATCATAGCAGACCCTAGACAAAAGCATCCACCTAAAGTGCTTTTCCTATCCGAGACACTTCTAGCCCAATCTACATCTGTATAGCCATACAATCTGTAGTATAGACCAAAGTCTATAGTCCCTTTCAGATATCTCATCACATGTTTTGCAACTATTAGGTGAACACGTCTAGGTTGAACTATATAAGGTGTTCATAGCAAAATAAATGTCTAGTTTGGTATTTTTTAGATACATCAACGACCCAATAATCTATCTGTATTGAGTTACATCCACTAACTCTAACGAGTCATTAGCTAACAACTTTAGGTTGGAATCCATGGGTGTGGCCATGGCTTTACATTCCAACATAACAAATCTTTTCAAAACATCCATTGCATACTTTCCCTAGTTGAGAAAGATTCCTTCTAAACTTTGCCATACTTCTGGACCTAGGAAATAATGTATTAACCCTAGGTCTTTCATCTCAAATTCTTCAGCAAACTTCTTCTTGCATTCTACAATTTGTTTCTCATTCCATGTTAGAAATAGATCATCCACATACAATAATAGTATGACAGGTTCATCTTCTACAACCTTGTAGTAAAGGTTAGAATCAGCTTTACCCTTGGAAAAGTCCATACTTGTTAGGAAATATCTATTCTTCCATACCAAGCTCTGGGAGCTTGCTTCAGGCCATACAGGGCCTTATTCAACTTGCATACGTGAGTCTTTCGATATTCAACTTCAAATCCTTGTGGTTGATCTATGTACACTTTTTCTTTAATCACACCATTTAGGAAGGATGTCTTCACATCTATCTCGTGTAAGTCCCACTTCATCATGGATGCGAGTACCATGATAGTTCTGAAGGAAGTGTATCTTGCTTCCTGGAGCAAGTGTCTCTTCATATCTAATTTCCTTTCTCTGAGAGAATCTTCTAGCCACAAATCTTGCCTTCCATCAGCAACATGTTTTATCTTGCAATTCCACTTGGAAGATACCATACTCTTGCTTTCTGGCTTTGTTACTATATCCCAAACATCATTCTGGTATTCTTCCATCATTTTGTTAGGTCATCAACATATCCTAGTCTTCCACATTCAACCTTGAGGGTTTGAACCCACTTTACTCTTGGTAAAGTCTCAGTCTATCAGGAAGTTGTCCATCATGTCGTACCATGTCGAACTCAGAGATACTCTATAGTCACTCCCCCTGAAGTGGAGTATCATCTTCCTTCTTCATTCTGTATAGGTGGTTCTATGCTTGATATATACTTCTAGTGGGTCTGGTCAATAGAGTATATCGTGTCATAGTCTATTCTTTCTGAAGCAAATCATGAACCTTTCTTTGTACAATGGTTTTGGTAGATCCATACGGAAGATACTACAGACTTTCCTTTAGGTCTCATATCGTAGACATCATTCCCCATGATCGACTGTTACTCTTTGATCATAACTTCTTTCATAGTCAGAAATATTAGCATCAATGATGTCACCCAACTGTGTTACACAACTAGAGTGTGTTCGAGGCCTCTTGCTTTGGTTTGGAAGTCTCACCATTCTTTTCTTTATCTTGAGTTATCTATTGTACCCATGGTGGTATTCATCCTTCGAGGTGGATCTACCACTCTCTAAATCTCTTTCTTCCATCACGGTGTCTCTAACCCTCGGAGCTTTAGATTCATGTTTACTGGAGTGAATCTTGAATTGTCATCACTTGTTCTTCAGAACAAGTCTCATCCTTCTTTTATTGTAGGTGGTTATACAGGACCTTTCCTACAATTCAAATGCACCAGTAGCATGGTTAGAACCATTTCATAGAACATATGCATAATGACGCATCATTCAACTGTTTATCCAATACAACATTCATCCATATCTCACAGAAACTTTCTAGATGACATCATTGAGGTTGTGCACTAATCCAATATGTTAGCAAGGAGGTTTCATTCTAGATAAGTAGAAATGGAGAGGTGTATAGCACCATGAGCTACGTACCCATCACATGCATACTTTTATTAATGAAAACATTCTATCATGCATAACACATCAATTGAATATAAAACAATATTATGAAATGACAATTGAATACTTATCTTTTATTCATTTCGTGGGTAGACTCCTTCCTGATCCTTCTACTTTATCATCTGAATATTCATTCATGACATCATCATTTCTTATCCAAGTGATAATATGGATAAGAGTTTCTTCAAGAATTGAGTTTTTCATATTCCTCATTGCTTGAGGGGTCTTCTTTGAATAGTGAGCACTTGATCTTTAGTTGCTCCTACCTTCTCTTCTCTTATTATGAGTCGAGTTTCTTCTTGTGTAAGGCTTTAGCATCATTTCCATTTGGAACTGGAACCTCTCCACTTATGTAGGTGTCCAATTCATTTTTCTTCAAGAACTAGTAAAATCATATGCTTCCAAGCTTGGAAGTTTCCAGCTTCACCAAGCTTGTCATCAAGCTGAGGTGCTAGGTCATTTTGAAATAAGAACCTCAAATTCAAATGACAAAAGATTAGATCTTATTGGTTTGAGATGTTCGTCCTAGTTTCGGATCTCCCTGATCTAGGGTTTGTCATAAAAACCCTAATTTTCAAAACTTGGAATCTTTCAGATATGATTGGATAGAAATATAGACCTCTTCAAGGATAGCTATCCAATGTACTCATTTTCTGAAAACAGTGGCGGGAAGCTCCTGGAACAGGAAGCCCTAGTTTATCAACTTCTTCTACAGAAATGCATGATACTGTTTCTGTGGTATCTCTGAAAGTATTATCCCTCTATGTCTGAAATTTAGTACTGAGGTCGCCTCATCTTTCCTTGTTCCAACACCATAGGTTTCATCAGAATTAGTTTCACCAATTGGGACTTATGATCATTTTCCCAAGGTGGCCTGTTTCAGGATTGTTCAACATAGCGACGTTGTATGGACTTCCATGTGTCATTGTTTTATATTCATGGTATGAAACTTTGACCACAACAAGTACAGTCCGTACCCTTTCTTGAACATCTTGAGAAATTTAATTTGGACCTTCGTAGCCCGAGATATAGTAATTCTCCCCCGGTATCCTGTTTAGGGATGAATCCTGGAAGAGGCTGGAACCCTAACTTGGAGGAATCATATCTCCTCGAATATAGAGAATCTGAAGCTGAAACTGGATTTTATCTTTGTCTTGTGAATGTTTTGGCCCCTGATACTTCTGCAATCCCTATATATAGAGAATTTACCAAAATTTATCAGTTTTAGTATTTAGGGTTTTTCCAACCCGAGGTCAAACTAGGGTTTGAATTTCCTAGAGTTACACCCAACCAAAAATATCGACCCAGGTCTCTAAACTTATATTTTGATGAGGAGAGAAATCCTATGCTGGGCTCACTCAAAAATTCCTCTTCTGTAAAAACCCCTAATTTCCCGCACCAAAATTGAAAATGCTTGGAATCAAATTCCGCTTCGACAAAAATATGTGCCCTTCAATGGAGATTCATCCTAGCATACTTTTGTTGATGGATTGTGGAGAGAGACCCAAAAAGTAAGCTAGCTTCTGCAACTGCAAAATGTCTTCTTTCAGGGAGGCTCTGATACCATGTTGAATTTTAATGGTTATATCAGATCTTAAAACATTTAGCATCATAACAACATAACCATAAGCCAAAAGATCACTGAAAGATAGACAAGCAAAACCACACAAAAAATTCCTGGGAAAACCTTAAAGGGAAAAAACCCAGCAAAAGCTTCCTCGATATAGATGCCCCAAAAAGATAAAAGGTAAAACCAAAAGATTGATCCTCCTCCTTTTCCAGCTACTTCTCTCTCTCTCACTAATGTGCTACACAAGTGTGTGTGTGTGTTCCAAATGTGGAGCGCCACACCTCTATTTATATTCTTTTGTTCACTTAATAATTAACTCAGTTATGTAGGCTCGTGTAATCCTAATTTAATCTTGTAGGCTTGAGTAACCACAACTGGGGTACTAATGACCTGACTTACAATTTGAGGGGAATTCCTCATGACTCTTATTAGTTCTCTTGATTAGAAACATCGGGGTATAAAGAAATACAAGGGATACTCCCGGTAGGACCATCGGGGACCACAAAATATATATATAGAATATTCTTCGAAGTTACAATATTTCAACATTTTATGCTATTGACAATATTTTTATTGGTATATTATGCAAGGCCATTACCTTTGGGGTAATAAGGCATAGACTGTTTAAGAATTACATTGTATTTTTCACATAAATGAACCATATCATTTGACATAAAGTAAGGAGAATTATCAGTTAGAAACTTGCGTGGACATCTAAATTGTGCAAAAATATATTCCTCCAAGAAGTTAATGATTACATTATTAGTATCCCTCCTTTTTGGAATAGATTCTACCCAAGTGGTGAAGAAATTTGTTTCTGTTAGGATCCACTTATGCTTCCCAATGGATGGGGGATGTATTTCTCCAATAAAATCTAATCCCCATTGCTAGAAAGGGGCATCAACTACAATAGGTTTTAAAGAAAATGGCAACAACTTCCGTCTTTTGGAAAATTTCTAACATTTTACATAGGCCATAACTTTGGACAATACATCAGAGAATAAACATGACCACTAATATCCTATTCTCAAAATTTAGAAATATTTTTGTTTTTGCAATAGTTGTGTCCTCCATAGGCTCCACTATGTAAATTTATTGTAACGATACAAGCTTCATCCTCATTAATGCATCTCAACAGTAAGCCACCAGGATCTTTCCAAACTAGAGTTTGGTTCACTATGCAATACTTTTGGGATTTCAAATTCAAATTTTTGTGATTTTTCCTATCAAAATTAGGTGGACAATTAATATTTAATAGGAAAAACACAGTATCCTTATAACAAATTGATGTAGCATACGTATCCATAATCCATGAGCTTTCATCATTCTCTTGTATCTCATCAATAACATATTGATTCAAAACTAAATGTAGACCAAGTTCCTTGCAATTAGAATCAACAAGTAGTTTAGATATACCTTGACCCATTACTAATTTTGTTGGTTTTATTTCAATATCATACCCAAGCAATCTAGCTACCCACTTACCCCTCACCTTCACTGTTGGGATAGAACAAAACATCTTTTACAAAACTATTGAGAATATATGCAATTAATTTTATTGAAGAATGTATAGCCTAAAATATTTCTGAGATTTAATTAAGGCGTAGGATTTTTTTCTGTGATCTTATACCTTAATTCGGATCCCTCATGACCTTGCTGAAAAATGCAACCATTTTCTCATATCTATATGTATTTTTCTTCAATGAAACTACATCAACAGTATCCTCTGAGGAAAAATAAAATATATGGAATTCCTTTGAATAATCATGGCTAATATGCATAGGAGCTTCAACCAAATCTTGTTTGATCCTTTGAAAAGATTCCCTAGCTTATTGAGTCCATTTAACTTCAACATATTTTTTGAACATGAGAGTAATGTGCTTAATAATTTCAGCTAAGTTAGAGACAAATATTCTAAGAAAATTAATATTTAAAAATGATAGGAAATCTGCGGTAAGAATTTTGTAATTCTCAACAAGTTTCAAACCTTTTAAGCAAGTTCATCCTTAGGAGACCCAAAATCTCACTCTTATTTTGCACCGGGTGTGAGTGATATTCTTGGTCTCCTGAGGATGAACCTGCTTAACAAGTTTGAAACTTGTTGAGAAGTACAAAATTCTTACTGCATATTTCCCATCATTTTTAATTATTGAACTGTGGGTTATCAATGAATAACGAAAAATAATATTACCAAGAAATGATTGAATCCCTTTTTTGTTCCTGAAAAGATCAATTTTCAAAATTTTTGCCACCCTATCTGGATCAATTTTAACTCCCTGTTAAGAAATTATATTCCCAAGAAGTCTTCCTTCTTGTATTGAAAAATTTGTCTTTTGGGGGTTTAGGGAGAGACTTTGTTTACGACACTTTAAAAAGGTTTGCTTGATATGCTTAAGGTGCTCTTCATTTGATTTGGAGAATATTGTGATGTCATCTAAATAGGTGACAATGGATTTGAATTTTTCTCCTATGAAAGTTATATCCGTAGCTCTATGAAATGTTTCTCTCGCATTCATCAATCCAAATGATATTCTGACATACATTAATGTCCCTCATGGTGTTACAAAAGCAATCTTCTCTGTTTCTTCTTCATGAAAAACAATCTGGTTATACCCAGAGAACCCATCTATCATGGAAATATGTTGTGCTCCAATTAGCTTTGCAGAATTTGGTCCATCTTCGGTAAAGGATAATTTTCCGTAAGAGAGCTCATTCTTAAAATATGTGAAATTGACACAAAATCTATTTTTTCCATTATTTTTCCTTACCGGAACAAGGTTAGGAACACAAGTAGAAAATCTTAAAAGAACAATAATTTAGGTATCAAGTTGTTTTTTCAGCTCCTTTTAAATAACATGTAAGAACATTGGGTTAACTTGCCTTAGTTTCTGCCTGAATGATTTAGTAGAGGGTTTCATAGATATTTTATTATGGATAATATTTGTATCAATGGTATTCAAGTCCTCGTAGGAACAAGCAAACACATCTACAAATTCCTTCATTAAATTTACATATCTCTTTCGTTGTTCATCAGACAAATCTTTTGATAGTTTCACCATTTTAGGATCAGCCTTTGTACCAATATTTCAATCTACAGTCTTGTTTTGTACATGATGAGCCAAAGGATTATGTAGTGTGTCCTGATTACTAAATAATATCTCAAGTGGGACCAAACCTTTGGGTAATAAATTACCTTTCGGTTCGATAATGTCATGACCAACAACTGTGTCAAATAAATCTAAATTCTACAGTAGTTCAATTTCTTCCTCTTGATCAATTCAGGATCCTGAAAATTCACCAATTGATTGTAAGATCTGTTAAAATCCGAATCAACTTCAAATACCTGCCAATTTTTCACATTATCTAGACTAAAGGTCTATTCCCGATTTCCATAGAATATGTGAGATGAGGCTCGGTTGGAACCCTAAAATAGCTATCAACCAATGCTATATAATCTATAGTGTCATTACAATCTCTAGGATCAAAATAAATCTTAGAATCCAAGAAAAAATTCTCAATCAAATCCCACACTTCATTCCGATAAACCTTGATTTTTTTTCTGTTTAGTCTAATAAATGTTTCTAACCTACTGAGCTATTAATTATGAGTCTCTGAATACTTACAACACTTGTATATTCATGTATTTTGTCTCCCTTAAACCCAAAACCAATGCTTCAAATTAATCTATATTGTTGGTAGTTGGGAATTCTTGTGTGTACATAAACGTAAGTATTTCAACAATAGGAGAAATTAGAACAATACATGCTCATGACCTTATCTAGAAGATGCACCATCTAAATACATCCTCCAAAGCTTATCCTCGATTTCTATAGGTTGTTGTTTTTGAAATTCCCTTTCTACCTGTACTGAGGCTGAAAACTTATCATCAAAATGTAAGAGACATGAATCTATACTTTCTTGAACAACATATAAAGGATGATTGGATGGATCCCAATGGTCACTTACAAGATCTGTAAAGTTCCTCCCATTTTCATGGTACAATATCTAGAGAGTAACATTCCATATTATTGGGGAATATCGTCTACTAACACATCCATTAGAATGATATTCATTGGCAGTTGGGATAAACCGACTAATCTTTAATGACTGCTATACATTTCACAACTCTAGAATCAAAGGCATGTACGCCATGGAAAGGTTTAGTAATACTTAAATAAATTGCTTCAATTAATAATTTTGGCATTAAATTGTGGGATGTACTAGAGTCTAGGAGAAAATTGTGCAACATCTTATCATGAATAAGCATGGTAATATAAAAAGGAGGAGGTAAACATGTTTTTTCAGCTAATTGTGGGCCAAAAACAATTGCCATATTTTAATATTGGAGGTTCACTGTATCAGGAGGAGGAGCATATGTAGAAGGCTATATATTTTTTAAATAAACTCTTTGAAGGGTTTATTTTTTACTAGTTCAACCAAGGGAATAGGAATATTTATTTTTCTATTTTCTTGCTCAAGATTAAAAGAACCATAAATTTTTTCAACATGTTTTACTTCTACGTTCTTACCTTTGTTTCCCAATTGATCTTGTTTCTTTTCTACCTATTTTCTTGATGTCTATTTTTCAAAAATTGTGCCCTTATTCTAAGGTGTTTGAAAATTTAGTTTCTTCCCTAATTAGAGATCATATTTTCTTTGTTGATTTAAATGCACTGTATCTTCAAACTTTCCCTGCATTTGAGCTGTCATCAAAGAGTGCTCATATCCATCATATGTGAGAAAAATTACCAAATGATTTTCATCAAGGAGATGAAATGCTAGGCCTAATTCTTCACCCTCTACATTATCTAATTCATTTATTTCATCTTCTACAATGTTTTGCAGTGGAGGTTGTAATTTTTGGTCCTCATTTTATCTTCATTCCGTTTGGAAAAACTTTGGATTAAAAGGATGACGAAATTGATTAGGATTTGTATTAGACATCTCTTGTGCAGGTATGTTTTCAATTTTGTTATCAACCTCTAGTTTGGTTAACTTTGAAGTAAATTCTTTAATCATTTTCACCATTTCATCAATTTTTTGATCCCGAGATTTCAAGCCAGAAGTTAAACGTACAACCTCATTTTTCTGTTTTCTTTTATTATTTTCCTGATATTAAGGCTTTGGTATGAGTCTATCAGATGCCACAATGTTATATTCTACTTCCAAGGAACCTTCCTACATATTTACAAGGGTTGTGAACCTTCTCACTCTCAACAATAGAGAAAACTATGCATCGAATGCATTGGAAAAAGTGAGTTTGGAAGATGTTTTGTGGGTTTAATTTTGAAAGGAATTTTGATATACATACTATTGAATATTTTATTGAAATCCACTACATAATCATCAGGTTTTCTTTTGAGTGCCCAAAATTTTGTAATGTAATAAAGATAATCCTTTTTATCCCCCCATTGTTTCATAAAGTCTTCTTCTAACACATCAATTCCATTGATGCAATTGGAAGGAAAATCCTAAAACCAATTTATAACATCATCATCTAAACTTTGCATGAAGACCATCATCCAAATGTCCTCAATTTCAATATTTTGGTTATCAGCATAACTATAGAAAGTATTCAAATGTTCTTCTACCGTAACTCCCCTGTGCTCATTGAGTCTAGGGATATAATTTAGATAGTCACCACCAGGAAAAGCATTAGAAGGTTATGGAAACACTAAAGGGGTATACCTAGTAGCCACAATTATGTCTATCCTATTATGAGGTTGACCAACAATGATTGATATAGTATGAGTCTGAGAAGAAGCTGGTGCCTTAACTTTAGGAGGAGAAAATGATTGTGACACATGAATAGATATGGATTGCAACATAGGGATGGATACTTGAGGAAAGGGAGTTTTAATATCTGGAGGCTTAACAATGTCTTCCAAAATTTGTTCCACAACAAAAGGGTTTACAAAGGTTTTAAATTCATATGTACCCTCTTCACAAGAGATTGTTTGAGGAGATGAAAAAAAAAGGTTAATACCATTTGTTTGGTCTTTTTAGAAATATTGGGTAAGAACTTGAGTGGTGTACCTAAAAAGGTAACCTCTTTCTCTTCTTCAAAATAAGGAGAATGGAAAGTTTGGGGGAAAAAGGTTGATTCTTGTGAAACCACAAGTTCAGGGGGCTTCTGGAAACTTGCAAGTCTAGAAGATGTTGATTAGATATCAAAGTTTTATCTTGCCTTAAAAGAATTTCAGAATCAGGTATTTTAAAAAGCTCAAACGATTCAATTTTGAACTTAGTTCCTATTTTAGGCTCAAACACTTGAAATTCAGGAATAGAGAGATCTAAGGGACTAGTTTTCTATCTTCTTCTACTGGAGGTAATAATTGTTCTATGGGAACAACAAAATTGATTTATTGACTTAAATTATCTTTCACAAAGGAAGCTGATGTACTTGAACATGAAGATGCATATCTCTATCGAGATCTTTCCTCTTTGATAATTTATTCTGGATCAAATCAAGATTGAAATAGAGGAGAAAATGGATTTCCTTGAGTTCTAGTAATTTTGGAAGGAAAAATCACACAATAAAGTTAATAGGTGAAAATTACAGTCACTAACACTATCTGACTTTTGTTCACCTCAAAAATTAGATCTAATGAATAAATATATCGCATGGAATATAACTTTGTCACTATGCTCTGTGACAACATCGCTAGAAAATGTTATCCCTAAGGTCTACACTCGAATGCTATAGGGAAAATATAGGGAAATTAGACATGAATGTAGAAAGCATTTAGCTTTATAAAGTGGTTTGATAAATATCAATCCAAACAGGGTCTGAGGTGAGTACTTATATAGTGCATAAATAATGGTATTAAAATTTGAATCCAAAGGCTTTAAACCATGAACAAAATGTAAAATCAATTCGAATATCATATTAGGATGTAAACATATGAAAAGTTAAGCTACATATTCCACACATTATAATTATTATAATCAACAAGGATAATTGAAAACATAACATATATAACAAGCAATAATCCTGTGACAGTGTAAATGTTATTAGTTCTGCAACTATCTGATTATGCAGTCCATTATAAATTTATGTATTCAAATAGAAGATCAGCAGTAAAAATACAATAGGAAAAATTCAATTCATGGTCTAAATGATCTTATACATTCATAGAATTTTGTATTAAAACATAAGCTTACAAGTTCCACGGGCCCTTCACTGGCTTTCCAAAATAAAACTCCCTTCTCTCTATTAATTTTTTCCTTTTATAGTTGTTATATATCTCTTCTTTTTTTATCTAGATCCTATATTAGAGGGCTCGAGCATCATTTGTTTACTAATTATATCTTTCTATATAGAAGAGCTAGATACAAGTAAAAACAATTCTAAGATCCTATTATCATGGGATATGTTATCTCATCAAACCAAACTAACTTAAGTCTATAAAATAGATGTGTTTCTTCCTTTTACAGTATGTACAAAATAAACATAAGTTTAAAGTCTCATAAAATATATAGCATTAATACTAAGAAGACCAAAAGTAGTGAAATGAAAATTCTGTAGTGCCCCTGTAGACTTGAAAAATTCAAATTATGTAACTTGAAACTGCTTAAACCAGGTATAGATTTCATCTGGCTTCAAATCCTTGATTCTGGAGTATGCCCTATAAAATATGAGTGCCTATATATGTTAAGATACCCAATTTTCCATTGTTATACTAATGTTTCTACCTTTCATGTAGACATTCCTTCTTCCAATACCTTCTTTTCCTCAGTATCTTTCCATTATTCTTCCTTGGTCTTTGAGAAAAATTACATACTTTACTATACTTGATGATAAGATTTCTCCACTTAGTATTAGAATTATTCAATTTACCCTATATTTTCTTATTTTTCAGTTGTAAGTTCTTTACCAAGCCTTTAAATTTCTTTAACTTCTTCTTCATCTTTTGACTACTTGAATGTTTCTCATTTTCAGGTAAGAGGAAATTATCATTTTGGGTACTTTTACCTATGTAGTCGATCTTTCCAGCTTTGGTTTGATAGTATCAATAAAATCCATAGACTACATTTCATGTTATTGTACATAGACTATAGGAATATAGGGTTGAGACTCAAGTGAGCAAGGAATGGAATGTATAGTATCTTCAAGACTAGTCAATAACTCAACCACCTTCATTTTAGCTTTCATTAACGAATCTGACTCTTCATTGATAATTACCTGAGCATTTTTAGGATTTCAAAGATGTTTGTTCACTTTGGATTTTCAATGATCATGTTCCTCTATGGGATAAACGATCTCCTTTCCCTTACCAAATATGAGGCTACTTCTGGTTTGCATAGGAATTGGAACCGAGGCTTTAAACTTTTTATTCTTCGATCTCATTGGAATTTCCGCTAAAAACTTTCAAGTTCAATGATATTGTCTTCTTTCAAAGCGTGGTTATAAATGGCCTTTGAATTAAGCCTAAGCTTATCCATGGCCCTAGTATGAGGTCTCCTAAGAGGATATGGCTTCAAAGTACTTTATTTCCTTTTTGTATTTTAACTCATCCTATATCATTTTTAGGTTCATTCAATTCCTTTGTTTTTTGTAAATCATCTTCTCTAGGATTTGGTGATTTTAAGGCACCTCTCATCCTTTATTTATCTACCTCATTATTTTGATTTTTCTTCACTGATTCAAAATTAGGGTTTTCTTGTTTCCTCTTTGGGGATAATTGGAACCTCTTCCTCAAATATGCCTTGCATTATAAGTCAAAACCATTTCTTGTTTTCTTAACATTCTTCTCTATAATAGAATCATTGACCTTCATATCTTAGAGGAGATGAATTGAGTCTGACTTTATAGAGAATCTTCTAGAAGTACTTCATGAAGATTTGGTTTCTAGGGTTTCAAACTCAGAATCTAGAAGAAAACCATTCCAATATTTTTTGAATTTGTTCAATTATTATACTATTAACACCTTAATTAGAGTATGGTGAAAAATATTGTGTTGGTTTTGGGGAAAATTTCTAATCTTAGTTGTTAATTTTGTGAGACTCTTCAAAATATAAAAAGGCATGTTCATTTTTGATATACTGTATAAATGTAGGACAAAACACATATGATATAAATAAATTGTAGCATACATTACTTCTTTGGTGATGTAACTTAAGACCAAATTCAAAAGGTGGTTGTACTCCTCCTTCATCCAAGCCCATGGGATACCCTTGTGCCAATCTATATTATGATGCTTCTTTTGCAAAAAACAGTTACATTCAGGGGAACTAATGCCTTGATTTTTAAACCATATTTCCCCATCTCTTGGTAGCTCTATAGCTATGAATATTGATTTCTCAGAGACTAGAAAAATTCAAGTATTCAACTGTAACAATGTTCCCATTGAAAACCTCTGTGAAATCCCATGCTACTCCAAATTGGTACCCCTATAGTTTCTCACAAAAACAAAACCACCTTGCATTTTTAAACTTCACACCGAATTTTGGGTATTCTTCGAGAAGTTCATCCCCAACATGATCATACCTAACTACATGGCCAATCCTCTGTGAAGGCATGATTGTTTTTCTTGGTTACTATGAGAAATAGAGTTATATTAGTGTTTATTAACCCTTATTTATGATAAAAAATGATTAGTAATGCCTCAAGAAAAATATGAATAACAATATCCGTCCCAGCCGTACTAATAATTATTAAATATTAAGGAGAGGTTCATCATACATATTTATGGGAAAATAGGGAACCTTACCACCATTTTCATATATTATTTACACTTTTCCAACTTCTTGACATGATTGTAAGATTTTATAAGATTGGCATGATTTGACGTAGTTCTTTCAATGATCACTCTAAAATTTTTGTAGTGTGGGTTTGAATTTTGGTAGCGCAACCTTAAAATAGTTTTGTAGCGCAACCCTTTCATCAGTTTTGAATCATGTTGCTTTATGGAGGATAGCCCTGCTCATAGCCTAGTTTAAATTTCCAAAGAATAACAAACATTTGATCAAGCAAACAACACCTTCAAAGACTAAGAACAAAACAAATTCTATAGAAGTTGTGCCTTCTTAGTATATTTTTATAATATTACTTCTAAGTATTCCAAAAGATTCAATTAGAACATGAAGTTATACACAAGGGTTATACACTTCGAAAGAATGCCAAGGGATATTTTTTTGAGCAGTGATAGTAGATCCAAGGGGATCTTAGATCTAGTACATTAAGGCACATGAATATCGATGACAGTGACATCCTTGGATATCTCCTTGCACTATGTATGATTCTCTCTAGAAAACATGAAGACATAAGGTGAAGACTTCAATAACTTTTAAGAAGTTCAAAAATTGATGAAAAAGAAGATCAAGTTCTTCATATTAGATGATGAAGCAGAGTACCCTTATAGAAACTACAATTATTTCTACGAGGAAGAGAACAAGACGGAATCAAAAAAACAAGCAAAGATAAGTATTTTATACTTTGTATGTTAAGCTTTATTTGCTTAAATTTGAATTATTTTATTGATAGATGGCATAACTATTTAAATTTGTACTAGTTAACCCGTGTGAACATTTATGCCATGTGTTACATAATAGGTTCATTATGAATACTGTGAAATTTTACCCATGTTCTTATAATAATATGCATCTAGTACGATAGTTATGATCATATCAAGTATCCTCACTGGATATTAGGGAACAAGACTACTGAGGAAGCATCCGTATAAGTGAAGCCAGAGAAAAGCATTGGTTGACCAACATACACCCATGTCACGAGGAAGAAGAAGACGAAGATCCATGATTAAGATATACCTTAGTAGACATTCATCCTCGGGGCCTGATTCATATGGTTAGAGGTGAATGGCCCAACAAAGGGAAAAAAATATCACATTGTCCTGAGTATATGATTTGGCGATATTGTCCCATGAAGGAAAACTCCAATTGTTCATCCTTCATAATTTCAAGATGACTCATTAGAGCTAGTAGAACCAATGGACCTAGAGATGTTACTTTGTAGGATGCAGAGAGGCATAAATCTCCTAATGATACTTTCAGAGAGAGAAAAAAACACCTCATATGTTTTCATGTTATATGGAATTGATGAGTCACATCATTGATTCCAAACCTTCCAATGATAAGGAGGAAACATGCCAATAGGTTGGGAAGAAAATCATGATGAAAGAGTATCAATCCATCATGAAAAATGATGTGTGAGAGATAGTGTTGAGACCTTAAGGGAATCCAATGATGACTTCCAAGTAGATATACAAGATTAAAAATGAAGGTTTTATAAGCATTAGAGATGACTCATGAAGGACAACTAGTTTTCATATTCAAAGGGAGTCATGGATAATTTTCGGTGTTCTTGAAAGAGCAAGAGGGTTGTCTCAGAAAACCCAATTGATGGAGCTGACAAAGATTAATACACAAGATCAACACAGAGTGTTAAATGTTATTGAAAGAGAAGAAGGGTTGTCTCAACAAACCCACTTGATGGAGATGACAAAGATGAATACACAACATCAACAAGTGTAGACAGTAGCAGGTTTCTCTAGTATAGGATACTCAAATGTAGAGACAATAGAGTGTGTATATGTAGAGGTATAAATATACTTTGATGCAGAGGGAGTAGTATGCTCCAACATAGATTCAATAGCTGCAGTACAACTTATTGATGATAAATTAGACTTTATACAGAATCAAGTAGAAACCCAAAACTTGGTATGTCAAGGATAAAAATATACTTGATGAGCTTGGACTTCACTAAGAGTGATGCAGATTCTAGCTTTTACTACAAGGTTGTTGATGGTAATCCAATGATCTTGGTATTGTATATTGATGATTTGTTCCATTTCGGGAATATAAAATATCAGTGTCGAGTGCAAGAGGGATTCGACCTTTGAGTTCAAGATGAAGGGTCTCAACTTGATGCATTACTTCTTGATATTAGGTGTGGAAAATATTAGATGAGATCTTCCTCAAATAGAGGGAGTACATAGTTGAGATCCTAAGTGATTCATATGATGGACCGTAAGTCCATGGCTATACCTATTGATTACAATTCGAATAAGTTGAGTGATTCCACTTCATATTTTGAATTGGGGATGTACAGGTAGTTGATCGGATCCTTGATGAGATATTTTATTTATAGTAAACAACCGGAACCAATTTATGGTTGATCCACGACATGTACATTGGGTAGCAGCAAAGCGTGCATTGAGGCACCTGCGTGGTACAATTGGATATGACCTAAGATATGTCTCAAGTGATGAAGTGAAGCTCTAAAAGATATACAAATTATAGCTAAGAGGAGTGCAGTGGATAGATAAAGAATCTTGAAGCATTGTTTCAACTTGGATCCATTAAGATATCCTGGATTAATAGGAAGAATGATTTTGTGGCACTCAGTACCTCGGAAGTAGAACAAATTGCAACTTAGGTATCACAGGGATATCTGATCTAGATATAAAATACCATTACATATCGGACATGGTATAGAATGGGAGAAGTGAACCTACAGTACATATCCATGGGTAAGTAGATAATTGGCAATCTCATTAGGCCTCTATCCAAGGAAAAGTTTGCATACTTTAGGGACAATCTTGGTGTGATGGTGAATAACTCTGTGAGTGAGATGGAGCGTTGATGGATATGTGACATCGTGATGATAAGAGACATACATTTATATAAGAAACAAATGGACTAGACACCATGATGATCTTATAGATGAGTAGGAAGACATTCATATTAGATGAGTGTCCTAGACATCGTGATGATTTGATAGATGAGTCACAAAAAATCATGAAAAGTGAATGGCCTATATATCAAGTAGTAGTATAGATGCAGTTGTAGTGTAGATGTTGTTGCAGTACAAATACAATATAGTTCTAGTACATATGTAGTATATATGCAGATCCAGTACAGGTACCATACAGATCCATATGTAGTACAAATGCAATATTGAAGGACATTCTTACCAAGTAACCGTCTTAATGCGATGTAGAATGTCTCCCTCCCTGAGAGTGGGTGTTGATGTTCTTTGTTAACACTCATAATGTACCCAGGTTGCAAAGGCAAATCCAAAAGGTAACAACAAAACCACTTTTAGAAAGAAACTGTCTTTTCTTTCCAGAGAGGGATCTCTCAAATACATATTTAACAAGGCCAGATATAAATCAACACTCAAAGATTGTATCGATGGTTGAAACAAAACACCTAACCATTGGGTGATGGAGTCACATATACATAAATATATCACAAAGACATATGCATGAGATTTTATCAAAGTCAAGATAACCATTCCATCACAATCATTCATTTAGTTCAGGTGAAACAGAAGAAACGATGGACAGTCCATTAATACAGAGCATAAAAGATGAGTTCTATATTAACTTTAGTAGAAAAATGTATAAAATACCTGAAACAATGATCAGACCATAAACACTATGAATTCTAACCATTCAACACTGTGTTTCAGATATGACGAAAAACAAAATGGAATGTTACACTGGAAAAAACAATCACATAAGAAGAGAAGTACGGACTGTAATGTAAATGACGCAGGAATCTCTGATAACTCTTATGCATTCACTTTGTTATTCAAAAATATATGTCTTCGAAAGAAACATTCAACAACAAGATGGGTTCCAACCCCCATCACATAAAATAAATGCACTTATATACATAAAATGATCTCATCTTCCAAGAAGATTTATAACTGAATAACCGGCTTAATCAAAGTCTTGTAAGTATATTCCTAACTCCTAGGAATAAACTACTTCCTTCGATCCTAACAGATCATTAAGTTAAAATCAACTCAGTAACAATGCCCGTCCAAGAAGCTCCCCAGCGTGCAACACCTGTCTTCACGAGTGGATGATATACTTCATTTTTCCGAATCTTTCTATGGCCTTCCATTGCTCCATACTTGGAATATCATACTCGATCATCTCCTGAATGGACACCTCCAGATCCATGTAGGCTTCATAAGACACTTTAGGAAACCCTCCCCTGATGATTAGGAACTTCTGCAATATCTCAAAATCCTCTGTCAGCTTATCCACGATGACTTTCCCTGTCAACCCTTTTTCCAAATTGTCAAATTTGGAATGATCCATGTGGCTTTGTACCAACAGGTTGTGATAGTGCTCTTGAGAAAACATTCGTCCCTCCTCATCCCAAAAGGAAGGAAGGCCATCTTCAAATAGTTCTTTGAAATCCTGTTTGAAGTCATTAACCTGTGAGATCATTTCATCATCTTTGTCCTGGACTGTCTTCATTAGATGATGCTTATGGATAAACTTTTTGGCCCACAATACCATTTCTATTTTGTCCTTTACTCCTATATCATGCAACTTTTGGTATGTCAATGAATTTAATAAATTTAACGCATTCTAGGCTGCGGCAAGGGGTTTCCTCTGCATAGTTTCATTTACTAACTTCAGTATTTGATTGGCCAAATTGATCAATATGCTTTGATCATCAATGAAGTGCAGATAATGCTTGAATTTAGTAATTTCTACGGATAATGTATCCCAAATTATGTGCTTTTCTCCCTAGAGAGGACCCTTTCCTATGTTTATTTCCTTCAATTCATTAAATTTCTTCTGTAGCTGATTTCTATCCTGCAATATTTTATTTTTATTTTCGGTCACTTTGGCTAACTCAGACTTGAATTTTTCATTTTCCACCTTTAATTCTCTTATTTCTTCGTCTTTCAGGCTAACCTGGGACATGGGCACTAGTAAGTCATCCGCAGAAAAATCATTTAATGGTTTGTCAATATTCACAATAGATAGGTCTTCGTCAGTGGGAGTTTAGCTCATCAATTCCTCCATGATCTCTTTTTCTTCATTCTGGTTCTTTTTCAGCTGCGAGATTTGTGCTAGTAACTCATTCTGTTCTGCCTGCCACTTATCTTTTTCTTCTTGTAATTTGAAAGCCTTTCCTTTATGCTCCATCATGTCATGGTGAATCTTGTCCTTCTCCTCTTGTAATGCTAATAATTCGGACGATTGAACATGTTCTGTGCTTGGGATCTTCAATTTCTTCTTCAGTACCTGGAGGGCGTTGTCCTTTTCTTCCAGAAGTCTTTTGATTGCATGGGTGTTACTTTTATCATTTCTTGAGCTTATAATGTCTTCTTGCAACTTTTTAATTTGAATGGCATTAGCCCCGTTTTCAACCTTCTCATGTTTTTACCCTTTGCTCTTTTTGAAATTCCATGCTTTCCAACAGTTTTTCTATAAAGACCAGGGCACCTTTATTTTTGAAAATAAAAGAACCAACTGTGAGAGGGAACTTGATATTTGAAGATTTCTTAAAGGCTCCAAAGTGTTCTTCTTCTGAATGCAGTCTTTGTCTCATAAACTCCAGTGCAAAAATTCTAGGAGTAAGGAAAGCAGGTAACCTATATGGCTCTCCTGTAAAACCGTATATTCTCAAAACTGTGGAATCCTTATACAGAAACCAATCTCCGACTCTATCCTCAGGTGAGGATTGCATCATGCTTTTCATCTCTTCTAATACCCGGGGTAACATTTCATCAAAAAACATCTTGTATATTTCTGACATGATTGAATTTGCAAATTCAAACATGTTGATTTGCTTGGGAAAATCAGAAGAGAACATGGTACTTAAAAACTATAATTTGGTGGCGTTCGAACATAGCAACATGTTCAGTAAATAAGTTTGAAACCTGAAGAACCTTACTTTTGGAAATTCACACAATTGAAGATGTATAGCTTTGGCTAAGTACTCGTCTAAACTGAATACATAAACTGACTGAGATTCATAACTCAATGAATTCATTTTTAATAGAAAACCCAAGATGACATCATTTACATGAAAATCATCATCTAGACCCAAGACTTGACAGACTAAGGACATAACTAATTGAACTTCACCTTTGAAAATACGAACATGGTATGGCGGGAAAAGACCATCTAATGACTGACCCTCGTTTAAGATGATGGACAAGAATTTGCAGCGAACTTCAGTTCCACAATTTTTGTACATTTCAACAAGAATGGACTCGTTTACAGGTTCACGACTGTCAGGGTAGTTGTCGGGCAAGTTTAGGTTTTCACGGATGACCTTGGCATCAATTTTACACAGTATACTAGACGTAGACTGACTTACAATGACTCTCTAAGAAGAGGAATAGTTACCTGCGCACCATTCTGTGAACTTGGGAAAATGCAGGGTCTGTTCAATAGCAAAATAATATAAAAACGATTTACAAGCATTTAAAATATCATTACCCTGCGAATTGTATTGCCACAGTTTCTCTTTGCTAACTGATACACTTCCTACAAACAAGAAATGGTCACATACTCCTTTGTCCCTGTCAACCAGGTACTCCTCTCTATCGTCCAAAATACGACTAAACCCTTGCAAATCTTTTCCTTTGTCCATAATTCAGTCAACAATGGTAATTAGGTGGATGAATTTCGGGCGCTTGGGCCTTACCTGTTACTGTGACTGCGTGTATTCGAGATTGAATGTTAGAGGTTGGAAAGCACGCAGGTCCTTTTCATTCGTCCGGCACCAATAAAAAATAATTCTTGAACAAGTCAACTTTGTTTATATAAGACCCCACTCCGGAGGCCCCCTTTTAGTGGTTTTCACCAAACCGCTTTTGCCCACGGAATGCACCACGAGCTGTTGCGTGTACCACGGTTTGCATTCCGCTGCCACCTTTTGTCTCCAACCACCACGCAACTTCCCGCTTCGGATCCGTCAACGACCATTGATATATTTCACCTTTACTTTCCAGCCCGAAAACTTATCTTTTGTTTTTCGTAGATATATTTTTTTTTTTTTTTTTAGAAAGGAATAGCATGCCTCTTGAATCTTAGGTCCTTCACCGCGGGCTTCAAATACATTTTTCCTACCATCCGTATTGACTTGTAAAGAAAAATAAGTATTTACAGGCTATAATACAAATTTTACCCTCCTCTTTAGGACAGGCAATATTTCAGATACCTTCCATTGACAGGGTTACTATCCAGAGGAACCCCGTTCGGATATTCTAGAAAAAATGCATTTTGTCCTCTGTATCCAGCAACAACATAAGGACCTACCCACATATGATCAAATTTTCCATGTTTGTCTTCTTTAGGAGCATCCCACTTCAAGACCAGATCATCAATCTGAAACTATTCTTCTTTGATTCTTCTATCAAAAGTATTTTTCATTTTTTCTTGATGTAATTGCACCTTGTCATAAGCCTTATTCCTTCGCTCTTCCAGCTCAATAATCTGATTTATCCTTCTTTGCATATGATTCGGTTCTTCTTGCTGATCTTGGAAATATCTCATAACCGGAACACCTAACGATGCTGGAAAAACAACTTCAATTCCATATACCAGTTGGAAAGGAGACATGCCGATTTCCCTTTTGGTACTAATTTTGTCAGCCCATAGAGCATACTTGAGCTTGGTGTGCCATGACTTTTTATTATCTTCCAACAGCTTCCTGGTGATCCTTACTAAGCTTTTATTTGAAGATTCAGCTAACCCATTTCCTTATGGATAATAGGCAGTTGAATGATTGAGACTTATATGATATTTGTGACAGAAATCAATCATTTTCTTGGATTTAAAAGCAGCTGCATTGTCTGTTACTATTCTTCTGGGGCATCCGAATCGAGCCAATATATTTTCCTCAAGAAAATCCATGATTACAGTTTCAGTGGCTCTTCTAGTGGGGATCGCTTCAATCCATTTTGTAAAATAATATGTAGCTATCAGAATCCATTTGTGTTGTCCTGATTAATTGGGGTTTATCTCGCCAATAAAATCCAAACCCCATTGTTCTAAAGGAGCTTCTATTGAGATTGGATTTAAAGGAAGAGGAAGTACTTTTCTCTTACCATCAAAAATTTGGCATTGATGACACTTACTGGTTTCTTTATATACATCTGAAAATAATGTTGGCCAATAATACCCTACTCTTATAATTTTATTTGTAGTCACCTTCCAAGAATGATGCCCTCCACAATCCCGTTTATGAAATTCTTTGACTATTTGTTGAGCTTCATTTTCTAAAAGACAGTTTAGTAACACTCCTTCGGGGTCTTTCCAATAAAGATATTGATTTATAATACAAAATTTAGCAGCTTTCAATTTTATGGACCATGCCCTTGACTTACTCAATCCTTCTGGTGCTTGTAAATTTCGAAGGACGTAAACAATATCAGAATACCATGGAGATGCCACAAAACCAGCCATTACTTCCACTTCTGTATCTAACTGATTAAACTGGTGAGATAGGAAATTAATTTGTAAAGCATCACAATTTGAATTTGCCATCATATTTGCTAATCCTTGTCCCTTAACCAGCTTAGTAGGCTTTATTTCTATATCGTACTCCAGCAATGTAGCTATCCATTTTGCCCTTCTGCCTTCTGGATCTGGTTGTGTCAAAATCCCTTTTACTGCAGCAGATGGAACATGTGCAATTTTATGTGAATGTAGAATATAGACTCTGAAATCCTTCAATGCTTTGACTAAAGCATATTCTTGTTTCTCCATGATGTCATATTTCAATTCTCCATCCCTTAACATTTTGCTAAAAAATGCTATGGGATGTTCCAAATTCTCATCATTCTTCTGCAATAAAACTGCTGCAATAGTATATTCTGAAGCATATGAAAATACTGAGAAATCTTTGGTAAAATCTGGACTCACCAACACAGGAGCATCTGATATTGCTTTTTTGACTTCCCAAAAATATTTTCTAGCTTCCGCATTCCATTTTATCTCATGACCCTTCTTCAACATATTTGTGATATTCATTAAGATTTCAGCAAAGCTAGGCACAAACCTTCTTAAAAAGTTCACCTGCCCCAAAAATGATTGTATCTCCTTTTTACTTCTGGGTTCTCCTACTTTAAAACTTGCACTCATCCTTTCAGGATCAATTTTTATTCCATCTTTAGATATTATATGACCCAACAACTTTCCTTCTTCCAATGCAAAATTGGACTTCTTTGGATTCAATGATATACCAAACTTCCTACACTTCATGGAAACTTTCTCTAGATGATGTAGATGCTCTCTATCAGATTTTGAATAGACTGTGATGTCATCCATGTAGATCACCACAAAATTCCCAATTTCCCCTGCAAAAGCAATGTCCATACCTCGCTGAAAAGTAGCTCCTGCATTCATTAAGCCAAAAGGCATCTTTGCATACATAAAAGTGCCCCAGGGTGTGGTAAATGCGGTCTTTTCCTGATCTTCGGGTAATACTTTGATTTGATTATAACCAGAAAAACCGTCTAACATTGAAATTATTTCAGCTCCAACTACTTTCTACAATATATGGTCCATCTTTGGCAAAGGATAATTATCCTTCATAGAGACTTTATTTAAATTCCGGAAATCTATGCACACTCTGATTTCTCCATTCTTCTTTCTAACAGGAACCAGGTTTGCAATCCACTTTGAAAATCTTAGAGTTACAATGATCTTGGCATCAAATAACTTCTTAATTTCTTTCTCAATAATAGGAAGCAACTTAGGGTTTATCCTTCTGAGTTTTTGCTTGAAAGGTTTCTCCCCAGGCTTTATAGGAATAGTATGCTGTATGATAGACGTATCATACTCCTTAAGGTCTTCATAACTCCAAGCAAATACATCTGTATATTTTTTCATTAACTTCACATATTCTTCTTTTTCTTTTTCAGGAAATTTCTTGGATACTTTTATAATCTTAGGATTCTCCTCGGTGCCAATATTCCTATCTTCAATAGCATTCTCAACAGGCTTTACTTTTGGATTCTTAGCAACATCATTCTGATCAAAAAGTTTTTCCAAAGGAATCAAACCCCTTGGTATGAAATTATTTTTTAATTGAATAATATCCTTACCTCCTAAGGTTCCTTTTAACTTTTCAGCGCCATCCCCTTCTTTCTCAAGTTCTTCATCATCTTGAATACTCTCGCCATTGTCATTTTCGGTGTCAATAGGAGTATTCACAAATTCTCCTGAGAGTTCTAAGAACCTTCTGATCTGCATGGCATATTCAAATACCTGCCAATATTTAGAATTATTGGGAATAGATGGTCTATTCACAATGTCCACCTGATACTCTTTCTGACCAGCAATGGGGGTTTTAAATTTTCCAGCAGCTGCTGCCAAAGAATCTGCCACCATATTTTCATGCCTAGAAACCACTTGAATCGTGTGCTTTGTGAAAAAGTTACCAATCATATCCCACACTTCATTCCTATAAGCCCTCATCCGAGGATTCCTGGTTTGAAAGCTGTCATTTACTTGATTTATCACCAGCTCTGAATCTCCTAAGACTTTTATTCTATGCGCTCCCAAATCTTTCAAAGCATGCAACCCCAATAATAAAGCTTCATATTCTGCTACATTATTGGTGCATTCAAATGTTAATTTATAAGATAAAGCTTTAAAATCTCGAATAGGAGAAATTATATATACACCAGCTCTAACACCTATTTTTGCAGCAGATCCGGCAAAGTACATAGTCCACAAACCTTCCCTTTTTTGTTTTTCCTCCAAAGCATCCTGTTCCATCACCTCTTCTTTCTTATCTTCTTCAAAATTCTCCTACAATGTGGCTTCTAAATCACATTGGACAGTATCATTAAAGAGAATAGAAGACCCCAAATCAGTATCAATGGCATATATATGATGAATTTCAGGTTTATATTGACTGCTCACTACATAAGGAGTCCTTTTCTCACTATATAACCTTCTGCTCCCATCTTGAACGGGAATCGTAGCGGGAATCGTAGCATATGACATATCCATTTGTAAACTACCTTTCAACTTCGAAGTCCAAGATCTTGATAACAATACCCAAAATTTAGGTGGAATATCTACTACTACCACATCCATGAATATAGTTTTAGATGGCAATTTATTCAGAGTCACTACCATATCTTTGATCAAACCAAGGCATTTTACTCTTCTAGAGTCAAAAGAATACAAATATTTATAGGACCTTGTCACTTCTAGTCCCAAACTTTCAACTACTCCCTTTGGCATTAAATTATGTGATGCTCCTGAGTCTAACATAGCATTGTGGACCACCATATCATGCACATTCAAACCCAAATAGAAAGGGGGGAATTCCTCATTTTCTAAATTTTCAACCTTTGACCCAAATGAAATAGTAGGATTATCATCATTCAACTCTAAAATATCAGATTGCGATTCTCCTTGACCTTTGACCATTTTTGTTATAGTGTCTCTATATTCATTTTTTCTCAACAACTCGTTAAATGGAACATAAATTTTTAACTTTGAAAGCTCATTTTGCAAATTAAAACTGGAACCAGCCCTTTCTACATCAATTGGGGCCACTTGCTTTATTCTTTTGTCTCTTTGTATCTCATTTTCAGCTTCTTTATTTACAAGAGACTCTTTTTGCACTTCTTTTCCCTTTTCTACATTTAGGGAACTCGTGGAAGGTTGATTTGGATTTGCCTTCCCCTTATTTATAAAAACTTCCCTGTTTCTCAATTTGATTTTCCTCTGCACATCATCCATAGCATGTAAATAACCCCTTTGATACTACTCTGTCTCCCTTTCAAATTCTTCATTTCCACCTTCCTGTTCAAACATATTATGCTCTTCTTCGGTAAGATATATCTCTGAATCCAATTCTCCAAAAAGATGAATTTCATTCTCAGTAGGGTCTTCTTCATCAGCAACATAATTCTCAGGGAACGGTGGTCAAATTTGCTGTTCTTCTTGGTTTCTTGGGTTTCTTATGTCTCTTTGCCTATTTTGTGGAAGAATAGCGGATTTGGTCTTCTAAAATTGGGGTTTTTGATTTGAGGGTCAGCTTGTTCTCTGTTGAACCCCCTATTATCCATAGTTAATCTGTCCATCAACTTTTCCATCGTCTTCAATATCATTTCAAATTTGACATCATTGGTAGAATAAGAAGCAGAAGACAAATTTTCTTCCTTTTTCCTCCTATCAATATCTCTATGTTTCATTTTTCCACTTGCCATCATATTTGCTTCCACCTCTAAGGCATCTTTAAACATTGCAGCAAGAGTCGCTGATTTTCTCTCCCTTAATGAAAATTCAAAATCATTATCAAAGGCTCCAGCGTAATGTAGTTTGGCAGTGGCTGTAGAGGGTTTTATGTCTTCTGGAATAGAATTATAAACCCTCATGAACCTGCTGGAAAATTCATGGATGGATTCGAAACCTCCCTTTTTGAGACTGTTATACTGAGACAAGAGTTGTAAAGGATTCTGTTTATCATCCCATCTATCTAGAAATGCATTCTGAAAAGCTTGAAAATTCATTATAGACCCATCTGGCAAATCTTTAAACCATTTCTTTGCCTCACCTGACAAACTTTGGGCAAATAACCGCATTTTAACATCTGGATAATCAACTTCTTCTAAGTCGATGAAATATTCAAACTTGGCAACATGCTGTTTTGCGGTTATGTCACCTTCTCCATCAAATAAAGAAATTCTTTGGGAATAATTCTGAGGAAGGTCATGTAATAAAGCAGGAAAACGCAAGGGAGAAAATCTGGCTGCAATTGGTCTAGGTGGGTTCAAGGGAACTGAAGACTTTTGAGTATTTTGAACAGCAAATGTTTTATCTTTTGTAGTCTGTTGTAAATCTCTCCAGAGGGAATCCAACAAATAAGACTCTAATCTATGAGAATTAAACTCAGTATTCTTAAGATCAGACTCAGATTTGGTTTTCAACAAACTCCTTCCAACATTAACTTCCCATTCTGGATCAATAGGAGAATCTTGAGAAGATGATGCACCAAACAAAGGAAAACCTATCTTTTCTTTATCTTTTCTCTTAAATAATTTTTCTATATCTTCCAAACTTTTTAAGACTTCGGTATCAGAATTACCTATCGTGTGTCTTCTCGAAGCCAGAATGACTCCTTAAGTTCTGAAAAAGTTTTACAATAAAGTCGCCAGGGCAAATATACAACCTTTTCTACTGATAAAATTCCTGTTTGCCCTGATAAATCTTTCTTCAAACTCTGTCGTTCTCCCAGGGCAGATGTGCACTTTCGTTCCCCGGCAACGGTGCCAATTTGTTAACACTCAGAATGTACCCAGGTTGCAAAGGTAAATCCCAAAGGTAACAGCAAAACCACTTTTAGAAAGAAACTAGCTTTTCTTTCCAGAGAGGGATCTCTCAAATACAGATTTAACAAGGCCAGATATAAATCAACACTCAAAGATTGTATAGATGGTTGAAACAAAACACATAACCATTGGGCGATGGAGTCACATATACATAAATATATCACAAAGACATATACATGAGATTTTATCAAAGGCAAGATAACCATTCCATCACAGTCATTCATTTAGTTCAGGTGAAACAGAAGAAACGATGGACAGTCCATTAATACAGAGCATAAAAGATGAGTTCTATATTAACTTTAGTAGAAAAATGTATAAAATACCTGAAACGATGATCAAAGCATAAACACTATGAATTCTAACCATTCAACACTGTGTTTCAGATACGACAAAAAACAGAATGGAATGTTACACTAGAAAAAACAATCACATAAGAAGAGAAGTATGGACTGTAATGTAAATGACGCAGGAATCTCTGATAACTCTTATGCATTCACTTTGTTATTCAAAAATATATGTCTTCAAAAGAAACATTCAACAACAAGATGGGTTCCAACCCCCATCACATAAAATAAATGCACTTATATACATAAAATGATCTCATCTTCCAAGAAGATTTATAACTGAATAACTGGCTTAATCAAAGTCTTGTAAGTATATTCCTAACTCCTAGGAATAAACTACTTGCTTCGATCCTGACAGATCATTAAGTTAAAATCAACTCAATAACAATGCCCGTCCAAGCAGCTCCCCAGCGCGCAACACCTGTCTTCACGAGTGGAGGATATACTTCGTTTTTCTGAATCTTTCTATGGCCTTCCATTGCTCCGTACTTGGAATATCATACTCGATCATCTCTCGAACGGACACCTCCAGCTCCATGTAGGATTCATAAGACACTTTAGGCAACCCTCCCCTGATGATTAGGAACTTCTGCAATATCTCAAAATCCTCTGTCAGCTTATCCACGATGACTTTCCCTGTCAGCCCTTTTTCCAATTTGTCAAATTTGGAATGATCCATGTGGCTTTGTACCAACAGGTTGTGATAGTGCTCTTGAGAAAACATTTGTCCCTCCTCCTCCCAAAAGGAAGGAAGGCCATCTTCAAATAGTTCTTTGAAATCCCGTTTGAAGTCATTAACCTATGAGATCATTTCATCATCTTTGTCCTGGACTGTCTTCATTAGATGATGCTTATGGATAAATTTTTTGGCCCACAGTAACATTGCTATTCTGTCCTTTACTCCTATATCATGCAACTTTTGGTATGTCAATGAATTTAATAAATTTAACGCATTCTGGGCTGTGGCAAGGGTTTCCTCTCCATAGTTTCATTTACTAACTTCAGTCTTTGATTGGCCAAATTGATCAATATGCTTTGATCATCAATGAAGTGCAGATAATGCTTGAATTTAGTAATTTCTACGGATAATGTATCCCAAATTATGTGCTTTGCTCCCTGGAGAGGACCATTTCCTATGTTTCTTTCCTTCAATTCATTAAATTTCTTTTGTAGCTGATTTCTATCCTGCAATATTTTATTTTTATTTTCGGTCACTTTGGCTAACTCAGACTTGACCTTTTCATTTTCCACCTTTAATTCTCTTATTTCTTCGTCTTTCAGACTGACCTGGGACATGGGCACTAGTAATTCATCCGCAGAAAAATCATTTAATGGTTTGTCAATATTCACAATAGATAGGTCTTCGTCAGTGGGAGTTTGGCTCATCAATTCCTCCATGATCTCTTTTTCTTCATTCTGGTTCTTTTTCAGCTATGAGATTTGTGTTAGTAACTCGTTCCGTTCTGCTTGCCACTTATCTTTTTCTTCTTGTAATTTGACAGCCTTTCCTTTATGCTCCATCATGTCCTGGTGAATCTTGTCCTTCTCCTCTTGTAATGCTAATAATTCGGACGATTGAACATGTTTTGTGCTTGGGATCTTCAATTTCTTCTTCAGTACCTGGAGGGCGTTGTCCTTTTCTTCCAGAAGTCTTTTGATTGCCTGGGTGTTACTTTTTTCATTTCCTGAGCTTATAATGTCTGCTTGCAACTTTTTAATTTGAATGGCATTAGCCCTGTTTTCAACCTTCTCATGTTTTAACTGAACTTCTAACTTGTCTACCAAAATTTGTAACTTATTAACTCTCATCATAGCATGCAATAAATATGAATAAATAATGTCTCCCATTTGCTTATGTAACTGTATTTTGTCTGGTACACTTATCTTGTCCAATCTCACTTCCATTTTTGACATCTTCTTATCACTTACCATGGCCAATTTAAAAGTATTTCTTTCTATGTCCCTGGTAGAAATCAAGGAAGTTTTTGGATTATTTAAACTCCTCACTTGCAGGAGTAAATTCCTTGTCTCTTCTAGGGACTACTTTTGTTTCTCCACATAACTAGTCATAAGCTCCTCTCTGGACTTGAAAAGTGGGCTTGATTCTGAATTATCTCCACCTTCAAAAGAAAATTCACTTACCTGTACAGATTTTGTAGGAACCAAAGCAATTCTTTTTAAATTATGTGAAATAACTTCACTCAAAACTTTATCATCTTGATACAATTTGGATTTTTTATGTGAATCATCCTCATCCACTTCCATGCTTTCAACTTCAGAAAGGCTTCTTTTAATAAAAATAGTAGGACCATCTGTCACTTGAGATACTGCAACTGGTATAATACTTGCATCTTCATCAGACCTTGGAATCTCCATAAAATGAAACAAATTGGCTGTCTCGTTCAGACCTTCAACAACTTGGTGGTCAAATGGCTTGTTTTTATTCGCCTGCTTTCTCAGGGAAATTATATGATGGGGATCATAATTTACCCTTTGCTCTTTTTGAAATTCCATGCTTTCTAACAGTTTTTCTATAAAGATTGGGGCACCTTTATTTTTGAAAATAAAAGAACCAACTTTGAGAGGGAACTTGATATTTGAAGATTTCTTAAAGGCTCCAAAGTGTTCTTCTTCTGAATGCAGTCTTTGTCTCATAAACTCAAGTGCAAAAATTCTGGGAGTAAGGAAAGCAGGTAACCTATATGGCTCTCCAGTAAAACCGTATATTCTCAAAACTGTGGAATCCTTATACAGAAACCAATCTCCGAATCTATCCTCAGGTGAGGATTGCATCATGCTTTTCATCTCTTCTAATACCCGGGGTAACATTTCATCAAAAAACATCTTGTATATTTCTGACATGATTGAATTTGCAAATTCAAACATGTTGATTTGCTTGGGAAAATTAGAAGAGAACATGGTACTTAAAAACTATAATTTGGTGACGTTCGAACATAGAAACATGTTCAGCAAATAAGTTTGAAACCTGAAGAACCCGAATTTTGGAAATTCACACAATTGAAGATGTATAGCTTCGGCTAAGTACTCGTCTAAACTGAATACATGAACTGACTGAGATTCAGAACTCAATGAACTCATTTTTAATAGAAAACCCAAGATGACATCATTTACATGACAATCATCATCTAGACCCAAGACTTGACAGACTAAGGACATAACTAATTGAAATTCACCTCTGAAAATACGAACATGGTATGGTGGGAAAAGACCATCTAATGACTGACCCTCATTCAAGATGCTGGACAAGAATTTGCAGCAAACTTTAGTTCCACAATTTTTGTACATTTCAGCAAGAATGGACTCGTTTACAGGTTCACGACTGTCAGGGTAGTTGTCGGGCAAGTTTAGGTTTTCACGGATGACCTTGGCATCAATTTTACACAGTATCCTAGAGGTAGACTGACTTACAATGACTCTCTGAGAAGAGGAATAGTTAACTGCGCACCATTCTGTGAACTCGGGAAAATGCAGGGTCTGTTCAACAACAAAATAATATAAAAATGATTTACAAATATTTAGGATATCATTACCCTCTGGATTGTATTGCCACAGTTTATCTTTGCTAACTGATACACTTCCTACAGACAAGAAAGGGTCACATACTCCTCTGTCGTTGTCAACCAGGTACTCCTCTCTATCGTCCAAAATATGACTAAACCCTTGCAAATCTTTTCCTTTGTCCATAATTCAGTCAACAATGGTAATTAGGTGGATGAATTTCGGGCGCTCGGGCCTTACCTGTTACTATGACTGCGTGTATTCGAGATTGACTGTTAGAGGTTGGCGAGCACGCAGGTCCTTTTGATTCGTCCGGCGCCAATAAAAAATAATTCTTGAACAAGTCAACTTTGTTTATATAGGACCCCACTCTGGAGGCCCCCTTTTAGTGGTTTTCGCCAAACCGCTTTTGCCCGCGAAATGCACCACGAGCTGCCGCGTGTACCGCGGTTTGCATTCCGCTACCACCTTTTGTCTCCAACCACCACATAACTTCCCGCTCTGGATCTGTCAACGACCGTTGATATATTTCACCTTTACTTTCCAGCCGTCGGATGGAGCGACACGTACCCTATTCCGCCGAGCTTCTTCATTTTATCAAACGTGCAAGTCTACAAGGCAGAGTTCACAATGACCGTAGATTTCATCGAGCCAGATCGGCGACCGTTGATCTTCACATCTCATCGAACACTCTGCATGTCCTTATCCTTCTTGCATCTTCATAGAGCGGACACATTATTAACCGTCGATCTCCATCTCCTCGCTTTACACCGTTGGATGCCGTGAAAATTCATCGCTTACTTGCCCTTTGTCATACTTTTATACCATAATATTTAACCAAAGTCTTACAAGCAACCATTATTTCCTCCTCACCATGGTCCCTTCGATCTGCTGCTAAGTAAAGGTGTTAACATTCTCCATGGTTCCAGTCAGGAAACCATTATGCATATCATTCTCCCAAATGGGTTCTCAAACTAGGTAGAGAATGACCACGTCATAGCCATTGACTGTGTGTATTGAGGCTTGGATTCTTAGCCTCATCCAATCATGTGGAATGGAGTGGTAGTAGGATAGAGGTCACATTGCATACTGTATGTGGGAGTGATATGTAGAAGGAATGATATATTATTATAGATTGATATGACTTGTGTATGTTACAAGGACATATTATCTCTTTGTATATTAGACAAAGTCTAATTTTATGTTGAACTCGACATTGGATCTAATACGTTTTTGGGACTTATTAAAGTATGGTCAATTCAACATTAGAGATCCAATGAATAATTTTATCCACATGTGAGGAGATACCAACAAGGAGAACTTTTCTATGATGAATAAATAACCAAATAAGTCAATACAATCCATTGAAAAATCCCCAAAGAAAGTGGAAGGAAAGGAAGGGAAAAACACCCCAGTAAAACAGAGAATTTGTCCCTAGAAGATGAAAGTGCAAGTGGACATCAAGAGTGAAAATCAAGTCAATTGAAGAATATAAATAGAAGTGTTCTCACACTTCATTTGACACATTCACACATTCACATATCACATATTCTTCTCCCCACAAGTATGCACCTCCAAGGAAGTCCTAGCAAATGCATGGCACCTAATTTTTAGGGATCTCTTATTCTCTTATCTATTGGAAGATTATCTACCCTCGTTAGGGTTTCTTGTGAAGGAGAGATAACCTCATATTGTGCTAAGGATCAAATTTATATGTTTTTTACTTGAATTGGATTTATTTATTCTAAGAAAAGTTTGTTGTTTTTTCTCCCACTTGGGTTTCCCATGGTAAACTTCTTTGTGTCTCTTGTGCATGGTTATATTTTAGTGATATTTTTTATTTTATTTTCTGAAGAAAGAAAATATATATATGCAAAAAAAAATATGGGATGAAATAAATTATTAAAGTATTATTGTGAAATAATAATAAAGGATTCAAAACTCGATTAAAATTCAACATATAATGGCTTCCAACGGGGTATGAACTCTCAGGTCTGTGAATTTTGTGGGGATAACGTTGGGTTTGATGCGAAGGGTGAGCCCTTTGTCAATTTCCATGATTGTGTAATTCCTTTTTGTTGTCTTCACAATCATTACAAGAGAGGTAAAGGAAGTAAATGGTTCATGCATTGGAAGGTTATGTATCACTACTACAAAGAGAAGGATTCATTTCGTAAAGAAAATTTTCTTTTATGTTGGGAGAACGTACGTTGCAATTATGTTTATATAATGTAATATAATTCTCAATATCAAATCTAATGGTATGAAATACATGTGTCCTTTTTTATGAGGTTGAAGGGAACAAAGATCCCAACTTTGAAAGAGTAGAGGCAAACAACTATGTGAGTATATTTACATTTTCTATGAATCTTGATAAGGAAAACCTGTAGTTGAGAACGCTGGCAACATTCAAGAAACCTAAAATCATTCAGTGCAATAGTCATGTCATTTGTGTACATATGTCACATGAAATCCCCACACGAAATCTTGAGGGTGACATCACCCAATTTCAACCAATCATAATTTAAATACAAAAACCATAAATTAATATAGAAAATCAACATCAAACTTTTAACATTGCAAATTATAAAATGAGTTCGAGAGGGTGAACTAATAGGTGCAAAAGCCATCACAATATGTCACACAAACATAATAACACATGTTAAAAGGTACCTTAAATGACGCTTGGCATTCTCATGCTCCAATACTTGACATTATCTATGATAACTCTGGTTTCTGGACTAACATTGTTTAAATGATGTTTGCCCTTTCTTGTGATAGGTTTGTTAGTGTTTCACATTATACTAATAAATATCATTTGTTGGCATATAGTTTTTCTGCTCAATTTCCTCTCATTATTCAGGTAGCACACATGGCATGTCACATCCCCATCCATCATTCTAGTTACTATAGGAAAGGGTAGTTATGAATTTACTCATACAAAGTTCTACCTCATGGAGGCCATTATGCAAATTCAACTAAGTTATTTTCCCATAGGAAACATAAAATAAGTAATGCATGTGCATGTGTATGAGTATAAATCACAATGTAGTTAATAACTATATTTCACACGCAAAACATACATAAGCTATCACATTCATAACTGGAAGAAAATACAAAATGCATATTCATAGATAATAATGAATACTTATCTTTTAAATGAGGAATATCCAAGAAACCAACTATGTAAGAGTGATTCTCCATCCAATCGTACGTATCAACTATAGATACTACCCACAAGTTTGTATATGAAGCTCTAGCCATCAAGGAAAAATAACATGTATGTGTTTCACTTTCTCATTTGAAACCCATTGGCTCTCATTCTTAGTCAATATGTTCACAATGAACAATTATGAGAATCTCACTTAGCCATCCAAATCATTGAACTCTCCTCCATTTCCCCACACAAGACAAGGGAGGCCCACTTCTCTAGTTAATAGTCCCTCACAGTACCCAACCCTTACAATGTTCTTTAGTGTGTGCAAAAATAGTCCAACATATTGCATGCTTTAATAGAACCTCTTGCAAAATCAATTCAAATAAATAGTGGGTAAATGTTCCTCACTTTTCCAACGTCTATTCTTACCTACAACCATAATCTTCCCTCCAATGCATGTAATTTCGTTTTCACGATGCTAATTTTTGGTTAATTTGGCAACCTGGTAATTGCCAATGGAAAAAAATGGCATGATGGCCCCCAGTTGTTTGATGCATACATGAAAAAATGAGTGATAGACTCAAATAGAGATGACAAGGTTGGTGAAAATAAAATTGGCATTACTTCTAAACATAGAAAAATGGACTCTTACATAATACATAAAAAGTATATCCTTCCCATGCTTTCATAACTTCAGGATGAGACTTTTACCACCAACCTCCCACATGCATTTAATGATTGGATTTGATAAGTCAAAGTAAGTAAAGGGATCATTTAAGGCACATGACATAAAATAGATGAGTTATAAGGTTGACGCTTTGTAAATAAATTTTACTCCCATATTCCCCCCTTTCCTCTTTCCCTCTAGTGGAGTCATAACCCCTCTAGATCTTCTTATAAAACCATCATGTACTAAAACTTATTTTCCATCATAATATTTACATAGCATTTGAATAGCTAGAAAAATCTAACCACACGATCCATATATGTATATTTACATTATACATACCTATAATTCACTAGTCAAGCCTTATTATTGATCTCCCCACTATTTAATACCCCTGATTTTGAATTGGAATGTATTAAATCAAATCATGTAAATCGTGTAAATATGCTAGTATGGATTCCTAGTGTGAAGCTCAAGGCCAATGCGTGACTAGTGAATGGATGGGAATATATATATATATATATATATATATATATATATGACCACATGGTTATCTTGTCATGCTAACTCAAAATATATGTAAATATTATGTTGGAAAAATATAACATGGTCTAAGATGATTGTGTAAAGAGAACTAAAGGTGTTATGACTCCACTAGAGGGGAAGAGGAAAGGGGGCCTATGGGATATTAAATCATCTATTTCCAAGTGTCAATCTTAGAACTCATTTATTTGCTTCCATGTGCCTTGAATGAGACAATTAATTCATTTTTACTATTAAATCCAATCATTGAATGCATGTGTGAGGTTGGTGGGGAAATTATTCTCATGTAGTTATGGAAGCATGGGATGAATATACTTCTATGACATTTATAAGAGTCATCTCTTCTATGTTCAGAAGTTATGTCAGTTTTCTTTTCACTATCCTCCCAAATCCTTTGGAGTCTACTACTCATTCTCATGGATATTTTACAACACGGACAATTTTTCTCTTGTTGTTCATATCATTGTCATCTCAATTTCCAAAACTGTGAAACAACCAAAAATCTGAATTGTGAAAGGAAATTGTAGACATTGAAATGAAAAATATGGTTGTAGGTGAGCATAGAGGTTGGGTAATATAGGAACCTTTACCTGTGTTGAGGCCTGGAAAATCGTAGGTAACAACAGTTAGGGATTCTCCCCAGTAAACGTTCCCAACTAGCCAGCTACTGTTTGGTATGGGGAATCTGTCTGGTTTACGGTCCAGCTACCGTAGGTCAGGTAACAAAATAAAAGGTTTTGCCGGTTACGGCCCGGTCCACCATGTATATTTTTAGTTTTTTGAATTTAAGTATGATGTGCAAGTTCCTATCTAAAAATGCAGATTGATAGAGATAACGAGGAGTGTCACAAAGTGATGTGCAGGGTCTTACCTCTCATCTTAACTCTCTCGCATCTAAATCACACACAACAAGAAACTAAAACTAACTATCTAACCTATCCCTAGGGAGCAAAATTAACAGTTAACAATGAGTAATGTATTTTTGCACATGTATTATGAACAATTACAGATAGTTGTTATTTATTTCAGAACACATGAACATTAATAAATATGTGAACAACAAGATAGCTCATTGTTTATGAAAACCTTCATTACTCACAGTGGAAATTTCATAGAATAAACTAGAGTGCATTCATAACATGAACATAGATTCAATGAGTTAGAATGATCTCACAGTTAATGGACATAAGCTGAAAACAAAATAGTTCACATTCAACTGATCCATAACATAGCATTTGAAACATTCCACCAAGCTTTCTCCAGCAGGAAACTTGTAATTCTTTATTGCAAAAGGAAATAGTTCTTCTTACAACATACTTCTCACAATTCTGTCTGGGAAAAAGTCTTTTCCTCTATCTAAGCTCTCCTATATTTATACAAAAAAAAAAAAACCTTTGGGCTACCCCAAAATGACATTTGGGCTTCCCTAACGTTTCAATCCCAAAAATTTGTCTTGTAGTGAGTGCTCATAATTTTATAGAATATATTACATTTAAAAAAAATAAAATAATAGAACATGTCATGAAGAGGGGCCCGCTTGGTCATTAATGAACTTTTCCCACACCTGGGCCTCTACCGCTATCAATTATGCTCAATAATCCGTTGGTATTTTTTAGGTCCTGTTGATCTTAGACCTTCACTTTCTTCTTCTCTTTTCTTCATCTCTTCTTCTTCCTTTTTCTTTCTCCTGTTCCATTCTTCAGCCAACTCTCTTCTGCTTTTGTCTTTTAGATATTTCTTCTTTGCAGCAGCAAACACCCTGTCCTAAACATAACAAAAACTGTATTAGTCTATTTACCTCCTCCATATGCATTCTGTAAAATAAAGTATACACAATATTAATACATGAAAGGAAAGCATGATAAGGCAAAGAAAATCCTGCAAGCTGGGTCTAAAAATCCTCTAAGTCCGTCTGCAGTTCAAAACACAACCCTAATAGAAAAACTCATCATTAATCCAGATTGCATTCAATATCATCTAACTTTTCAATAAAACATGAACCACACTATCAATAAGACTAATCATCAAATGTGAGACCCTGTATTGTGTTCTCATCATGAAATCCCCAAATCGATAAAAAAACAAAGACCTCCATCGCCCATGAAATAGGGTAAAAGCACACCAAATCAGAGGGAAAACATTATCGGCAGGAAAAACATTATCAGTGAACGAAACCACTATTGCATCGGCAGGATAGTTTACAAGAAAACCGCAACAGCAGGTAGTAGAAAGACTATGGGTTCCACGACCAACTAAAATCTTCGGCGATCAAAGGCTCTAAGGGTTATGGATCGGCGACTTTAAAACTAAGCATCTCTGTAGTGTCGGCGATATAAAGCACTAAACGCTGCCGTATCGGAAATTGGAACCACTATTCAATAAACACATCGGCATCGATGAGAGGAAGGACTATATGTCGGATGGTTAGTTCACTAAGCAGCTGCAATGGTGGAAGACACACAGACTAAGTGTTCCGCGGTCGAATAAAAACTGTCGGCGATCGGAACAACTAACAACTAACTCATCAGAACCTCGAGACACAAAATACTCCGCAGCGTCGGCGAGACAAACAACAAGGCCTCTGAAACAGTGGTGTCGTAGAAGACTAAAACTCCGACTGCTTCCGAAACGGTGGCTGCATAGAGAACTAATGCCCCGATTCATACATCAACATACTTTTGATAGCGATAATAAAAATCATCGAACAATAAAAAAAGCGTTAAGTGCTAAGAAACAAACTCCACAGTCAAAAGCATTGGCTAGACAAAAAGGCAGTTTTAGATCATTCAACTTCCGAAATGAAGGAAAATAGTTGACCTCAATTCAACCTCAAAAAATCCAAATTTGTAGCAGAGGAAAAACCCAGGCAAAATAAAATCAAAAGGAGGGTCCAAAATTTGAAAAAAAATTGGGAAAAAGGTTGCAGCTGCAACAATTGGCGACTACCTGGTGAACACAGATCTCTTGACAACTTCTTCTTTGAGCAATGGATTGTTTTGACAATAAATACCAACATGTTGAATTCTTCTAGATGTCTGGATTTCTCAAATGATGGATGTATGTACTTTAACCATTGATGATAGTCCAATTTAGGGATAATGGAAACCAAGATTTAAAAGTCTAGATAACTCTGTTGAGGCCAAGAATATGAATTTCATTTTTTACCTCTGTCTTCGGGTAGCTTCCAGCTTGGACACCACAGGATTGTAACATATGGTAAACAAAAATATTCGTTTGTTCCTCATTCCCATGCCATTTTGCACTTTTGTGCTTTTGTGCTTTTTGTCCTTTCTGAGTCCTCTTGCATGCCTTCTTTCTGAATTTTTTTTTAATTATTCAAGCTCCTCTATCCATAGTGTCCTTTTGTGTGAGAGATGTATTTAATTTTCAGCTCACGGACGGAGAAGAACTTTGGATATCTTGTACTCATATGGTTCAGTACTTTGTTTTGATACATATTACTTTCTTAGGAGTTTTTTTACTCTTATTTGGCTTTTGGCTTCCAATTCTTAGCATGGGATCTTTTAAATATAATATATTGTTTACCATGCTTCCTCTCCATGGGTCTTTGTTGTCACCCCCTAAGACATTTTAAATGTGAGATGGATGGAGCCTCGAAATAGTATTCCAGACCTTTTGATCCTGAGTTATTTTACAAGGATTAAGTAGGACTTCAATGTGTTCATAGCCATTTAGGAAAACTGCTGAACTAGAAGAAGTTCTTTCAAATAAATCAATAGTACACAGTCTTATAATCAAGGATTTTAGTTAATCCATAATTTTGATGAACTCCATGCAACCAAACGTTGTGCTTTTTTATTGAAGTCAATCAAAATCTAACTAACAAAAGATAAAATAAATCAAAACAAACTGATCAGTTTATTTATATACAAGATAATCAAGAAATCAAAAATCATGAAAAATAAGGTTTGAGAACTAAACCATTAACTGGTAAGTTCTCTTCCCACCCCTATAGATCTTGCAACTTGTAAGTTGAGGGTCCAAGCTTGGCTGCAATCAGAAAAGGGCCTACCCATAACTGTTGAAACTTAGTGTCCTTCCCCTTTTCATCATGCGGATGATCCCACTTAAGAACCAGATCTCCCACTTCAAATTCCTTATTTCCAGCTTTATGCTTATCAAACCATCATTTCACTACTTCTTGTTGATGCTTAAATAATTCTCTGGCTTTGGACCTAGACTCTTCCGACATCACAAGATTATAGATTCTATTCTGTAGGATTTCATTATCGGTACCTCTAGACTCCTGAGCTAATTTGGAAGAAGGTAACATAATGTTGGGAGGAAGAATAACTTATTTTCCGTAAACGAGGGTGTATGCTGACACACCTAAGGAATTATTGGGTGTGACCCTATCAGCCGAAAGAGCATTAGGTAACGCTAAGTGCTAACTTCTATGATTTTCTATCACGGTTTTCTTTAGAAATATAATCAAATTCTTATTTGTAGACTCTGCCAAACCATTTCCTTGTGGGTAATAGTTTGCAGAATAATGCAACTTAATTCCTCTTTCATTAGCAAAAGCAGTTAATTTAATAGAAGAAAAATAAGTAGCATTATAAAAAACCAGGGAAATTGGAACCCCAAACCTGGTCATAATGTGATCTTGTAAGAAATCCATGACTGCATCTTCATTCACTTCGCGTAACGGAATGGCCTCAACCCATCTGGTGAAGTACTCAGTTGCCATCAAAATGTATTTTTGCTGCAAGGAAGAATTCAGTTTTATTTCTCCAATCATATCAATCCCCCATTGTTCGAATGGTTCTGTTACCATTACTGGTTTTAAAGGCCCTGCTCCTTTGGCTTGTCTTCCAACACACCTCCGGCAAGTATCACACTTTCTGACATGAGCATGAGAATCTTTAAACAGTGTGGGCCAGTAATACCTGAATCTAAGAATCTTATTGGCTATTGTATCTCCAGAAAAATGACCTCGTGCAGGCCCATCATGTAATTCTGTTATGACCTTCTTTGCATCTTTTTGTTCTAAGTACCTGAGAAGAACTCCATCATAATTCTTTCTGAATAATACTCCATCAATGATCTGATATAAAGCTGATCTAAGGCATAATGCTCTTCGTTGTTTGGAATTCCAATGTTTCGGCAAGTATCCTTCTTGGAGGTAATGAACAAGGTCTTGGTACCAGGAGTCTAGAGCTATGAATAGAAGAAATACATCCACCATATGTAACTCAGCTTCATTGTCCCAATCATTTTCTTCATTGTCTTTACCTTCAGTCATTAGTTTGCATAATCCTTGCCCTTTAACTATGGATGTTGGTTTGAATTCAAGGTCATATTCTTGTAAAGTTGCTACCCAGTTGCCTCTTCTTTCTCCTAATTCCTTTTGTACAAAAAGAGATCTCACAGCTGGGTGTGGAACTATTACCTTAGTACAGTTCTTAAGTATGTATGGTCTGAATTGCTTTACCACTTTGCAAACTGCATAAGCTTGTTTATCAACAGCTGGATAGTTCAATTCAGCCCCCTGCAGACCAGTGCTCATGAATGATATCGAGTACTCATCTCCCCCATCTTCCTTTTGTGTAAGCACCGCTGGCAATGAATCATCGGATGCGAAAGTGTACAAAATAAAATCTTTTTCAAAATTTGGACTTTTGAGAGATGGTGCATGGGCAATAGATTTCTTTATCTTACTAAATTCATTTTTCTCCACATCAGTCCATTTGAATTGTACACTTTGTTTCACCATTTGCTGCAAAAGTTTAACAATTTGAGAAAAATATGGGACAAACGTTCGCACAAAATTAATTGTCCCCATGAACGACTGCATACCTTTTTTGTTATGGGGTAAAGGGATATGTTCTATGGCCTTAATCCTTTCTGGGTCTATGGAGATCCCTTTTTTAGAAACAACGTGACCCAGTAGCTTTCCTTCCATAACCGCAAACACACATTTCTTAGGATTCAGTGAGATACCATATTTTCGACAACGCTCGAAAATTTGTTTTAGATGTAATGCATGTTCTTATCTCTTCTTTGAAAATATTGTGACATCATCGAGATATACCGCAACACTACAGCCAATCAGACCGCAGAAATCTATATCCATGGCCCTCTAGAAAGTAGCTCCAGCATTGATGAGTCCAAAGGGCATTGTTCTGTAAGCAAAATTTCCCCACTTTATTCTGAATGTAGTTTTAAGTCTGTCCTCTTCAGCTACTAATACTTGATTATAGCCAAAGAATCCATCTAATAATGAAAAAAATTCAGAACCTGAAACCATCTGCAATATTTGTTCCATGGGTGGAAATGGATAGTTATCTTTATCCAAAGCACGATTTAGGTTTCTGAAATCTACACAGAGCCTGATTTCTTTGGATTTTTTTCTTACTGGCACCAAATTCGAAACCCATTCCAAATGTCTGACTTTGAATATAATTTTAGCATCCAACAATTTTTTCACTTCACTTTGAATTAAAGGTTCCAATTTTGGATACATCTTCCCCAAAGGCTGTTGATAAGGCTTGACTCCAGCTCTAATAGGGATGACATGTTGTATAATATTTGTGTCATAAGTTTTAAGCTCTTCATATGTCTAGGAAAACACATCTTTGTACTATTTGAACAAACTAATGAACTTATTTCTTTCACCCGGAGAACAACACTTTCCCAAATTTACATATCTGGGTTCAACTTCAGGTCCCAAATTTATCAGCTCGAATTGTAAGGATGAGCTATGAGTCTTGACATTTGCTGGCCTTCTAAATTTGTTGTCTAGATCAAACATTCGCTCTAAGGTCCTGACTCCTTTAGGAATAAAGTTGTCAAATTTTAATTCATCTTGGTGTTCTTCATCATCGATTATTGCTCCTTTGAAAGTTTCATCGTTCCTAAAACATTCCAAAATTTGTTGATCATCATCAAAAACCCGTAGATTGGTGATCATGTCTGGAACCGAAGGCCTGAAAAGTAATTCAATAGAACATCTGTTATTTGAAGGTACAAGCCTTGTAGCTGAGGTAGATAATAAGTCAGCTGCTGCATTCTTTAGTCGAGGAATGGATACAATATTAAATGCATAAAAATTTGTCAGCAAATCCCACACTTCATTCTGGTAAGCTTTTAAATGAGGTGAAATGCAATGTATCTAATTTCGAATTTTCTTTACAACTATTTTAGAGTCCCCATACACTTTCAGATTTTTTACTTTTAGTTCAATTGCTTTTCTTAGTCCCTGAACTAGTGCTTCATATTCGACTGTATTATTGGTACATTCGAACTCTAATCTACATGAAAGAAAATGTTTATTTTTCTTTGGATCAATCAGGACATATCCAGCTCCTAATCCTTCCAATGTTTTAGATCCATCAAAATAAAGGGTCCAAAAACTATCTACTTCTATTGTATTTACACTACAAGCTACATCTGAAACTAGGTCTACTATTTTACAATCAATCTCATCAGCCTGTGAAAATCGAAGGAGATCGGGCTGGGTGTCTGGTGTACCGCTGGCTTCTTCTGCTTGGGAATTTCCCGGTTCTAGTTTGATGAAGTAATTTCCCAACACAAAATTCACTGGTTCATTTTTTCCCTCCAACTGAGTAACATTGTGCTTCATTTGAGGTTCTCTTAATATTTTTATCTGATTGGGACTTCCCTTATGAGGCAACCACAGATGTGACCAATCTAATGCAAAATATCCATCCAGTCTTGCTAACCAATCTCGACTCAAAACAAGTCCATAAGCATCAGGTATGCCATGCTACTACAATATCGACGTACTGACATACCTTTTCATTTGAAGATAAGCGAATCAGAACATTTTCCATTTCCCCAATTACTTTCACAGCTGTCCTGTCTAACTGAATAACCTACCAGGTAGATGGTTTAGGTTGTCCATTGATCTTCTTGCAGACTAAAAGTGGCATAACATTGATTGATGCCCTAGATTCTACTAAACAGTTGTGCACATTATAGTTGAAAATCTCAAAAGTTAAGAGAAATAGTGGGGTTTTAAACTTAGACTTACCTCCCACACTTGCTTCACCAATTTCTTCTGCAGGTTGGTTGTTAGTGGGAAGCTCTTATTCTGGTACTTCAAGTGCTTTTAACAATTTTTCTTTCTGCTAAGGTACATTACACATTTCAAATAATGAGATATTTTCCTTAGCCTTTTTAATATCTTCCACAATATCATACCCCATATCAGGCGTTTTGAGATTCTTCTTGACATTATCAACCTGGTATTCAATTGGCTTAACATGCATGTTAATTCTCTTAGGATCTTGACTTGTAATGGTAAATTCAGGTATTTTATTAGTTGTAGTGTTCTTCTGTACCTTCTTCATATTTTCTTGAAGTTTCTTGATCTTCGAAAGTATGGAATTGTCTTCTTTTAACAACCTCTGAATTCTGGTTGTCACGTTGGTTTCTGATGTTTCTTCTTGTTTTAGATAACCTTCCTCTTCTATATCAAACATCGAGACACAGTCCCATAAAACCAGAGCATCCTTTTCTTTTTTTTATGTGGGTTGATTATCCTTTTCTTCCTCATTATCATTTTTTGTTAGTTTGGAGTCCAATAACTGATTCATTACCAATGTCATAGAATTTATCCATTGGGGGCAATTTTTCTCAGAATGAGGCTGCTAATGAAAAGTGCAAAAATTATCCATACCTACCTCAGTTAAATTCATTGATGAAGGACTATGTGGAGGAGGTTTATGTTGATTGTTGTCCTCCCTCCTTTTATAGTAAGGCTTATATGCTTTATGAGCTTCATTTTCTTTTACCAAATCTATTACTCTGTTGGATAGCTTCTGCATCATATTCACCATCCCTTCAAAATCCTATGATTGCTCATCCTTAGCCTTAGTCAGTAATAAAGGTTTCTTACCAAAAAAAATTTCTTCTGACTACATAGGATAATTCTCAATGCTCTCCATCTCAGCCTCTACCCTTTCAACTTCCTCATAGGTTTCTGATAATGTAGGTTTGACTGGCATCTTGGAAAACATGGCCAAGTTAGGCCCTAGAGCTGAAGTATAGTATTCAATCAGAACTTTATCAGATGGTTTATCAGCTGCATAAATTTTTTTTAGATAAGCAGCAAATCTTTGAGTTAAATTATGTACTTTTTCCTTTCTTTCTTTCTTTAAAGCACATAACCCTTTCATTAACGCTGCATGAGTTTTCTGGACTGCATATTTACTTCTAAATATTCTTTCAAATGTGTCCTAGTCTATGATTGAATTTGCAGGCAGAGAAAAATACCATGAGGCTGCTGCTCCTTGCAGGGTATGTGGAAATAATCTGCAGACTACATCTTCATGTTCTTCAGCCCGTAGTCCTTATATAGCCAAGTAAAAACTTTGCAAATGATCATCTACCAAATTTTTGTCACTTGGGTCAAACTTAGGCAACATTTTGTCAAAAGCTTGAGGCAAATCATGCAGAGGAAGTGCCAGGTTTAAAGGTGACCTAGCCTTCCAAGTAGGTGGTGGATTTGGTTGGTTTGGGTTTACATGAGCCATGATTCTGGGTGGAGAATGAGGTTGTGAGTGAATAGGGGTATGAACAGGTGAATAGTAATGTGTATCTGGGGCCAACTAATTCAAAGGTTGGACAACTTCCTGTAGGGATGCTTCTACCAGTTCTTCAAGGTCCTCTACCAACACTGAATCTTCTAACTGAGGGCGATCTTTCTTCCGATATTCTCTTCTGGGTAAGACAGGAATAATTGGTAATCCTTCGATATTCTTCACATATGCCCTAGTAAATCTTCTCAGATCATCAACTACTTCGTTATCTACATAATACAAATGCTCTTTACCCTTCTCTTCAGGAGAGGGATTGTGAAAGAAACTGCTTTCAGAACTGGCACCGGTGGAATAATTTCGAGGAAATGAGTTTCCTCGGCTAGCCCTGCACTGGTGGCCCTTCTAGCACCAAAAACTGTTGAGGCCTGAAAAACATAGGTAACAATAGTTAGGGATTCTCCCTAGTAAACGTTCCCAACTAGCCCGCTACTGTTTGGTATGGGGAATCTATCCATTTTATGGACTGGCTACCGTAGGTCAGGTAACAAAATAAAAGGTTTTACCGGTTATGGCCTAGTCCACTGTGTATATTTTTGGTCTTTTAAATTTAAGTATGATGTGCAAGTGCCTATCTAAAAATGTAGATTGATAGAGATAACGAGGAGTGTCACAAAGTGATGCGCAGGTTCTTACCTCTCTCCCATCTAAATCACACACAACAAGAAACTAAAACTAACTATCTAACCTATCCCTAGGGAGCAAAATTAATAGTTAACAATGAGTAATGTATTTTTGCACATGTATTATGAACAATTACAGATAGTTGTTATTTATTTCAAAACACATGAACATTAATAAATATGTGAACAACAAGATAGCTCATTGTTTATGAAAACCTTCATTACTCACAGTGGAAATTTCACAGAATAAACTAGAGTGCATTCATAACATGAACATAGATTCAATGAGTTAGAATGATCTCACAGTTAATGGACATAAGCTGAAAATGAAATAGTTCACATTCAACTGATCCATAGCATAGCATTTGAAACATTCCACCAATCTTTCTCCAGCAGGAAACTTGTAATTATTTATTGCAAAAGAAAATAGTTCTTCTTACAACATACTTCTCACAAATCTATTTGGGAAAAAGTCTTTTCCTCTATCTAAGCTCTCCTATATTTATACTAAAAAAAACAAAACCTTTGGGCTACCCCAAAATGACTTTTGGGCTTCCCCAACGTTTCAATCCCAAAAATTTGTCTTGTAGTGAGTGCTCATAATTTTATAGAATATATTACATTTAAACAAAATAAATAATAGAACACGTCATGAAGAGGGGCCTGCTTGGTCATTAATGAACTTTTCCCATGCTTGGGCCTCTGCCGCTATCGATTCTGCTTAATAATCTATTGGTCCTTTTTAGGTCCTGTTGATATTAGACCCTCACTTTCTTCTTCTCTTTTCTTCATCTCTGCTTCTTCCTTTTTCTTTCTCATGTTCCATTCTTTAGCCAACTCTCTTCTGCTTTTTTAGATATGTCTTCTTTGCAGCAGCAAACACCCTGTCCTAAACATAACAAAAATTGTATCATTCTATTTACCTCCTCCATATGCATTCTGTAAAATAAAGTATACATAGTATTAATGCATGAAAGGAAAGCATGATAAGGCAAAGAAAATCCTGCAAGCTGTGTCTGAAAATACTCTAAGTCTGTCTACAGTTCAAAACACAACCCTAATAGAAAAACTCATCATTAATACAGACTGCATTCAAGATCATCTAAATTTTCAATAAAACATGAACCACACTATCAATAAGACTAATCATCAAATGTGAGATCATGTACTGTGTTCTCATCGCGAAATCCCCAAATTGATAAAAAAACAAAGACCTCCGTCGCCCATGAAATAGGGTAAAAGCACACCAAATCGGCGAGAAAACCTTATCGGCAGGAAAAACATTATCAACGCACGGAATCACTATTGCATCGGCAAGATAGTTTACAAGAAAACCGCAATGGCAGGTAGTAGAAAGACTACGGGTTCCGTGACCAACTGAAATCTTCGGCTATTGGAGGCTCTAAGGACTATGGATCGACAACTTTAAAACTAAGCATCTCCACAGTGTCAGCAATATAAATCACTAAACACCGTCGTATCGGAAATCAAAACCACTATTCAATAAACACATCAGCATCGACGAGAGGAAGGACTATATGTCGGACGGTTAGTTCACTAAGCAGTTGCAACGGTGGAAGACACACAGACTAAGGGTTCCGCGGTCGAATAAAAACTGTCGGCGATCGAAACAACTAACAACTAACTCATCAAAACCTCGAGACACAAAATACTCCGCAGTGTCGACGAGACAAACAACAAGGCCTCCGAAACAGCGGCGTCGCAGAATACTAAAACTCCTACCGCTTCCGAAACGGCAGCTGCATAGAGAACTAATGCCCAATTCATACATCAACAGACTTCTGATAGCGATAAGAAAAATCATCATACAATCAAAAAAACGTTAAGTGCTGAGAAACAAACTCCACATTCAAAAGCATTGGCTAGACAAAAAGACAGTTTTAGATCATTCAACTTCCTAAATGAAGGAAAACAGTTGACCTCAATTAAACCTCAAAAAATCCAAATTTGTAGCAGAGGAAAAACCCAAGCAAAATAAAATCAAAAGGAGGGTCCAAAATTTTAAAAAATTTGGGAAAAAGGTTGCAGCTGCAACAACCCGTTATGTTTTTCTACTTATGATTGCTTGAGAAGCTATGAATTAATGTTACAGGAGGTTCTTCAATAACATACAATAGGTTGGACTCTTTCTACACACACATTTGAACACTATAAGGGTTGAATTTCATGAGGGAACTATACAGTAGCGAAGGGAAATGCCTTGCTTGTGTTGTGTGGGATAATAGATGTAACACCCCTAGCCTTAACCCCTAGTCTAATAAATTTATTTATGTAAACGATTAGAGTTCCCAAGTGGTTGAAACTCATTATATATTTTTAAATATTAATAAACATCTATAACTGGTCATGGCTAAGGTAGAACGATGAGAAGATTAGGGACTCGTGTATTCACCAGAGATAGTGAGGGGAATGTAGATGGCCTATGGGGATACATTATAACCTTTTTTAAACCTAAAGACATCAAGGAAGACCATATGACCTTAAGTGAACCTAAACCTCCTTAAATTAAACTTAAACCTTAATTAATGGTTAAGTGTGTATTAAAAGGTGATTAAGTGGGGGATTAGTGGTCTTTGACACATATTGCATGAGGAAGAGGTTTCATGCAAAATTGGATTCAAGATTGGGAAAGAGAGGTCGGTAGCATGAAGGCAGTATCCTAGAACGTAGGGAATTCCAAAGAGACCAATACACAGAATGCAGAACGCAGAGATCAGTTTTGCATGTAGATCATTTGAATGCAAAGAAGCCAAATCAAGGAAGAAAAACACGAAGGAGAATTACATTTTGGAATTGATGGTAGAATGGAAAACCATTTCTAGAACTTGAGAAAATTCCCACTAGACTGATACGTAGTGGGAATCGGGATGGATTAAATCTCAAGTGCCAAAATATGAATCTACGAGTTTAATTGTTATTGTAACCATGTCCATGCTTTCCTCTACTTTCTCTAGTGAAATGGAAAATGGTACACGTAATTAAATTAGTGGAATTTGGGCATTAAAAATAGTGATGGTCATGACTGTTTCGCTAGTAGAAAAAATATAAGGAATGAATTGCATTGTTTTACATGGAATTGGTAGTAATCCAATTATCATGATTGTCAAGTGAGAATTCTGAGAACCTAGGACTGGTGAGAAGTCCATTTGGTAAATGCATGAGTCTCATCTCAGGGGTAGTGTTTTTCTAAGAGATATATGAGAAAAATATCCGACAGTTGGGTGGAGCATGGCTGCCATGAATCTAGTTGCCAAATATTTTGAATCCAGATAAGTGCTTGAATCTCTATATTAATTCAACATTTGATTATATATCTTGTTTTGTGATAGAGAAAAATGTGTATGTTGTTCATGATTGGATGTCAGTAAGTTAAATGACAAACTGATGGATACATTTAATGTGATAATAAGGAATTGATAATGTGACTTGTTCATTGTCTGTTAATATTGTAATTGAAAGAATGATTCCTTCATTGGACATTGGTAGTTAATCCAATGGGGTTCCAAAGGATGTTAAGTGGTTTCTGTAGGAATTCATGTGTTAATTTTGTGATTCATTCAAGTTTTATAGTTTTTCATAATTGAAAAATTGATGGGAAAGTTTACAAACATTTTGTTTCAGACTAAATGCCTTCACTTAGGGTACTATGGGTTAAAGGAGGATATTCCTTAGTTATTACCTATGAATACTTAGTACCTGTAGAAGGTTGTTAAACTTGTTAAAGGATTTATTGCCTGATTAATATAGAGATTTGAAAATTGTTCATAACTATAGAAGTTAATTATTCTATAAATGTTTCAGACTTTAATTTCTAGTTGTAATTATGTTTATCACCTTTAATGGAATGACATTTGAGGTTGTAGGTCTTGTCTAGAATTCCATTAGATAACTCTAATATGAGAAGCACAAGTTTTACAAGTTACCGAAATCCAAGATGGATTAATTAAACAAACCTTAAACCTATTTGATTTTTGTTATGTTGAAAGGCTGTAGATGGAAAGTTAAACCTATGGAAATGATTTGCTGTAGTCATTTTTTTCTAAACTTCACTGTGATCTTGTGTTAATCACTCAAGATAAATAGAAACATGCCCAAACCTTAAGTTAACCTCTTTATCCATTATGTTAGAAAGTAACAGGATTTTCGAGGTGTTTTTTGACGTTTTCATTAAGATTTGATGTAGTGGATTTCATATAAGAGGAATCAGGAATGCATTGTAGAATTGTGGGTACGTTCTGACATCTAACTTCCAAGTCAGAGGGTGATTTTTTTCATTGTATACGTGAATCGTTGGATTTCCTATGCTGAGGTGGCGATGTTGATATTGGCGTCACAAGGGATTTGGAATTTTTGTAGTTTAGCAATGACGAATCTTGAGATCTGATGTGCCGATGTCGAGATCCACATGTTTCTATAGATGGTCATCATATCGGTGCTGCATTTTTAGATCCGACATGATCCGGACAGCGGGATCAACATATTTATATAAATGGATCATCTAATTTGTGTCAACTTCTGATGTCCAACGTGTCAATGTTAGGATCAACACGTCCTTTGAGAATGAAGTTTCAACTCGTGTTGACTTCCATTGTATGGCATCAGAAGAACCAAGTTCTGAAATATAAATGTTGGGATCACAAAGGTGGATTAGTTATGTTTCGTTGGTGTTTCAATTTATGACTCTTGATGTCGAAAATGTCAGAAAAGCATGGTAAATTTGGGAAGGTGGAAATAATATGTTCATAATTTTATTAATGTTTCTTATTTGGCCATTAACTAAATTTAATATTTAATTAAGAATTCTAAACTATAATTAACCAAGGTTAAGTTTAATGGAGCGTGGATTAATGCTCTCCATTTGTTTTTTGAAAATTATTAGCACTTGAATGTGCTACCTTGATTAAATAGGATATGATTTATCATAATGTATGGTAACACTTGGGTGTGTTACAGTTTGTTATCAAAGCTAAGGTTATGATACTTAGCCTCCGGGAAATTTTTTGTTTTTATAAATAGTTACACCCTTGAGCCTATTTAATTTTGTAATATTTATTGTATGAAATGTTTTTATGATGATAATTTAAATTATGTTAGGCATATGAATATGAATATTGATGTGAACTAACGATCATTGATGAATTTAGGTTGCTAGTAACTACCCAATTTTTTAGGCCATTGTACTTTCTAATTGCCAGTGTAGTAGGGAAGCGGTATTGAAAGAATGGTAGAAGAGCCTACAATGTCCAATTTGTTCAAGAAGTTGGAATGGTTATTAAAAAAATAGAATATAATGGTCATTAGTCTAAAATGGGAACCATGGAAGTGTTCTAAACTTTGAGGGATGTTCATATTGGGAATGGGAAGATCCGTTAGTGTGTGGAACAACAAAATCAAATAAATCAGCAAATGATGCAAAATATGGTACAATTGCAAAATAAGGCGCAATAAGTATCTTATGTTGTAAGGTAAGGATAAGAATATATGAATAGGGGAATTAATGATAGATATGAACATTATAGAGATAAGGATGTATGGAAAATGGGGTTGTGTACCCACTATCATTCAGTTGAAAGTCATCATTGGAATGAAGTGCCTGAAATTCAGCATGATATTCCACCTAAAAGACACCCAAAGAAAAAGCTTGATGGGCATGTATTATAGGGTGAACTCAATTAGATCAAACCTCCTACCTTTGATGGAGAAAAATATAGGGAAATTTCAGATATTTGGATGTTGGAAATGAAGAAATATTTACAGCTACATGATTACTATGAGAATCAAGATGCTCATATTTCCATATACAATCTCAAGGAAAAGCTTCAACATCGTGGAAACATTTGAAGCAGTTTGAAAATCTCGATGAGAGGAAAATCTCATGGAAAATGTTTCAAAGGTACGTCAAGCATGAATACCTATCACAACAATATTATGATAAGAAAATGTAAGAATTCTTTCAACTCAGATTGGGAAATATGACGATAGAAGAATATGAGAAAAGATTCTTGAAACTACTAGGTTATGTGGACTTCATCCAAGATGAAAATGTTAATATTTAATTATTCCTTAGTGGTTTACAAGGATCCAATAGGTTATGACGAGCCTCATACACTGAAAGAATGCATACGGAAGGATAATTGTCTGTCTGAGAAAGGTAAGAGCTGGAAGGATTTGCATAAGAGTTGGAAAAGTAAATTGAAGGTTAAACATAAAAAAAGTAAAAAGGGATTTAAAACTCTTGGTGTTAACCAGGATCAATATAACTCTTCCAATCATCCCACTCTAAAAATTAATTCAAGGGTAACTGAATCTACAAGAAAAAAGAAACCATTACCAATTAAATGTTGGAAATGTGGAGGTGACCACTACCTTAGTAAATGTCTTGAGAGGAAAAACAAAGATGCTAGAATGTATAATGTGCAAGAAGATTCTACAGTGGAATATGTTGCTTGAGGAATTCCTTGTATATATGCATCTTTGGATAATCGCTAAGCAAACCACTACTATTCAATGATTGAAATTCAAGGCAACATAAATTATTTGTAATTTTCAATTTTGATTGATTATGGAGCATCTTTCAACTATGTAAATACTAATATGTTTGAAAGATGAAAATTAGAAAATAGTAAACTTCCCAAGCATGGAATGGTGTAGTTGGCTACTAGGGTGAAAAGGAAGACTGTTTCTATGATTAAAAATTATGCATTGGAAATGAATGGGTTACAAACCAAGTACAATTTGGATGCTATTACTCTAGGCTCATATGAAATTATGATTGGAATGGATTGTATACAATCGTATGATGTTCTGATGGGGAAGGCTAATTTCCTTCATCAATTTGTACCTAATTATTCCACTTGGGCACATGGTTTTATGTGTCTTCTTAGGAAATACATCCATTTCCAATGGTATGAACAAGCACAAAGCTCATTCGAACCATTAAAGAAAGTGTAGGATTCTACACCCCTCATCTCCCCACCAGCCTTTGAAAAATATCTTATCCTCTATATATCAATGTCACCTTATGTTGTTGGGAGCATCCTGGTCCAATAGGCCAAAGGCCACAATGAACATCCCATTTACTACATCAACAAAAAATTGGAAGAACTAGCACTTAAATACACTCATGATGAGAAGCTCTCCTTAGTTGTAATCCTCTCAGTGTAGAAATTGTGCCATTACATCTTGCTATGAAAAAAATTTGTGATTGCAGACTTTAATCCAATGTAATGTATACTTAGCTGATGTATCTTTAACTGTAAGTTCGTAATATGGATCGTTATTCTCTAATAATTGTACCTTTAGTTTGTTATCCCTAAAAGAAAAAAAGCCTTGGCTCTTTCCACACTCAATATTGATCTCTCGACCACTACTCTAGGAGAACCTGTGAATGGTAAATTACTTGATGAGCATTTTCTCATCATAACCAGAAATGATTCATGATATGGAAATATCTTGAATTATATTCAAACTCAAAAATCCACCCCTCACCTATCCCATGATGATTTTCAACACATACACCATCGAGCTCCCATGTATCTTCTCCTTGGAGATGTCTTATATTGTCGTGGGGTCGACACTATCCTACAATGTTGCTTGTCACATGAGGAAGTTAAGAATGTCCTTAATGAATATCATAGTGGGGAAACTAGGGAGAACCTCTTGGGATTGGATACCACCCAAAAAATACTTCGTGCAGGGTATTTTTAGTCATTATTGTTCAAGGATTGTGTTTATGTTGTCAGAAGATGTGTTAATTGTTAGGTGTTTTCCTACAAAACACGAGCACCCCTTTCCCCTCTCCATCCAGTAATCATAGCTAGACCATTTTGCGAATGGGAAATTGATTTCATGGAGTGTTGGTAGACCTCAGGCCAGAGTCACAAATACATCATAGTGGCATTTGACTACTTCACTAAGTGGGCTGAAGCAATGCCTACATCCGATTGCACTGACATTACCACCACATGATTCTTATTCAATCATGTCATTTCACGCTTTGTATTCCAAAAGCAGTTAGTTTATGATAATGACACCTATTTCTAGAATCATACTTTTGAGGAGTTATCACTTCTATTAGGATTCAAGCATGGATTAACTACATCTTACTATCCTCAAGCTATTGGACAAGTGAAAGTCGTGAACAAAGTTCTCAAAATCATGCTTCAACACAAGGTAAATAAGAACAAGACAATTAGAACCATATACTATTTCCTAGTTTATGGGTATATTGAACCTCGGTTAAAACTAACATGGGATTTACCCCATTCCACCTCATACATGGAGTAGAAGCAATATTACCTATTGACTGTAAGATACCTACACTCTAATTTGTTGTGGAGTTGTTAATCGATACCACGACTCTTGAACAATGGTTTTTTACTTTGAAACACCTTAATAAAGAAAGAAGGGACTCACTCTGACAAGACGAGGCTATGAAGATTTTCTCCAAACACACTATGACCGCCAAGTCTATCCTTGCACCTTTAGCAAGGGAGACTTTGTCCTAGTTTTCAATGCTAAAAAAGACACCAAACTTGGACCGGGTAAGTTTGTATCTAAATCCACATGGTCCTATGTCATCAAGCACTACCTACCCAAAGGGGAATATATTTTGATAGATCCCAAAGGAATGATCGTCAACATCCCTCTCAATGGGTTGTAACTCAAATTATTCTTTCCATAATACCAAGAGTGCTCCTCATGGTGTGCTATGTTTTTTGTCAACATTTCTACATTTTATTTAACTTTGTAATGTTCTTTATTACACTTGTGTTTCTACGTCTTGGGTGCAAGATAATGACTAGCACATGATGATTTTAACCCCCTCCTCAATGGTGCAGGACTTGCATTGTAGGTATCATCCTAAAACTGGAATATAGGCAACATTTTCCATTTTTTTCATTGGATTCACCAATACTCATACTGATAACCATAGGTTCATAATTTCTAGTAACGATGTGCCATCAACATTATCACTAAGACAACAAGTGTGAATTTCTATGGAATTAGGGGTCCAACATATTAGAATTTGAATTCCATTTAGATCTTCAAACAAATAGTTCTAATAATGTTTGCAGTAAATGGAGAATGAAGATACAAACTGAACAAAACAAACCACACAAGAAATAGAAAAGTATTGCTTAGGAATTTATAGTATCATTCACAAGAATAATATCCAGTGTTACAATAGTTTACATAGGAAAAGAATTCGAATCAATTAGGGATGGATTCGAATCTATCCACTAGATGTGACTGTATCTAACTGACCATCTAACTCATGGTGACTCAATCAATATCAGAGTCCAATAAATCAACTCCCAGATGTCCAAGAACTCAATCAATCAGTGACAGCTAGTTAACTCAGTGCAACTGAGTGTGGTAGGTGGGAAAAGGCACCTACTCCACATGAAGCCATGCATTAGCCATGCAAACCTTGTGCTAGCTAACTGATTGTGAACTAATTGAAAGTAACTGGGGGATAACTAAGACTGACTAGTACTAACTTCAACTAATTGAAGTAGGTTGTTGTCGGGACTCCTAGTGGCTCCTAAAATGTAGGGATTGGTCCAGGAGGTGCCCAAGTTGATGCATGCACATGCATTAAGTGGAAGTTAACCTCTAGCAGTGTTCCCCATACTCTAGTGACTGGTACATGTGGCCCCATTAGGCCAAGTGGACCCAATGGTACTAGTGGACCCAATTAATTAATTAAGGTTCCTAAGTTAGGTTAAATAATATAATAGACAGTATGGTCAAGGGAGGATTAATAATCCTAACACAACATAGGTCCCTACCATCCGCATATATGGGTGCTAGCTTGGTTGATATATTCAAATGTCACATAGGGTGGGGAAAGATCTTATCAAATCTTGAGAGAAAATTGGATAACTGGGTGTTTCAATTTTTGAACCCAACATGAATATTGACATTGATTAAATTGGTTCTTCAAGCTATGTTGATTTACATATTTTCCATTCTAGTGGCCCATAACCATATTATTTCATCCCTTAAGAATTTGCAATAGATATTTCTATTGGGAGGGTAAAAACCCCACAAGAAATGGGCAATGGTTTCTTGGTCTAAATCCTATCCCCCCAAGCTAAATAGGGGTTGGGCTTGAAATATTTAAAACTAGAAAACAAATCATTGGGTGCCAAGATGTGGTGGAGGTGGATCAAGTGCCCAAATCCCCCATGGGATAATATTTGAAATCATAAATATGCTAGAGGAGTGGACCCTTGCGATATCATTAGATTAGATGGTCAAAGGCTGGGGTTGATAATCTGGGATACGACATGGAAGAACTGAGATATTGTTCAAAATCATATTTTTGGGGAAATATGAGATTGTCGATTTGCCTTAGTCTGGGAAGACACTGGGAATCAATCTCATCAAATTATCTAGGATGAAAGATGGCATGATATAAGTAACCTAATGCTGGAGTGAGGAGTCTCAAAGGTCCATGAGTACTAGAAAGCTAACACGTCCTCTTCTCTGATGCAGTACTGACGTCTAGTAGGTCAATGGAACCTTCTAGAGAACATGATGGGAGGAGATGAGCCAAGTCTTGAACTTAATTAATGTTATCTGTAGAGCCTATAAGGCCAAGATGTTCTTTTTGGGGGGCACCAAGAAAAGGGAAATTTCAATCTCTCAGAAGCATACTCTCTTCTTCTTCTTACTAGTGACCAAGATGCGGAAAGAGTTTGGAGACAAACATGGATGCATAATATATGGACCAAGTTGTCCATTTTCCTCTAATTGGTTTCCAATAGTTGGGTTCTTACATGGGCTAAATTCCAAAAGCATGGCTTTGAGGGACCCTCATGTTGTATATTGTGCAAATAAGAGAAGGAGACAATCAATCACTTTTAAAAAAATGTCACTTCTCCTTATGGATTTGGGACGAGGATGAAGCCTCTTTTCATACCACTAATAGGAAGAGGGAAAATATCCATGATACTATCGTGATGTGGATATCAACAAACTTATAGAACAATATTCTCAAGAAGATTTGGTAGCTCTTACCAGTATTCATTATTTGGGATACCTGGAAGGAATGAAATAAATGGATATTTAAAGACACTAAAATGATGGAGATTGGCATCTAGTGGAACATAAGAAATGGCATATCGTAAATGCTCAATGTGACCCGGTGGAAGGACAATGGTCAAACAAGCTCAACATTAGAGCAAGCAATTTTGGAATATTCAATGCCTTCCATGGATTGCATCTCCGTTTCCCTCCATCTTATGCCCATACACACATCCTCTCTGAATAGGTGGTCCTTACCCCTAGATGGATTCTTTAAGCTCACCTTTGACAAAGCTTCAAAGGAGAACCCTGGGCCCATGAGAGTGGGGAGGGGGTCTTCCAAGATGACCAAGGTCATATTGTTTGGTTTTTTTCAAGTCCTTTGGGGAGGGAGATCAATAATGTTACTAAACTTCATGGTATTATTCTCGGTATGCTCATTTCCTCTAGGAAAGGGTTTTCCAAATTAGTTATTGAGGGAGACTCGAAAATAATCGTCAACATGTTCAAGAAATTGATGCAAAGGGTAACTATCAACAATATTTCTAACAACTAGTGATTAGAAGCAAGGATTAAAGATCTAGTGGGGATAATACATAATATCTAGGGTCGAGTGGATTATGTACCATTGCATGTTAGATGATCAACCAATAAGGTGGAAAATCACTTGGAAAATATTGGCATCACTAGACATTGGGAAAAACTTGACTCTCCCTGGGAGGTGGTTGAAAATATGGACCCAGATTAAGCATCTACAACCCTTAATCAACAAAATAACCAGTCCCAAATGCATTTGAATATAGCAGAGGAACATATGGCAGGATAGGGAGAACACCTGCCCCTCAATATGGGCAAGTGCATGTGACTTGACATACGTGTTTTGGGTAACATGTGTTTCAGTGTAGTAGGAATGTGGCAAAATTAAAATCGGATTTGGGATGACTCACCAAGGTTACAGAAAAGGACGTATAAATTAGGATAATCTTGGGGAGATTTGTTTTCATGGTGAGGATGATAGTGATTAGATCAGGTGAGGTGGAGAAGATGAATCTATGAAATGATAGTTACATAAGGACCCTAAATAATAATTATGTGTTAATGGAGATTATCTATGGACCATGGACCAACTAGCGTGACAAAAAAGATAACCAAGGGTTGAGCTATCTTTGGAATCCTTGGAAGGAAATGGGAAAGGTTGAGCAGTTTGTGATAGTGCATTGGGTTTGAGATAGTGGTAGTTTGACGCAGAGCATTGTTGATACGGTGGAAAATCCGAGTGGAAAGGCATAGGATAGAATGCTAGAGGTTTCCATATGCTTTGCATTCAAAGGGAGGTGGAAAAAAAAACATATGTATAATCATGATGTGGTGGAGGAAAGTAGTTCTTAGACCAGCAGGAGGGGAACATTGAACCCGATAAGGAAACGAAAAAAGAACTACAAGAGTAAGAGAATTGGGAAACCTATGTGGAGGATGTGAGCTCAACCCACACTTGGGAAATGCGTTACACTAAAATGATCCTATTGTATTGGCATATGAAGGCTTTGGTGGGGTGAAAATTGATGGAGTCTCACCGTGATTGTTGGGACATATGCAAGCATGCAGAGTATTTGGCACAATGGAATCAAGATCATATCCTAAATTTTAATGAGATCTTGAATAGGAATTTGGATGCTATCCATGAGATCATTTCAAGGAACACATTGGCTCAGGTGACCACCAAAAAAATATTCAAGTCAAGAGATTCAACTCCCCATCCTAGTATTTAGTAGTAGGAGATTAAGGTGTTGACTGTTACTATATGTGATGATGTTTAGGGGGTATAGTTAAGGTCTAGTTATTTTGGGTCTATGACTCGTAGATTTGATAGTCGATGTAGATGGATTCTCGGCCCGTTAAGTCTTGTTCGATTATTTTTAAGGATAGTAAGCTTAAACATGAATGATTTTCATTAAATTATGAAATTTAATAAGGCATGGCCTAGTTTCCCTATGGGATTGGTCAACCATAATACTTTTATGGTATTTTTGGAAGTAGACTCATGTATAGTTTCCTTTGGGGTGTACGTTGTAATATGTTAGTAAGCACTTAGATTCACTGGTTTCTTCTCCTGTGCTTAATGAAATAAAGCTTCTTTATTATATACACTCGACTACACTCTCCCTCGTAAATTTTTAATGGAGTTCTCTATATTCTTCTTATCATCATTGTTCACAAATTTAAAGCACTCGGATTCTAAGATTAAATACTTGTTTTGAATTTGTTGTGAATAGGAAATCCTGGCGACACTCAATATAATTATTTTTTGAATAATAATAAATAACTAAAGGCTGTTGATAATAATACTTATTATATTCTTATAAATAATTATTCCCAGCTCAATAATTATTTTTACCAATAATTGAAGATCTTAAATCTCTGTTTTTTCATATCATATAAATCTCAATCTTTTTCACATATTAATAATTAAGCTCCTCTTCTACAAGGAGATCATTACTTATCGCACAATCACTGTAGTTTTGTTATTTGCAGATTTACATAAAAATAGGCTAAAAAATTAATTGGATTAATGTAGTATGAATAATCATACCTTATCAGACTATTTGCACCTCGGCCCAGGTGATAGATTAGTCAGTTATCTTTTTGTGACAGTGAGACCAACAACAGTAGATTCTGCTTTTTTTCTTACATTTTTATTGCAGATCAATTTTACAACAAACTATTATTACACTCAGGTATAATGCAATAATAAAAAATACGAATTTACCAAATCAAATTAAATCTAGAGACTGAACCGATCTAAACCTAATCTGAAATTGTGTTCTAAAAACTTGTAATTTGAAACTCAATTGTTATGGATTTGATAATGCCAATGTTCTGTGTGTATGCTAGTTTAAAACTTTAACCTCCCTTATCACGAAGGATAAGGAATCCAAGGTTTAAACGTGGATCTGGTTTCATAAAACAAACAAAAGAGTTGATTAATTGTTACAAGGAAGTTGGTAAAACGTTCCAAGTTTTAGATCTTTCTAATGATTTTTATGGAGTTGACTAAAATTATACAGTTCTAAACATAGATTTGCAATTTTCATAAAAAATTCCAATCAAAACTTACAATTTTAAACTTACACTTAAAAAACAGGAATTTGCATGGTTAAATTTATGGATGAATGAATTGGAAAGTACACTTGGTGTGAAAATAGGTATTGGAATTGGTTGTTTTTTTGTCTCACACTTAATGGAGTAAGCTATCACCCTACTGCCTCACGTGGGCCCTGGTGCAAAGATGGGATAGATAGCTTACTCTTTATTTAAGGGGCCAGTTGCTCTAGGCATTTCGTCGTCTGTCTACGAACTATGAGGAGCGGCCCCGTGTCTCCTATTAGGTGATTATCGCGTGGGATAAGCGTTCACCAAATCGCCCCGTTTTTCCGGCCGATTTTTGATTAAAATCAGTCAAATGTTTGCTGTGAAATTGTTTATTTCATTATTTNTCGGGGCGATTTGGTGAACGCTTATCCTTCTCCGGTGATTATCCCGTATATGCCAATTCTAATTGGCAAATGATGATTCGGCATGTTGTGATGCGGTACGGTGATGACTGGCCAGGCTCCAGGGGTGTTGCGTTGTTTCCCCTTTGACTCTGTCCTGGTCGTTGTTGTTGCGTGGGTCTTTCTTTGTAGAGTTGTCTAAACATGGGACTTTTTGACTTCTTTTTTAGGTTGGTTTTTACCAATAATTCATGAAATTTTCAAAACTCTTAAAAACACTGCTAAATTTAATAAAGTATGGATGTTGAGAAATTTTTGTGTCATTTGATTTTATTTCAACATAAAATTACTCAACAAACAACATAAATTAAAAACAACATAAATTAAAAGTTAAATTAAATTCTAGATTCGGGCAGAAAATCTACCTAAAAAGTTTTGAAAAAAACCGTTAGACAGGTCCTTTCTCAATTGGGTCTTCGGCAGCCCATGAATTCTAACGCCTCCGACACAAAGAAATACCTTTCATATGGGAGGACCGTGCTCAGCAGTTATTTGATGCATTCAAAACTGCATTATCATATACTAGCCCCCCGACTGAAATAAAGGTCAATGTTAGTGGTCGTTTATGTTCGCAGGTCAATGTCAGTGGTCGTCTATGTTCGCAGTCATCCTCCTTGCACTAAACTGTTCGTAGGCATATGAGGAAACCGTTTGCAGAGAGAAAAGGAAACCGATAAGGTGCTCTATAGAATTAATGTGCTAAAGGATAGCACTATAATTTGAAGTCACTTAAGCACCAATGAAGAACTGGTTGAAGTATAGAAGTTTAAGAGTTTAGAGCATCTTCTTCCAAGATCTTTCTTGGTGGATGATCATCGCTAGTCAAGGCTAGTCACTCTATGGCTGTTGGTATTCTTATGTACCATGCAAGTAGTCAAATGTGTAAACATCAAGGTGTTCTTTCGAGCAATCGTCAATCTATTGGTTAGTGTATCTGTTCATTCCACGCCGGAATAATAGTTCCTCGTAGCAAATCGTTAATTATGATAAGCCAGTTCCCTGGCCGAATTCTGAAATGCAGTGAGATCCTGAAATGTGCCTGTATATGTCTGATTAGAGCATAATTAGTTCGCGATCGGCCCTTCTTTGATTAGCGCTCTACCCAGGATAATTTCTCCTTGGATGAACCAGCAGCATACGGTCTCACTGGAGTGAAGGAAGGATTCCGAAGAGTGGGAGCTAGATGGATGTGTCGTGAAAGTTAAATCCCTATGCCTTCACATATATATTGGTGAAGGACCGGTTCAGGACTTCGAATACGAACCAAAATTGAGCAGCACCGCTATTGTTTTGGTGAGTATTAAAGCGATAAGGGTGGCAATTAAAAAAATTGAGCAGCACCTCCAGTATTCATCTTTTCAATCACTAATCAACTGCTGGGCATTTTATAATTTGAAATGTTCTATCTATTGAGAAGAAAACATAAGGACTGGTGTAGTACACTTTGTTCCGTAACATAAGTCATGGTAACGCCTTCATTCGTAAAGTCAAAGGCACTTGGGCATTTAAGGACTTTCCAGGTGTAATTTGGAGAAACAGCAGCGAGATCCTTAAAAGCACTTAAGCTGGACTGGATCATCTATGGCAGCAAAAAGATAAGACCGGTAATTAAACCATCATCGCATAGCTAGTAACCGGTACCAATGTGTTGTATTCGTATGGAAGCTCCAATAAACTGAAGCTCTGGATATATCGACACTGGAATCCTCTTTTAAGGAAAGAGCAATGCCACGTCCTTCCTTCTTACAAATGCTGATATAACCATTTTTCTTACACATCCACCTGCCCACTTCCAAAGATACCAATGTATCCATACCTGGGTTGTACCTGGAAACCCTAATTGGGACGCAATATCATAGCCCCGCCACCAGGAAGGGGTGCGCATCACACGACCCAGGCAGGCACCAGGGAAGAAAGACTGCACAGTGGGGGTTCTGGCGAGTAAACAAGGAGAGCTCTGCCAGCCCCACGCGCGAGAGAAGAAAAAGAAGTCGACCCTTTCAAAAATGCACATCACAGAAACATTTTACATTTCATAATTACTTCCCCCTTGTGGGAATGCTTAAAAACCAAAGTATCATTAGCTAACGAGGAATAATACGCAGAGTAAATCCCGACTATCATTTTCCAACAAAGAAGGCTTCGTTGAAGGTTTTGGATCTTATTTTCTCAGTCTTTATCTGTGAGAGGCAAAGCGCCAAAAAAAATGATGAGGAGCTAGGAGTTTGGCCAGAAGAAGATGAATCATGAAAATTCTAAAGTACCAACAATTTTCCAAGTATTTTGGGCTTATATAGAAAGTGGTTGAGTCTAGGTGGACCAAGGAAAGAAAGAGGTTCTTCTAACTATGTTAATTAGAAGAGGATCTATTATAAAGAAGAAAACCATAATGGGGTGACATTACAATTTGGAGAATTATGTGGAATCCATGTATGCAAGATGGACCAAGGAAAGAGAGAGGTTCTTCTAACAAGTTAGAAGAGGATAACTAGTTAGAAGAGGATCTATTATTAAGGCTCAAAGCATAAAGAAGAAAAACATAATGGGATGACATTACAATTTGGAGAATCAATAAATGCTATGTGGAATCCATGTATGCAAGAGTAACCTTAAAAATAATTTCAATGTGAAGATTATGTTATAAGAGGCAGTGTTTGTGGGATTTTGTTGACAATGTTTGAAGTGTTTGTTAAGAAGACGAGCAGGTAGTTGTGATGGCTTCTTGGGTTTCTTAGTTTTATGAGGGCAACGAAACAACCATAGGAAAGAAATAAAGAGGTGGGTTGAAGATTTAAGGTTAGGTGAAAATTGTTTTTGTGATTATTAAAGTGATAAAATGGTATTATTTTTATTTATAATCAATTAAATGCTATAAAAAATTTCTATAAACACGATCAAAGAATGTCTACTACTCTTTGATTTAGTTTGAATAAACTTTCAAAAATGCATATCACCCAAACATTTTATATTTCACAACTTTCCTCCTTTATGGGGTTGACTAGAAAACAAAGTATCATTATCTAACCAGGAATAATACGCAAAATAAATCCCCATTTATCATTTATTTAGAAAAGAATGCTTCATGAAAGGTTTTGGATCTTGCTTTTTTAAGTCTTCATCAATAAGATGCAAAGCACCAATAAAGATGAGGAGGATTTTGGAAAGAAGAAGATGGATCATCAAAATTCTAAATAACACAACTTCCCAAGTATTTTGGGCTCATATAGAAAATGGTTGAGTCTTGGAAACAAGATCAATGGACTTACCTTTAAGAGGAGGTTTACCAAGGGAAGAAAGAGGTTCCTCCTCACTATGTTTGTTAGAAGAGGACCTATAATTAAGGCTCAAAGCATAATCATGAGAAGAAGAAGAAAAAACTAATGTGGTGACATTACAATTTGGAGAATCAATAAATGCCATGTATGCAATAGTAACCTAACAATAATTGCAGTGTGGATATATGTTACTAGAGGCAATATTTGGGGGATTGTGTTGACGATATTTGGACTATTTCCTAAGAAGATGAGGAGGTAGTTAAGATGGCAATGAAACAACCAAAAGAAAGTGATAGAGAGGCCAGCTAAAGATATAAGGCTAGGCAAAAGTTGTGCTAACAAGTGTTTGAGATATATTGAAGACAATTGTAATTTAGCATGGGTTCTCTAATTGTTCCCTTAGCCTAGCAAGAGGAAAGAAAGAGAAAACAACTTCAAGGTTATAGCACTTAATAAATTCATTTGCATGTACAAAGGTCAAATCCAAAGATGGTAACATTGAGTTCTTCCACATCTGCATTAAGAATATCCTTAGCTCTAAATGAGCACTCAACAATCTCAAGTTGAGAGTGTGATCCAAAGATCAATGAATATGGATTTAGTTCAAAAGAATTTGGTTGAAGGAGTGATTGAGATAGAGAAAACAAGAGGAAGGAAAGTGGAAAAAATGAAATTATTATTGCTAAAGATAAGGTGCATGACATCTTACTATCTTTTATGTTATTTGTACTAAGACTTGGATTCATATTGTGAAACAACAATATAATCCTATAGAGGAACAAATGGCATAGTAGAGGGTTTTTCCAAAGACCAAGAGTGAGACTACACCAAACTACATTGACTACAATCGAAGAAATGGGAAAGTACTATAAGATAACGCTCCCTTGACTACTTCGATAAATACAATATCTCATAGTCAACAACTTGCATTTGACATAGTCCTACAACATTCAAAAGTTCAAGGAACTAAAGAGCCATTGAGGATGGTCATCCAAGGAACTGCAAGCACAAGTAAATCCTATCTTATAAGCACCATAAAAAACATTATTTTATCAGGTAACCTCTTTCCATATCCCACTACTGCTCCTCACCACTACTGGTGTTGCAGTGTTTAACTTACATGCAACAACTATACATGCAAGCTTTGGATTCATATAATGGAAATCAAACCTTTGTAGGGACAATCCTTATTGGTGTTCCAAGAAGAGATGAAACATATTCAATACATTCTCATTGATGAGATGAGCTCAATAGGACCTAAATTCTTTGTTCAAATTATGAGTCGCTTGCGTGAGTGTTTTCCAGAGAAAAACAATTCCTCATTCGACAACCATTCAATCATTTTGTCGATGATTTGGGCCAACTCCCACCTATGATGGGAAAACCTCTATTTGCAGGAGAAACTCTTGGGAAGTGTTTGTGGACAAACTTTACCACTATCATCATTTTGAAAACAATATTCCATCAAAGGGACATTGATGCCATCGAACGTCATTTTCTGATAGCTATTGACAAACATCCACAATGCTACACCAACCGTGGAAGACAAAAACCTCCTCTAGTCTAGAGCTAATAGATTCTTGTCAGCTAAGCATTCAAACTTTGACACCAAAATCCATCTCTTTGCAGTGAACATTCTTGCAAACAATCATAAAAAATACATGCTTCAAGCATTGCTTATGCTTATTGCACAATTTGTCTTAGATTTCACTAATGGTTCAATTGCACAATAGTATGATGACCATCAACTAGAATAATTGTAGTTTATGGGTCGAATTAGGACTAGTCAATGGTGCACTTGGAGTGGCCATGCAAATTGTATACACATCTAGATCTAACCCTCCTAATTTTCCATCCTATGTTGTTGTAGAATTCGATAAATACATTGGTCGTCCATGAGACCAATCTCAACCAAAGCACATACTGATTCCACCCATAAATTGAAGTAACAAGATACAAATCCTCCTCAAGATGGATTGGGCATTGATTATCCATAAATCCCAAGGATTGACATTAACAAGGCCAACCATTGACATTGGTAACATTCAAACTTAAGGCTTGAGCTTCATGACAATGTTACACACTACAATATTAGAATGAATGTAAATTGCATCATTGTTATGCTTCGACTGCTATGCAAAGAAGGAAGACACTTCACAAAAAGGAATAGGAATGCCTTCATTCTATGTCCCTTTCACACTTAAATTGCATCCCTCAATCCTCATACCAAAGAAAAATACCAATGTTGCTTGCCAATGAAAAATTAATTGACATTTCATTTTAGTTGCCATCGATTACATTGGTTTCTATTTATTGCATGGATCATGTTTATTGCTTATTAGCATTTGCTCTATAATTTTCATAGATTCACTATACTTTCTTTTAACACATAAACTTGCACTATCTACATACACACAAATTTGTCTCATTTTAGACAACCAAACTTCTTTTCGTCATTTCATTTCCCTCGCTTTTAAAGGTATACTAGTTTATAATTTAGTGGAGATACTCATTAAGTTAACCATGATTTCCACACATTTTCTTACGTAATTTTACAATTAAAAAATAAACAATATATTGATAAATTTAATGCTTCCATCATATATATATATATAATTTGTACGGAATAAACCATATATTAATAAAATTTAATGTTTTCATCTTTTATATATATTTGTACATAATGCATTCATACTAATTTTTATATTTATAAGTTCACTTTCTAAATTACAATTGTCTTGCATAATATATATTCAATTATATTTAATATTTTATATAATATATTGAATTATAATTATATTTAATAGCTTTGTATAGTATATTAAATATAATGTAAATTTAATGCTTCCATTCTATATAATTTGTACATAATACAATCATGCTAGAATTTAATATTTACAAATTCACTTTCTAAATTACAATGGTCTTGCATAATATATGTTCAATTATATTTAAAGTCTTTGATAATATTGAATTATAAATTATATATAATATATTCAATTATACAATGACATTCTCATGGGTTGTGGATATACATAAAAATGAAAATAAATTATCAAGCAAGTGCCTTTGGGTACTAGAGATTGATGATTATAATATTAGGAGTTTTTGAACAAAGGATTAGTATATTAGGAGAGGATTTAACATATAAGTCCTTATGGATATTCGAAAGAAAATATTTTTAAAAGATAAGTTTTTACAAATATGTGAAAGAAATTATCAAGTAATAGTTTTCAAATACATAAGATTGTAATTATGATATTGGATATAGAAATAATTTATCAGATAAATGCTTTTGAATATGGAAAGAAAATTTCAAGAAATTATGATATCATATATATAAACAAGTTATTAATAGTTATTTCCATAAAACAAAAGTTAAAGCAATATCATACACTCGAAGGTTTCATTTCTTATAAAACCTTGGGCACAGTCTTCATTTAATGATGTGAAATCCATTGTTGATAGCAATGCTGGTTGTTTCCAAGTATGACATTAAACCCTTTTGTATCTTTAGGAAGTTTACTTCACAACAGTAGTATTGTGTGATTCCATCTAATCTCTTCAGGATATGGCCTATTTATTATATTTAGTTTGACAATGTTTATTGTGATGGAAATCCTTTTTTGGAGAGTTATATGCTATATTTTGGAGAATGATCAATTCATTCATAGAATTGAGAGTATGGGGAACACAATATAAATATAGAACATGCTATAAATGATCATATTCTTAACTTGCAGTGTAGGTACAACAATTCCAATACATGTCTGCAATGGTGCCTATTGGTGTGAAGTTAGAAATTGGAGACAATCATGTGAAGTTTTAATTGGTGTGAAGTTGGAAATTGGAGACAATCATGTGAAGTTTTAATTTGTGTGAAGTTGGAAATTGGAAATTTTGTAACATTGATTTATATAATAGTTCTATCCATGAGAGTATGGTGGGTTAAAAAATTCTAGTTCTAGGTACTTTTTAAGTTTTTAAGATGAACTTTTGCTTCATAATTAAACTTAAATTTGATTTATATAATTTTTTATTATCATTAAACAGGAACACATTCTATTACGTATAATAAAAAAATGATATTACAGTAAAACCTGGTCGGCTGGAAGGTCCAAGCTAGACCAACCTGTTTTCAGCAAGGTTAAGTCTATATTCTCCCCGGATTCCCAACCCCAAACATGTCCTTGTACATATGACCCAGTATTCAAACCCTATACCATCCAAAATTAGACCACAGACTTTCCTTGGTCCCCTGTCCCTAATCCCTTTTCTTCCCTTATTACACAGAAAATTCTCCATACCTATCACTATAGTCTTCCTATTTCCAATTACATCCATACAAAAGTTAATATATATAACCAAACCCGACATAACCGAATAACAACATGACCCAAAAAAACCTATCGACCTTCAGATGAAACCCAGACCATAAGACAACAAAAAGACAAAGCGGCCATCAACCCTTACTGAAGAGGAGGGTCAATAGAGGCAGCCGTTTGTGCAATAATTGTAGGTTCCCCGGGGTGGTCCAAAAAGTCAGCCGCAATCCGGTCCAGCAAATTAAATCCCATCGCGCTCTCTTGTTTCCCTCTCCTGATAAGGGTCATAGCTTCATTTATGCCATGTTCCATATGCGCCTTGGCCTGAATGTATCGAGCCAACATTATCCTCCCAATCCATAAGGGGTTGATCACCATAGGTCTCCCTTGGTGTGTCTCATATTCACGAAGCAGTTCTAATTCCTTAACATATATCTGAGCTTCAACAGCCACAGGGGTCTCTACCATATATTTCTATCCCCAGTTGAAAGCTAATGGAATTGGGTCATCTTCCATAGGAGGGTGTTCAGCAGATGAACTAGGTATCGCCATACTTATCCCATCTGTTCTAACTCTGCCACCATGGTGTCTTTGCACTCTCCATTGTCGATCCATAATCACACTAAGAAATTTCTTACTGGGGGTCGACCATGTTCTAACCATAAAATGCAATTTGAGCTGGATGCTTCTATATCCCACCCAAGGGGTTTTTATAGTCGTTTCATTCTTAAGGGCGAAGACTCCCAACGTCAACCATTCTGGTTGATGATTCATTTCCACACCCTTCACCATGGCGGACTTATAGATCCACCATCCTTTGCCCTCTTCCAGATCCTTCTTCATGTGTGAAATATCATCTTCCACATCTTCCATTAATGGTCCTCTGGTACGAAGATCTCTGTTATTCCCCATCCTAGCCCTGTTGTTTGGAAAAATCATACCAGTGTACCCGAAGAGGCATACCCCACTCACCATCACGCACGGATCAACCATCACAATGAGCCTCCCTATTAATGGATTATGTCCTCGCATAGTTAATTCCTTATCAGGAAATCATGCCTTCTGCCGTGACCATCTGTTCCATACCCTTGCCACGCGTCCTTACATAATACTCATCATGCCCAAGTGTTGAGGAGTTCATCTCTTGGCCTTTTGTAACTACCATGAGTAAATGGAAAGAAGTGTCCTCATTCCTTATCGTGATGTGGGGTCCACTCTTAAGGAGGGATGAGATGGGTGGCTGATTTTGCATTGAGTCGATCAGACAGTTGTCCTCCATCAACTTTGGGCTGTGTTGAATCTGATGGTGATCATATTCACTCTTACTGCCCATATCCTCCTTTACCATCTTTCCACATAGTCCCCATATCGAACTTTTCTGGTTGTCACATAGCCCTTCTACATGGAAGGATGTAGACTTCGTCACCCCTTCGTTGGCCAAAACGTCAGCCACCTTGTTTCCTGATCTTCGGACGTGAGAGAATTGGATGGCAGAGGATCCTGTTAGCATTCTTCTAAGCTATGATAATTGACCTTCCTACCTCCAATTTTTTGAGACATGGGAAGTGGTTGCACCGTTTTTAATCCTTCGAGCAATATTAATGATCACCTTAGAGTCTCCTTCCACAATCAAAGGGGTCTTTTGTTGTTGCAAGGCCCATGATAATCCATTGATTAGGACCTAAAGCTCTACCAAATTATTTGTACTTGTGTCGATGGATCCCCATAAGATGCTAAGGATGGTTCCGTTGGAGTTCCTGATTGCACCATTGAAGCCCAGCAGGCCCAGATTCCCTTTGGCAGCTCCGTCAAAGTTGAGCTTGAAAGAGCCTTCAGGCGGTTTTTGCCATAAATTCACACTGCTCATGGGGCTTGGCGATGATCTACATCGAGCATTGTTAACAAGTAACTCATATATCCCTAATTCATAAAGGATAAGTCTTTTGTTTTCCTCAGCTATGAAGTCTTCTTGGGACCATTGAGTTAAGGTTATTGTTTCTTTTAAATGAGATTCTATTAAGGCCTGGATTTCCTTAACCCGTCTCGGTTTTTTTTCAAAAATTCATGAATTCTAAGCTTTCCATATTTCCCAGATGGAGAAGCCCGGGAGGAGTTCCCACATCCTATTCACACTCTTGTTTTTTAAAACATTCTTGGGCCATTCTATAATAGTTGCATCGGGTCGGCCTTTGTGTCTGTGGTTTTTTTTGAAAATTGTTGCTCCCATTTCCCAAATGGTTTCCACAATTGAGCACTCATCCAGTAGGTGGTTGCTCGATTCATTATTTGTTTCGCACAAACAACATCTTATCAGGCCACTGATTCCTCTTGTCTGGATGTTATCCCACATCAGGATGTGCCTCTTAAGAAGAATCCAACTAAAATTTGCCACCTTTGGTCACCAGCTTCCTCCCCATATTTTCCCCCACTTAACCTCTTTTTCCAGTTTGAAGGATTTCGTCAGCATCTCAATTTCTTCTTTTGAATTGAAATTTCTTGTGTTGGAGTACCCCCATCTGATTTTTTCTGGGCCATCATTTTGGGTATGATTCTATCACAGGGCTCCGAATAAAACTCATCCACATTCTCCCCCGAAGCTTGAGCTTGACACCATTCCTTCTCTTTCCAGGATCTAAAGAGTTGGTCAAGAGCATAGTGATCCCAGAGCTATTCCACCTTTTTCATTGGTTGTTTTTGAAGATGGAAGTTTAGGAGTGGCATATCCTCCTTACTGGAAACCATCAGCTCTTGGTTTCAGGTGTCACTAACAAACAACGTCGTCCTGCCATCCCTAACTTCCCATAACCTGGAACATTTTCTCCAAAACGGACTAGGGTTTTCTTAGGCCAGAGAGGAGCATATTTCATGTGCCATAGTTTGGCCTGAGGTTCCTCTTCATTATTAATCCACCTCCACCAAATTTTAGCTCCCATTTCCTTGTTGTTGTCTAGTGGGTCTTGGAGTCCAAGGCCCCCTATTGCCTTAAGTGTGCGTATGGTTTGCCAGTCAACCAGTCGCCATTTCTAGTTCCCTTCTGATCCCCCCCAGAGGAAATTCTATTGAATATTTCTAATTTGTTTGATCACTGATTTCAGGGCGGCCAACACAGAGAAGAGATAGATAAGCATTGCTTGAAGAACATATTTTACCAAAATGAGTTGACTTGGAAAATTGAGTGCTCTAAAAGTCCACTGGTTGAGCTTTTATTTGATTTTATCTAATAGCTCTTTCAAATAAATTTGTCTTATGGTAGATTCAACTAAAGGAGCCCCTAAATATTTCAAGGGAGTTCTGCCTTCAAAGAACTCCAAAATTCTGAGGATATTCCTTTTATTGATTTTTAGAGTGTTGAAGAAACAAACCTAGGATTTGTCCTTATTGATTTCGAGGCCACTCGCCTCCAGGAAGGTATTAAAACTCTCTTTAACACCGTGAGCCTCCTGAACCGAGGATGGTCCCATGAGCATGGTATCATCTACGAACTATTGGTGGCTTTGGCGTTCCATCCCCGCAATAAGGGATAATCCATAGATCTTATTCTCAGACTATCTCCTTTTGAGCAATATTCCTAGCCCTTCTGCAACAATGATGAACAGGAAGGGAGATAGGGGATCCCCCTGCCTAATTCCTCTAGAGGAATTAAAGGGAACCGGGGGAGATCCGTTTACCAAGATTGAGAATAAATTAGAGGATACCAGATTCATAACCCATTTCGTCCACTGCTCTGAAAAGCCAAAATCCCTAAGAATTCCTGCCAAGAATTTCTAGTTAATCTTATTATGGGCTTTTGATAAATCCAGTTTTAAGAGCATACTTGGGATTTTCTCTGTTTTTAGCAAATGCATAGTTTCATGGACCAGGATGATGCCATCCAAAATCTGTCTGCCTTCAACAAACCCCGCCTGTTCAGGGGAAATGATTATAGGAAGCAAAGGGTGAAGTCAATTACCAATGAACTTGAAGATTATTTTATAGATGACATTGCACAGAGCGATCGGTCTGAGTTTCCCTGGATCCTCTGTGGCATTTTATTTCAGGATGAGCGTAAGGAAAGTGGAATTAAGAGCTCTCAGGATGTTGTCAATCCTCCTAGAGTCCTCCACGAAAGCCCAAACGTCCTCCTTTAACCAATCCCAACATGCATGGAAGAAGTTCGATGTGAACCCATTAGGACCAAGGGCTTTGTCCTTTTCCATTTGATTTACAATGGCCTCAACCTCCTCCATTGCAAATGGTTTCCCCAGCATGAGGTTATGCTCTTCCGAGATAACCTTTGGAATATGCCGAAGCACCTCCCTTTGGGCGATTTCTCTATCCCCTACCGGTTCCTCCAGAATATTTGAAAAAAAGGAGTTCAGAGTGTTTTCCAGACCCTCCTAGGACTTCACAATGTCTCCTTCCTCCATTTTCAATATCGCCAATTAGTTTCCTTGATGATGTTGGATGGTTGCTTTATGGAAGAATCTCGTATTGTGTTCTCCCTCTTGGAGCCACTTAACTTTGGCTTTCTGGTTCCAGTAGAATTCCTCCTGTTGTTCTCGACGACTGAATTCCTAAATAAGCCTCTTTTCTTGAATCTTCAATTCCTCTGAAAATCCCATCTCATACCTTATATCTGATTCTCATGAATCTTACCATCCAGGTCCTTTTTTCTTGGAAAATATTTCCAAAGGAATCCTTGTTCCCTTTCTTGATTTTATTTTTAAGAAGCTTGAGTTTCTGTTGGAATTAAAACATCTTGGTTCCTCTGATGGGTGGGAATTCCTCCCACCATTCACAAATTTTCTCTAAGAAAGTCCGCATGAAGCAGTAAGAAATTCTCAAACCTAAAGGGTCTACAAGGGTTCACCCCCGCATTTTCCCATTCCAAGCTGATTGGACAATGGTCATATCCTGCTGATGAAAGAACTATAGCTCTTACTTCTCTTCCTGCCATCATGATGGATTCATAGATTAAAAAGTAGTCAAGTCGACATGCTATCCCTATGTCTCTAGCTCGTTTGTTATTCCACGTATGGATATCGTTAGTCGCTCTTACATATACCAACTCAAGTTTTTCGATTATATCATTGAAGAAAACACTTACAGGGTTTAAAATCCGTATCCCACCTTTTTTCTCGTCAAGATTCCTGATCAGGTTTAAATCTCCACCGAGGATCCATAGCTTGTCATCAAAAGCCTTCTTGATATTCGTTAATGATTCTAGAAAGGACAGTTTCTTCTCTTCCCTAGGAGGACCGTAAACATTGGTCAAGAACCCTCTGATTCTGGTACCTAAAATGTTGAAATGGGATGAAAGAGAGTGTGGCATTGCTAAGAAGCCAGAGAGAGCCACCTCATGAGGGTTCCACGAGATTCCTATCCCTCCTATCGCCCCATTAGCATCCATCGTCACCATTTCACAACCCCACCATACTTTTCTAGCAATAATTCTAAGCTCCTCTTCCGAGCATTTGGTTTCTTGCAGAAATATTATTCCATTTTTTTTCCTTTTCAATCCTTCTTCTTAGAAGATGTATTTTCAGGGCACTGCAACAGCCTCTAATATTCCAATATGTAATCCGCATTGGAAACTTATTGGGTTGCAGGAGAGAAGGTTGCATCTATAGTTGGATACTTCCCCAATGCCACCAGTTTCACCCCTATTGATTTGATTCTTTGCACATTACTAGGCCTCCCCAATTTATCTTTTTTCCCTTCCTTTTTTCCATTTGGGTCTTTGAGGGATTCAGATGTAATTCCCAGAAACTTCATATTCTTTTCCTTGATCATTGCCTTTTCCAGCGGAGAAACTTGTTGGGGGGGGGATCTGAGCAGGATTCCTATCAAAGGAGTAAGCTTCAATCCCATTTAGATTAATATATCCTACCTCCATATCTTTGCTCTCTATTTATGTTGCCATCACAATGGTCTTTATTATCTCCTCGTGCGCTTCTTGGGTCAGGTCCTTCTTACTCAGATTTGGTCCCAGATCCTACTGATCTTTATTCTGGTCATTTTGTCGGGCATATTTATTACTTTCCTTGTCATCTTGGAGTATATCAAACCTGTTTTGAGTTTCCACTCTTTTATTAATCTTAGGTCCCGTTGGATTTTTGGTTGGTCTTTTCTTGGTATGGATTTTGGTAAATCCTTCGACATCTTGATTTTCCTGGTCTTTCTTTCCTCTTGGTCTTTTATTTTGTGGGAAGTCATGAAATAAGTGGCCATGCTCATGGAATATTCTGCATCTCAATAGAATATGTTCATAGTCTATAGCTTGGAACCAATCCTCATCATCCCACGTTAAATCGATCCCATTTGGGAGATCCTTAGAGATGTCAATGTAAATACATATTCAGGAATATGAAGTATATCGACTCTTCCTAGTTTTCTTTGAGACTTTGACAAAGTTCCCCAGGTTGTTCCCAATATCCATCAGTATTTATTCCTTCCAGTACTTTGTTGATAGGGAATACATTCTAATCTAGACTGGGGAAATCATGAGATTTTCTTTATCAGGGTTAAATCGTTCTTCCCATGTCCTTAAGAATAGGCCTACATAGTTATAGAAATAGGGACCATTCTGGTTCTATCCTCTTCATTGAAAAATATTATCTTAAAGAATCCTTTATCCCCCAATTGAAGATCATAGTGCCCTTGTGGTTTCCACGTGGTGTTAATCCACCACAACAGAGTCTTCTCTGTGGGCCAGATCCCAACAAACTTTCCTATGAGGGCATGATCTTTCATGTATTATATGTCTTCCCTTACCCTTTTTGGATTAATTTGGAGCTTTGGCATGATTTTTTATTTTGGGAAACATTGTCCTGACCTCCTTGTCTTTGTTTTCATTGTGTCCTCTTTCTTGGACCTGCTTGTTCCTTCCCCATCTTTTCTTGGACCAAGGATGTTCTCTTGTCCTTCTCCTTTCTTGATTTCCATGCCTGAGCTTAGAATGGTGGCCTCTGGCCCACCCCCCATATTCTCACTCACCTCAAGGCCCTTCCCCCCAATAGGAGGTGCAGGAAACAACTTAGGCAGATCTTGTCGAACTTCGAAACCCTGCAGCTTCTGGTTCACCTTCAATCCTTCGACCTCGCTTGTAGCTCAAAGCTCATCCTTGTTTTTCATTCCCCACAACAATGCTGAATAGCCAAACTTAGACAATTCAAATTGATATATCTATTAGTGTAGAACCAATTTTTATTATATTGAAAATAAATGTAAACAAAGTTAGATTAACAAATACCACATTAGCTATTGGAATAATCAAAACCCATTCCAATACTTAGGATAAAATAATTAATCTTTTTGATTAATTTTCTAGGTCCTACACAAGCTAGTTTGCGTCCACTTCCATTTCGGTGTTAAAACTTGCCAAAAATGCCCCCTGGAGTGCTTTCGAAAGATTATGGATAATATTATTCCATAACAAACTGCCCATTTTAGTAAGTGTGCATTCTTGCCTTATCCAGAGTTTCCATCTTTTCTTTAGTTTTAAGGCAAAAGTTAAAGCTAGTTTTAAGGTAGACTGCCTTGTTTTTTGCACCAACTCACCTTCCTTCTTTTCCTCATCTAAAAGCATAATAAAGTCCATTTTCCTTCACTTATTAGTTGTACCTACTCATTCATCAAGTTTATGATCATCTTGACTGGTTTGGAAAGTGCTTTATGCACTTATGGGGGATTTTGACTAGTTTAGTAAGCCCTCTTTTGTAATGATTCGAATAACATATTTATGATTTTGAATCCTTGGAGTATATACATTATGAGAATCCTATATCTATTTAATGATGGATGATGTAAATTAATATCAACAATAGTTTTTGTTATTCAACATATTCAGTCTCTTTTGAGTGTTTCTTGCATAGTTTTCAAACAATTTTGTGAGTTCAATTTATCTAAGCTTGGGATTAATTTCTACATGGTATTAGATCCTTGGTAGCTCAATTTTTATTCTCTTCTAATTTATTTTATAGGTTCGACATCATTCATTAGGAGTGCATTATGTCTGTTCAAGGGCACAGTTGCTGAAGAATGGATCAATCTCACCAAATGATCTTGACTCCATTCAACTATTTTGAATGGAAGGAACAATTGGAAATTCTAATGAGTAAAGGACTCTAAAGAGTGACCATGGAAACTGAAGATGAGCCTAATGTAGTGGAAAAGAAGATAAAATGGAATAATAGGCAAGATGAGGTGTATGGTCTCTTATGTCTCATCATTTCCAGATACCTTCTACTCCATCTTGATGGATTTTCATCACCAAATGAAGTGTGGGAGAGGATTCAAAATTTATTTGGGAATATATATAAGATGAAGGGTCATCAAATAGAGAATGAGCTGATTTTACCAAGTCCAAGTAGCTTTAAATCCTTGCAAGTCTACTTCTCCAAATTCAAATCACTAGTTTTGTAGCTAAAACAGTGTGGTATTGATAAACAAGGTCAACAACTAGTATTGACCATCATTTTGAAGATTGGCCTTGACTACTCAGTATTTTTTTGACCTTCCATGCCACCAAATTTACAGCTCGAAACTGGAAGATTCCTTCACTGGAAGATTTCATGGAATCCTTGACTAATGAGCAAGACAAATTGGTCATGATGGGCACCATCAAACCTTCCAAATATCAAGCTTTGGTTGTTGGAGATTCCAAGGTTGATTCCAAAGGTAATAAGAAGGATAATCCTCGAGATAAAAAAGGAGACAAGTCCAAGTCTCATGAGGAGTCCTCGAACTCCAAGAAGAATAACTTTCAGAATAAGAAAGGTGAAGGTGAAGGAAGCAAGTGCGCATACTGTGGTAAGGGATTTCATCCTGAGAGATCCTACATGAATAAATAGATCTATATGCTGACTCAAGTCCTAGAGAAGAACAACATATCCCTTCCTAATGGCGCAAAGAAGAAGTAAGGATGATCTATTTTTGAAGAGAAGGAGATAGTTCATTCCCTGGTTGCAAGCACTGTAATATCTCCTTCCTTTATCATTGATTCTGGAGCTTCTAGGCACATGGTTTCAACAAGGGAGTACTTTTCCTCTCTTGATGATTCGAAAGGTCCAAATAATTTGTTGGGAGATAACTCAAAAACTAAAAGTAAGGGTAAAGGTAGCATTGATTTTGACCATGATTCCTTCAAAAATGTTGTGTATTTCCCAGGTATTGCTGCTAATGCCTTGTCAGTATATCAGATGAACCACACTGGGTATCCTAAGAAGGTTTTTTTTATGTCCCAATGACGTTGAAATATTTGATATTGCGAATGGTAGATTCATTGCTAAAGGTTTTGTGGATCATAGTTTGAAAGTATACAAGTTCTCACACTCCATGCCTTTCTCTAACCCCTATTCTCTCCTCACCCATGCCAATGAAGAAAGAAATATTTGGCATGAGAGGCTTGTCCATATAAATTATAAATATCTTTCATATTTGTGTGAAAAATACATGGTTTCAGGGCTTCCAAAGATAATTTTTTCCAAAGGAGCATGTCAGGGTTGCATTCTAGGAAAACATTAGAGCATAAGTATGAGAGAGTTAATCATGAGCGGTCCTTTGAACCTATTGATCTCATCCACAGTGACATTGTTGGTCCCTTCCCTCATATGTGCATGAGTCAAACCAAGTATGTCTTAACCTTCATAGATGACTTTTCCAGGTATTGTTGGGTTTACTTCCTTAAAATCAAGTCTGAAGTTTTTGACCTCTTCAAGGCTTTTAAAGCCTTGGTTGAGAACTATTCTGGGAGGAAACTGAAGATCCTAATATTTGATAATGGTGGTGAATATGTCGATTCTGAGTTCATTAAATATCATGAAGATGCAATACTCTATTCCATACACACTTCAATACAATGGTGTTGCCGAGAGGAAGAATAGAGCCCTCAAGGAGATGGCTACTTGTATGATGAATGTTTAATTTATTGAACCATTGATTTACAAGCAATGAGAGAAATTGAAGGGTATAATTGTGCAATGGAATATCAAGAACAAGGTACACTGAACAAGACAAATTTTAGACAAATCTGATAAGAATTGATCAATTAATTACAACATTAATCTTTATTAATTCTAGTAGTATGCAATTGTGTTATAATAAAGAGAATTCTAAAAATGTGGATAAGATTCGAATCTACCAACTGAATAGCTAACTATGAGTGTCTAAATCACTGCATGGGAACCACTAGTCTAACTCCTGATGTCTAAATCAGTACGGAAATCATCTAAACCAGTTAAACTAGTTGCACTGATGAGTTAGGTGGAAAAATGTGCCACTTTCCCATGCAGCCATGCAAAAATAGCACTAGAGTAACTGAGAGTGATCTAACTAAAAGTAACTAGAGTATAACTCAAAATAATTGCTTACCAACTACAACTAACTGATGGAGGTTTCCGATGGCACTCAAAGTGGCTCCTAGAATGTAGGGATTAGTCTCAGAGGCCCATAAACTGACGTATGAACATCCAGTAAGTGGCAGTTAACCTCTATACGTGTTCGCCATACTCTAGTGGTTGGTATCGATGGAACCAATGGCACCAATAGCACCGATGGACCCAATGGTACCGATGGAACCAGTGGAACCAATGGCACCAGTGAACCCAATGGCACCGTTGGACCCAAATATCATGGTGGAACCAAACTCAAGCAAATGACTCCTAAGTTAGGAAATATGATCTAATAGACTATAAATGGACAAGGGAGGATTATAAATCCTAATACCCCCCCTTATTCCTAACTTGGACAACTTTGGGCCCAGGAAACTAGGCCAAAAGTCACCCATTTACAATCTAAAAGAATTAAAAGCTACTTAATAAACATGGAAATGGGTAAAACCTCATGGGAACCCCCCCTCCCCCCTCAAGGTAATAAGTGAATGAGGAAAACCAGTTTTGAATCAAACTTTGTGAAAAATTTTTTGCAATTTGTAGCACTATGCAACAACAAATACAGTATCTTGGTTCTTCTATGCAACATCCTGAGATTGTGCATATGAACCTATGAATCCAAACTAAATGATTATTTCTGGAGGAAATTTCTTCTTTGGAAGAAGAAGAATATGCTCAAGTGAATCAGGAACATAGACAACTGTTAGATGAAAACTGGACCCATGTAAATAAACTGAGATCAACTGATGAGAGAGAAAAAGAGATTGACAATTCAAACCATGTGAGGAAAACCCAAGAAACTGATATATTGCAGCCTTCAACATCAAACCATGTGAGGTGAAATAAGCTCCAAGTGTTAGGAGCAAGTGTCCAGGAGAATTGTTGGAGGAGCAAGTCGGTAAGACGACTTGAATGACAGCCGACTTAATCGGTCGATTGACTAAGTCAGTCAGCCAACTAGTTAGAGATTAGGTCGGCCACCTAAGGTCATGTCAGCTGAGCAAACCGACAGGTAGTTATTTGTAATTCATATATATTAGGTTGTTGAGCCAGATGAGAACTCAGTTCAGTTCTCTGTATTCTATTGACCCTCTCATGTTAATATAATTTGTATTCTCTCTACTTGTTCTTATCTCTTGTCTCTGTTGTGTATATATGTTTTAGTATGTATTATTGGTAACCTTATGTGATCTGTGAGATCACAACATTGGTTTCGTTGCTGGTAGTACATGTTTGAGATGTATGCAAGCAGATGATATCAGAACAGGAGATTAAGGACTGGTGGGAGCGTAAAGTAGCAAATTATTTGCAGAATTACGCACAAAGAAATAGATTGACAACCACACAAGAAAAGGAAATATTCTTTATGGAGACACATGAGAAGTTTGTAGAATCAGTGCCCCAGCTGTTGAAGAAACTCCTAGATGAAAAAGCCGGAAGGAACTAAAGATCAATAGTTACTAGAAAAACTGATTCAAGGAGGAAGAACAAAGTTGTCGGAGTGGTTCGAAAAGATCGTCGATGAATTCTGCGAGGAGCAAGCAGTAGAAGAAAGGACTTCAGTGGAAACCATCAAAAAGAAATTCTACACAGACCTCACTAAGCAATTTTTTCCTTAACGACCTTGTTGTTTAAGTTCCTAATCGAGAAAGGAGTGGGTCACATTGTCGAACCTCGTCCATCACTTCACAGGCCGCCATTAAACCCTAACTAGGCAGAAAAACAAAAGAGGTGGGAAAAATTCATTGCCAAAAGGGAGTGGGAATACTTCCTAAGCAAGTAGATAGAAAAATCCGGGCTTTCTAAAGCATCGGGTAGGCTATGGGGGGGTAGCTGGCCATATGTAGGGATAAAGTGGAGTGGATTCTAGTTGACTAAGGAAGATACCGATCACCAGTAATGATAAGTCAACCTAAAAAGGAAATCGATAGGACAATGTCACACAAAGGTACGACGGACTTCCAGAAAATAGAGAGGGAGAAGAGGCTACAAAGAAGGGAAGAAAGAAGAGAAAGAGCCTTAGCACTGCAAAGAGGAATGAGTACTAGGGTGACCGACCATGAAAGAGATCTGTCGGAGTTGGGTCATGACCGACAAGAAGAAGGCATGGAAGAAGAGGCGTCCCCTATGGAAGGATAATTGTGGATAGAGCAGCGAGAAGCTCCCCAATTAGAAGTTCCCCAGGAGGTAAAACCTCTATCTCTGACGAATTCTAGTACCCGGATACGAGCCATTGTCGAAGAGGACCTCAGAATAGGATCTGGTGACTTTGGTATATGGAGTCGACTAGACGACGAGACATACACTGGTAGAAATCTAATTATCCATCGACTAGAATAAGGAAATTGGGTCACGCTTCAAGCGGTACCCTCCAACCGAGGTATCCACTTACTTTACCCGACACATGAAGGAGCACCCCCCTGCCAAATACAGCTTTGGAGAACAAAGAACATTCAGAACTACGGACGAACAATTGCAGTTGGACATTGACAGAATAAGTCAACAATAACCGACTGCTGGATGAAGAAGAAATGACAACTAAAACAACCGACAGAAACGAGAGTTTAGTTGACGATAGTTCCACAGACACGAATAAGCAAATAACTCCACTGCCCCCACCACCACCACCACCTCCTGAAGAAGACAGTGATAGTGACTCCGACATGGGTCATGGGTTAGCACACATCCCTTTATATGAGGGTGATGAGGACCCCAGACGACACTAGTTCATTTGTGAGTTGACTTGGGAGGCTAACCAAGTTATGGATGAAGACATGCAGATGGTGCAGTTCACTGGTGCCTTGAGGAAAAGGGCATTAACTTGGTACATGACCTTTTCTGAAAGAACCCCCGAGCAACCAAATCTGAAGTCAAAGCGCAATTCCTATCATTTTTTAAAACTTTAGATGCAAAACATCTAGTAGCAAAGAAGCTAAAGACAACATCACAGAAGCCAGGAGAAACTGTCCGCGATTACGATAAATGATGGAAAGACCTTCTTAGCCAATTGGACTATGTTATTGATGAAAAATTATTAATCCAGTGGTTTCTTGTAGGTTTATCACAAAAAATTTACTGACGCATAAGTCTAGATAAATTCAAGACTTACGAAGATGTGCTTACAAAAGCTCTCCAAGTAGAAATGGATGAGGACATACCAGCATAATCCACCGATCACAGACTAGAAGAACAACTTGAGATCATATAGAAGTCATTAAAAGAATTAAACCTCAAAAGTCAGGATATCTGGTGCACGAAGTGCTCGACGGTTGGACATTCAAAAGACAACTGTCGAAAGGACATCAGCTGACAGGACGTTTGATTTGTGCAGACAAAATGTTTTTGCGACATTTTCCAAGAGAATGGAGGCCATTCAACAAAAGATTGCCCATTCAATATGAAGAATGGCAAAGAATCATGGTGTGCACTTTGTGAAACTAAAAATCATAACACTGCCGACTGCCATCTGAATCTCAAGAATCGACAGAACTATCATGCAGTCTATTAGACCAATGTAGTTGCACAGAATAATGAGCAAAAAAACGAGCCAAACGATCAGAACAATCAAAGATACGAGCGTCGGTATGACAATCGACGTGGAGGCTATGGAGGTTGAGGTTGATTCTCTGGAAATCGAGACAACCAACCACGTCGGCCCATCCAATGTTTCACATGTTACAAGGAAGGACACTGACATGAAGACTGTCCATACAAGGACAGGACTGACCTAAAATTCTCTACTAATTGTGGTGTAGGGGATCACTCATTAGAGGATTTCCCTATTATGCTTGAAAAGATAAATAAAAAGAAGAATGTTAATGTCTTGTCATGTGTGCAAAAACATGATATTATCAATACAAAGAGTTTACATATTGTATCCCGATAAGGGACAAAAACAGGAAGCGATAACCCATGAATCAGCAAAATAAAAGAAAAAAATGTCTACCCTGATCCAGTTAAAGAAAACAAATATATAAAGATGCAACAAATATATTTAGAGAATTTGCCCGACAGGAAGAAGCAAAAAACAATCGACATAACACAGTAAAACAGCTAATACATCTAGTACAAAAATATAGCTCAGTATCTCAATTCATCAACTTATTATATGAAATAAAATGCAGCAACACCGAAAAACAAACAAAGAATATATGCAGTCTAAATCAAAAAGATAAAAAGTGATGTCGACCCACTTGTCAACCTGGAAATTGAAGGATACCATGTCCGACAAGTTGTACTCAATTTCGGATCACAGGTAAATATTATGACTCAAGACACATGGGAACAGTTAGGCAGACCTCGATTATATGAATCAGGCATATACCTGAAACTGGCAGACCAAGGCCTAATTGAACCTATTGGAGTCTGGAAAAATGTTGACACAACGATAAAAGGTATATCGACTAAATTATCGATAAAAGGTATATCGACTTCGAAATTATTAACCCGAAGGAAGGATCCAGTTCCTTCCCAGCGTTAGTAGGTCGACCTTGGGGGTCAAAAATGAAAGCCTTGATATCCTTGGACAAAGAAAGAATCAAATTAAAAGGGAACGGACAAAAAGTCATAGTACCTATTCATCCATCCCAAGGAGAACCTTGGACTAAACCTATTGATGAAGAAGTCGACATCCGACAACTCTATCAAATACAAACAATGAAGATTATACAGAACCTAATATCTATGGAGAACTTCATTTAGGCAATCAAGACTCGGTAGGATATAATTCAGATGTAGAGCTTTCCTCAGGTTTCTCCAAGTAGAAATCACCTATCCTCAGGTTTTCTCCAAGTAGAAAGCACCTATCCTCAGGTTTCCAAACTGGTCGACTAAATTCCATGTCCACATAGATGCATCAGGCCTAGCAATAGGACCAATCCTAACTCAGCCAGGAGATAATGGAATGGATTATCCTATAGTTTATAGTAGCATAAAACTAAACAAAGCTGAACAAAACTATTCGACGATAGAAAGAGAAGCATTAGGAATGGTCTTTGCACTACAAAAATATCGACGCTACCTACTAGCTAGCCCATTTGTCTTCTATACCGACCACCAAGCACTAAAATACCTTGTCAATAAGCCACTACACCATGGAAGAATCTGTCGATGGAAACTTCTATTCCAAGAATTTGAATTCGAAGTCGTGGTCAAACCAGGTAAGTTAAATGTTGGTCCCGGCCACTTATCCCGAATCGACACAGGGGAGGAACCAACAGGAGTTGAAGATGACTTACCGGATGCACATATATTTCGAATAGAAGCAGTCCCGACAAATTTAGAGGAAATAGCTCAATTTTTAGAATATGAACAAGCACCAGAAGGTATGAGTACAAAGAAGAAAAAAATTTAGCCATGAAAGTTGCACCATATAGCATCATAAATGGATTCTTGTACAAAATGGGCTTGGATGACATCCTTAGGAGGTGTGTACTGGAACACGAAAGAAATAATATCATGCATGAAGCACATTACGGACCTGCTGCAGGACACTTCCAATCAGACACGACTACAAAGAAAATCCAACAATCAGGGATGTGGTGGCCGACACTTCACAAAGATTGCAAAAATTTTGTAGGCTAATGTGACCGATGTCAACGACTGGGTCAACCCCTACCTAGCACAGAAATTCCTTTGATATCAATAAACCCAAGTTTGACATTTGAAATTTGGGCTATCGACTTCATAAGACCATTTCCCATACCAACAAAAAGAACAGGTGCAAGGTACATAATAACTGCAGTTGAGTATGTAACCAAATGGGCAGAGGCAGAACCAGTTGACACATGTTCCAGTGAAATAGCCGCAAAATTTATCTATGAAAATATTATCACCTGATTTGGATGTCCACTAACCCTAATCAGTGACCAAGGAACACACTTTATCAATAGAACTATCAAAGCCATAACAAACCAGTTCCAAATCGACCATCGTTGGAGTACAGCATACCATCCTTAGTCAAATGGAGCAATTGAAGCATTTAACAAAACACTAACAAAATGATTAACAAAAATATGTAATGCAGACAAAGACGGTTGGGATGAAAAGATACCTGCAGTACTATGGGCATACAGAACAGCATACAAATGTTCAACCGACCAAACACCCTTTCGACTAGTGTATGGACAAGAAGCAGTAGTCCCATTACATTTTCGACAACAGACACCTATTATCGCAGAGATTTTACATGTCGATGTCGAACAAGGAAGAAAGGACCGACTATTGCAACTAATTAAACTTGAAGAACACTGACTAATGGCGATACAACATCAAGAAATCCAGAAACAACAACAAAATGCATGGCATGATAGAAACATCAGATACAAAAACTTGTCGGTAGGAGACCTTGCTTTACTATAAAATAGTCGAGTAAAAGGAAAACCTAAAAATCTCCATACAGAATGGATGGGACCTTATGTTGTCGAAGAAATACATGCCAATGGATCAGTTTGACTAAGGACAAAACAAGGCGTAGTATTTCGGAAGCTCATTAATGGGGCTCGACTAAAACGCTACAGAAACTAAACAAATCTATAAAATAAAAATAAATAAATAAAACACATATAACGACCATAACGGTTAAACAAAAGCTATAAAAATCTAAAAATCCAAAAAGAAAAATAGTACCGATACACACACAAAACTATGACAAGGAACAACCATTTTCACAATCGATATCATGCCCATCGACACGATACCATCGACCACTTTCATAACCTACATCGATCGATGACCTCGTAGTCCCATCATGCATTCATGACTTCGAGCGCCAAAACCAAATCACCAGTAACGCACACTCAAGTGTTCTTGCTGGACCATCACATCCACCATTAATACACTCCTCGACAAAAACATCCAATGCTTCAACTATAAACACTGAACTGCCAAAGGATCATTCATCGCAATTCAAACAGAGAGAGCAACAGAACAACCAGATGACTAAAAGCCAAGAACACCAAAGTAAAATCAACCAACAGACCGACAAGATGGCACCAAAATAGACCAGAGCCTCAGCCAATACCAAGGAACTACTGACCACGGAGACACCATTAGTGAGGAGACTAAATAACATCAAGAACGCTAAGATGCAAGAGGGCTCATGGAAAAAACTATGGACCGAGATAAAAGAGTGGGCTTACGTCGACAAGAAGCCTACCCCCACTGGAGAGAAGATACAACACAATACCATTGTAAATTATGTCAACGCGCCACTCATGGCCAGTTTTGCAGGCACAAAAGAAACAACAGTAAAATTTATCATAAGCTGGTACCACAACGGGCGATTTTACTTCGACCGACCGGTCGACATCTCTGGGGAAGTCATTTACAAACTGACATGGCTATCAAACAAAGGAGACCCAATACCCGTTGGTATCAAAGAAGGATTGGTCGAAGAACTAACAGGGTCGGCATCGGGCAAAAACTTGAAAGCGTTAATGATTAGTCACATAACAGCTTAAATGCCACAGATTGTGGCCAAAATCATAGTTATTACACTCACAATGGTAGGTCATGGAAGCGACCTCAAACTGGATATGCTAGAGGCAGTAGACACCATTGCAACCAATGGAAAGGTATACAGATGGGCTGAGTATGTCGTCAACATGATCAAAAACATCTGTGAGAAATGCCAAGAGACGGGAGGAGTTATCAGGTTCCCATCCCTTATCTTATGGATAGTAATGTTCTCTATTGGCCTTGAAGGAGAAAAAAAATTTCAAGAACCGACAAGATTTCATATGTGGAGATTCAAATCGTTCTCCCGGAATGGAACAATGAAGGAACTTGCCAAGGGAAAGGTGCTGTTGGAAAACTAGGTCCAGAAGCTCAAAGTTCGCACGACCAAATGGAGGGTGCCTCAGAACATCCGATGAAATCTGCCCAAAAAGGCCCACATCCAGCTAGAGCTTGACCATACCGTGGTGTGGTACATTCAGGGTTCCAAACCAAATGCAAAGAGCCTCGACTACTATCCAACAGTCGAAGAAATATTTCAGGAGCTATCTCGACAGGCTAGAACAAAAGTGCCAATACTAGCAAGAGCAAAGGAAACAAACTTATCAATAGAGGAGCCATTGACAGACCAGGATAAGGAGGATTATTATGAGCTTAAACTATACATCAGTACCTTTGTATCGGAGGAGACACTAGTCGAAGGCACTGGCCGACTACAAATCATAATCAAGCCTCTGAAAGCACAAAGGGAAGAGACACATGCAGAACAACAGGTAACTAATCTGGCTGAAGAAAGGCTCATCCCGACCCAAGACCCAAGGGGAGAAATAGAAACTGAAAATCCAGAGTATGCTCTCACCAAGGAAAATATAACCAGAATGTCAAAGGAGATAGCAGCCTCAAGAAAAAGAAAGAAAACACAGGAACAAGAGTAAGGGAAAGGTAAGCGCAGGCTTATCATTGCAGAGTCTTCAGAGGATGAGGAGGAACTGGTAGCTACGGCCCTCAACATAATAGAGGATGCCGCAGCAAACAAAGTGTCGGTGGAGACCCAATGTCAAAAATTTGTCGAGGTAGGGGCACAACAAGGTCGACCAAAGAAGGTGAAGAGCACAAACACTTAGACAGCCAAAAATGTTGTGGATCTTGTGTTTACACCCCCACCTCCATCTCCGACAAAAATAACAGAGGAGCTAATACCTCAATAGCTTTTAGTAAGCCCACTGGACTTATGCAAGAATTCTATGTCGGAGGTTGTGAAGGAAAAATACGACCATGACAGATACCTCTAGGCATACATTGAAAAACTTCTTGAAATATTCACCACGGTACAAAAACTCTCTACCAAAGCCCGTTTGTTTGAAGCTGGTGGATCGAGAAAACCTGGCCAAGTACTCCAGAGGCTAAAGACTTTTGCAACTGTGACTTCGACCTTTGAGAGAAAACTCGACAAAGAAGCTGAAGTTGTCGCACGTCTATCACTCCGACCAACCCTGAACCGACTGAAGATAAGGAAGGAGAAAACATGGAGGACAAAAGTCAATAAATCGACCAAATGTTCTCTGACCTAGATTCACCCCCTCAGATCGACAATCCACCACTCGAACACACTTCTACCAACCCAATCACACTCGACCATTCACCAACCCCATCACCACCACCTCCCGACTCAAAACCCTTAATTCAACCAGCTGCACCAAAACCACCTCCACCGCAACCATTAGCGACAACTGCAACCACTTCTAGACCCTATGCATCCATCCAACCAGAGGCACAACCAGATGCAGTAGTCATCTCACCACCCCAACCAGAAATACCATCCATCACTGCTTCCCCACAAACAGAAAATCCAGACCTGACTCTTGCAGCTACACAGGTGCTGAAACAAGAAGAAAAATAGAAGCACAAGAAGAAGAAGGACCATCATGAACAGACAACAATGGTCCACATTAGTCAACTTGGGTCGACCACTGCGGTCGATGCAACCAAGTTGAAATATGTAGATCTAGGACAACTCCTAGAAACACTAGCAATCAAAGCAAAGATAAGGAGCTAGCAGAGACGTAAGGAGCTCGACAACAATGAAAAAGAACAAGTCAAGTTTCTCAAAAAATGCAGAAGCCTTGTACAAACGGTGAGAACAGGACCAGCAGAGGTTGACACCAACAAACCACTAGAAAAATCTTATTAGTTGTTTGAGAGCATGGTGTCGGCACTGCAGGCACAAATTCAAGACACAAAAGAGGAGCAGAAAGAAGAAACCGTTCGACTATTGATGGAGCAGCACACAGCCTTTGCAAAAGCATACAAGGTTTTGCAAGATCACATGGAGGAGTCTGTCATTACAGAATAAGTACTTCGATACTGGCTTACTTACTACGTGCAAGTCTATCAGTGAACCAGGCAGACCTGACAAGAGATCCAAGCACTAAAGAAGAGGAAAAGCACTGACGAAGCACTCAGACGCACAATTGAAGATCAAATAGTGCTTGAAATAGCTAAACTGTAGAAGCTCGAGTGAGAAGCACATCAATGGGTGCAACAAACCATTCCAAACCTAGAAAAAGTAGACATCATATGCCCGCAGATGAAAAGAATACTAGAGACAATGGAGGAAAAGGACCAGCTTATGGGTCCTGACATGGAAAAAATAGCGGAAGTTTCCATACCAGAGAAAATGTTGATCTTATCTAGTCTGACTACACTAACCATCGACATATAGAAAATTTTGCAGAGTTGGACGGATTTCCAACATCAACTGGCAATGATAGCGGAAGCAATTGTCGAAGTCTGTGTATAGAAAATACCAACCATCAGACTTCACAGCCCATGAAAACCAAGTACAAAGAATTACTACTTAGACGGACAAAGAAATTTTGGGTACCTCCCTGTTTCTTTGGGACGAAGAAACATTTTGTTCGTGGGGGAGATGTTGGAGAAGCAAGTCGGTAAGCCGACTTGAACGATAGTCGACTTAGTCGGTCGGCCAACTAATTTGTTTGGCCAACTAAGTCGGTCAGGCGACTAGTTAGAGATTAGGTCGGCCACCTAAGGTCATGTCGGTTGAGTGAACCGACAGGTAGTTATTTGTAACTGTTTGTAATTCATATATATTAGGCTGTTGAGCCATATGAGAACTTGGTTCAGTTCTCTGTATTGTATTGACCCTCTCATGTTAATATAATCCGTATTCTCTCTACTTGTTCTTATATCTTGTCTCTGTTGTGTATATATGCTTTAGTATGTATTATTAGTAACCTTATGTGATCTGTGAGATTACAACAAGAATGCAGAATGTCTCCATCATTACTAGTTATGTGAGGAGATGAGCATGTGATCAAATAGGAAGGTAGAGAATCCCTGGGACTGTGGAGACTGAATGATTGAGCTCCATAATCTAATATATCTTTAAAAATAACCAATGATTCACAAAATATAATATCAGCAAACTCATGAGAGAAATTTTACATCAAATTCCCAACAACAATTTTGAAAGAGACTTTTGGTACTTGATTTTTCACACCAAAATTGATGAGAACAACTACAAGTATTAATGGAGACTCTTGAAACTTAAAAATTGAACCAAATAATATCATATCAGATCCAAACAATTATATATCATATATAAGAGTGTGGAACGAATCCAAGTGCACCAAGATGGTAGATGCACAATTTTCTCCTTCTTCAAAACTATGAGTATTGGTGCATGCTATCATGTAGAAATTTGTTGGAAGCTCTAGATCAATGAAAGTGAATGGATCACTCCTAAAATCTGATATTCTCTCCAAAATATCCAAAGAATTACTTTCCTGCACACCCACAACAACATTAGAGATAGAGAAATCAAATTCCTCTTCATTTTCTGAAGCAATCACTAGTAAACTATGTGCATAATTTAAAATAGAAGAATCACTGGAGAATGTTTGCATAGAATGGAAGGAGAGTTTTTCTTCAATAACAGATGTTTGAATGTCTTCTTTTGGATCAGCTATATCAGAGTATGAGATATCATATATCTCATAAACTTCCCTAGTAGTAGGAGGAGGAGTCACTCCAAGGAGACTTTCTTTAAATCAAATTGATTGTGTTGAAGATTCTACTTCTTATTCATCTTGAACAACTTGCTTTTCTACAAGAGAGGGAATGGAGAGAAAATTATTGAACTCATCATGCTGGATTATAATAGAACCTCTCCCAATATTTTGGATTTGGAATTCATCTCCCATATGAGTGCTAGGTCCTCCTGATAGAGTGAGAGTGGTGAAGGATTCCCTAGAGGAAACCATGTGGTTGGATGCTCCAGAATCTATCAAGTAAGCCTTTGACAGAGTGAGGCCTGCTTTCAAAGCTAGGAACCTCTCATATTCTTCAGTCTACTCTCCAGCATTAGACATCTCTACACCTTGTGGAAGGGAGATATTTTTTTGTTCAAGGAATTTTTTTCAACTGGTAGAGGGTCTTCTTCATGCACTGGCTTTCTGGATGAAATCCTTTCATACAATATGGACACTTAGTCTTCTCTTTTCTAGATCCTGAGGCTCCAGCGGAATATCTCTGATTCTCCTTTGGCTTCGAATCAGATACTTTACGCTGCTTCCCCTTGTACTTCCCTTTGGCTTGTGCATTGATTGAGTCTGACATCAAGAGATATTGATTCTTGGAAGTTTGAATCACTCCCATTTGAACCAACTTAAACTGCTCCTGTATTAAGGACTCAACAAAGACATCTAGAGAATGAATCTTCTAATTGGGGATGGAAGATATTCCAAAATGGAAGGTAGAGATACATATAAAGTACCCTGATCCAAGCTTTCTCAGTACTGACAGAACCAGTTGCTCATCTTTCCTCTCTATTCCGCATTGTTTACATTGCAGTGCTAGTGACTTGAATTTTGTGAAAAACTGTAGGATAGTTTTGAAACTACTAGGATGCAATGCAATTATCTCATTCTCCAAGATATGCCCTCTAAGCTCATATTTTTTTGAAATAATAATTCAAGCTTCTCCCAATATTCCTTTGAAATCTTTAGTCCCTCAAGGTGAAAGAGAAGATCCCAGGAGATATGAGTGCATAGGAAGCGAAAGGATTCATCCAACCAATTCAATAACTTATTTTTCTTGTTAGGTTGATGGGGTTCTATCTCTCTACCCATTTTCATCCTAAACAAGCCAAGCTTGCACAAGGAGACCTGTATATATTCCCTTCAATAAACATAGTTGAAGGGTGTAAGGATCCGGGGTACAAGAGCTGAGGAATCCATTGAATATTTATTCTGAACTATCAATTATTCAACAAGATATGTAGGTACCTTCATGTATCACTACAAAAACCAAAAACAATTCGTAGTCATGTCAGTTTCAAGACTTCTATCTCGACATGTACACTTTCTCAGGGTCTGTCACACCTGCAGAGACTTCTTTGGACGAATCAAGAGTTAGCAAAGAAAATATTGTAGGTATTATGTGGAAACCCAACTACTTCTGTTGTACAATCGAGATCAGACAGACTTGCTTCTATCCTGAACAAGGGTTTGATACCATGTTTAATTTATTGAACCATTGATCTACAGGAAATGAGAGCAATTGAAGGGTAGAATTGTGTAATGGAATATCAAGAACAATGTACATTGAACAAGACAAATTTGAGACAAAACTGATATTTATTAGTTAATTAGAACATTAATATTTATTAATTCCATGAGTATACAATTGTGTTACAATAAAGATAATTCGAATCATGTGGATAAGATTCAAATCTGCCAACTGAATAGCTAACTAGGAGTGTCTAAAACACTGCATGGGCACCACTAGTTTAACTCCTGATGTCTAAATCAGTTCGACAATCAGTTAAACTAGTTAAACCAATTAAACTGATGAGGTAGGTGGAAAAAGGCGTCACTTCCCCATGGAGCCTGTTATCACTCCAGGAAACTCATCTAGGTTGCAGCTCGAGGATGCCTGGTAACTTAAAGGTATTTATGGTTTTTCTAAATGGATCAAGTCAGGTGACCTATAGGACCTCACACTCTCAAGACATGCATGAAACTCAATCAAATATAAGCCTTCTAACTACCATTGTTCATAGGTTTGATAATAGGGTGAAAAGATGGAGAGCTTATTATGCTGGCAGATTCATACATAAAACAATTACATATAAATCCCTAATAATAACAAGGAAAGTACTTGCAATTCAAATCATCAACATGCTGATTAAATGATAGCTATCAGACATTAAATAACATGAATAAACCTGAACCAAACATTCAAGCATAAGCACATAATAGAAAATAAATGGAACCTGAGCATATGATAGAAAAATAGCTTATATTAGGTCATGAATAATATGAGAAGCTTGATAATAATAATGGCCAAAAGGTCCCCGAAGTCGAACCCTTGCTTCAAATAAATCTTAGGATTTATATCCTTTACAAAAATATTTAGATCCTGAAAAATTGGATCTGTTTTACAAAAAATAGCTAAAATTAATGTTTTTTTGCAAAATTAGGTCAGAAACCCTAATTTAACTACTAGTCTATCTAAATTGAACTCTTGTTCACTCATAGAACCTTCTGATGACTGTAGTGAGTACTGAAGTAGAGCTGTAACTTGTCATCTTATAGATAAGCCGTTGTTGGTAAAAAATAGGTAGGGTTTGTGACTCTTTTCTCCTTGATTGTATTCTAAAAAACTGGAACAAACCTCCTCCAATGGTGTTTATACTCAACAAAACTAGTTCTCTGTGCCAAAACATCTTTCTGCACCCTTTTATGCTTTTGGTGGTTAAGGAAGCTGAATCCTAGGTTTGTTAGTTGCCGAAAGCTCTGCTTTTGGTCGCTAATGAACCACTGCTGCATCCACCTAAGCCACCAAAAGCCTTGTTTCTACAAAAGTGTAATCATTCTCCCAATCATCCATTTTCAGCTTTGGTGTTTATCTTCTGGCATTCCTTCATCCTGCATAAGGTTTGGAAAAACAACTACATCCCGAGCTGCCTCTGGATTCTGAAGGCTCACTGCTACCTCAACTAGGGTTTCTAGTGCAAAGTGAGTCTTAGAGCTAGGGTTTGATCTGGAATTCTTCACCTGCAGCCTCAGAATCCTGATCATCCTGTACAACCTAGTGTTTTCCTACATATATCTTAGATTTCTCCTTTTCAGCATGATATGCATCCCTCTCATCTCCAGAACAGAATTGTGCAACTCCTTATTTCTCTTGGTTAATATTTCATTATTTCTTTATCTCCCTATCTAGTACCTCTAGTTCATGTATTTTCCCTAGTATTTGGCTAACCCTCTAGGACCTAGGTTTGCTTGAGGAGGTCTCTGCTATTGGTTCATCCTGCCCTTCCTTTGGTGTTGGTGAAGGAAACTCTTCATTTTGTGCTACAACCTGTTCTGTTAGGTCAACTTCTTCCTCCCTCTCTTCTTCAGAGTCTGAGTAGGGTAAGTTCAGAATATTTTCACTTCGTTACGGGACCTCCTTCTCTTTTCCACTGAAGTCTAGGGTTCTTTTAGCTTGCAGTGGGAGAAGGCTGATCCACTGTTACATGTGAGATATCCCTCCTTTTCCTTTTTCCACTCCTAGGGGTGGTGGATTTCTTGGAAGGGGAATTTCCTTTATCTTCTGGTTGTAGGCCTGTTTCAAATTCATTCCAGAATAGAAAATATGTCCAGGCCATATTTCTCCTTTGCAACAATTCTTGGACAATAAGTTGTATTAGGCCATGGTGAGATAATCTTCCTGCAATTTTGGTAGGCTGGGCCTTCACCTAGTGTGCCATCTTTGTCAAGCTCTTGTGGAGGTAGAAGGGTAGGTTTAAGGGGCTCCTTCCTGTAGAATGGTTCATCAGCTTGAAGTGATATATCATGGCCCTATTGTAACTGCCTTCACAGGTAATATACACCAAATTGATTTCAGTAATTCCTGCCACCTCTCATCTATCCAGGTGGATGGAACACTCTTCTTCCATACAATATCTCTGTGTTCAGGTTTTAAATATGATCTGAACTCCACATATTTAGAAATGGTGGTCTTAAACCACTTCTCCCCAGTTATTAGGAGTTTTTTCACCTATGTAATTAGGGTTTCATCCACTAATAATTCTTCCTTTCCTATTAGTGCCTTGGAGCCATCAAAAGAAAGGGCAAATGCTTCTGCAACCTGCTAGTGTGAACCTTGGATTTTCTCACAAAATCTATAACAGTTTGCATCTTTGAAGAACTGGCAGACTTCTGGATGTGATTCTAGGTAGCTGATGTCTCCTAGTTCCTACCTGAGAGTAGGTCCTCCTTTCTTCATCCCTAAATTTTGATTTTGAGTACTTAAAAAAATCAAAATTCAAATTCTGTGGAAGAGGTTAGTGGGCCAGTTTTCAGAGATGGCCTCGAGCAGTAAGCATGCATGCAACAAATGTGGAGTGCACTGAAGGTATGGCACTGATTCTGAGGGGTTAACCACTTGATAGGTGCTCGAGTGAGATGATGATAGATTCTAGTGATATCTACGAGACAGATAGCCTAGTAATCATTTTTAAGTTGAACCTGGTGTTTCGTGGAGGTTTACTGCAGTTGTGGGAAAGATGGAGGGTAGGCTAGGGTTTTAGATTTCCATCAGTCATGTGAGACTAATAACGACCTCTTAACCATCAATTGATGTTTCACTATAGTTCCTCGGTCTTTTCGGTGGTTAAAGAACTTAATTATGATATGACTCATGCTAACGAGTCTGATTTTGATGGGCAGATAACCGTTTTCCCTTTTCGGTCCTTTCAACGGTTAAGAGAACTTAGGGTTTAATTCTTTAACTGCCAAAAGCGGGGCTTTCAGTGGCTAATGAACCGTTGGTCCATTCACCTAAGCCACCGAAATTTTCCCTTTCCAAAAATTTATTTCATTTACTTTCGGTGGTTAAGGTCTTCCTGGAAACACTCGCTAAGATGCCGAAACCAAGGCTTTTCAATGGCTAATGAGCTATTGGAAAGCTCGCCTAAGCCCTCGAAAGTCCTTTTTCCAAATTTTCATAAAAACATGATCAACAGGATTTTGATGGTTAATATGGTCATGCGTTAAAAATGTTAGCTGTCAAAAGGTGAGATTTTCGGTGGCTAATGAGTTGTTGAGAATCTCGCCCAAGCTACCGAAAGCTAAAAATTTCAATTTTATTGAAAAACAAAACATTAGATATCCCAAATTTGTTAGTCACCCCAAAATATTTCACAATATGATCTCAAATCTTCATCACTATGCAAAAAATAAATTGTCTGAGTGGACCTATTGAAAATTAATTTATTTAGGAGATAACATATGGCTCCTACTCGGGGATGGGAACCTCCCTGTGAGGTCCCAAGAACCCTAGACCAAATTCCTTTCCTAAAAAACAAATATTAAAGCTATCTTCTAGTGTTCCATTGGGCATGGAGTCATTTGTCCTTCATAACTGATCCGCTGCAACCTGCCTGTAGCCCGCTTTGCTTATTCATGAAAACAACCGAAAATGACCTAGCTGCTCATATTAAGAGATTATTTTCCTACCTATTCCTACTCCTAATTCTAATTAGTAGAGACTTCTTAGCAAGTGACATCATGCTTCCAATGAAGCCATGTCAAAAGATGATCTACTGAACTTATCCTTGATCTTGACCCGAAAAATAAATGAAACCCTAGCATGCAACAATGTAGTTTCAAAGGGTGACATAACCAGCTATCATCTGACAAAAATATTTTAATATCTACGCTGCTCATAAGTTCCAGATAGTCAACAAAGGGTCATAAAAGCCAACAAGAAATACTTTTTTATGCTGCTGATATTTTCCTTCACTGATGTCAATGTTGAATGTGAACTGCTCAACCTTTATCTGATAAAAATGCAAGATCAACAGCTGATCTGAATCTTTCTGCTCCCCTTCATGTAATCTGAATTCATCATGATGATATGCTGGCTTATCACAGCTAACAATTTCCTCTTCCACAATAATATCTTTGCAGGATATATCAAAACTAAAAATATCTTTATTGGACTTTTGAGGAGCAGATTCGTAACAAGCATCTATCACAGCATGCACACATTTTTTATCATCTCTTAGTTCCTTGTCATAATTTGAAGCAACATATTCATAAGGAGAAAGAAGATCTTCATGATGTTCTAGATGGAGATTAGACAGTCCCTAAAAATCTTGTTCCTCATGGTTACTGCAACTTCCCTTGATCTGCAAATCTAGAAACTATGAGCTAGCCTTACTGATTTCAATGGTCATTTGACGAGCAGAAAGTGATCATTTCCATGTGTAGTTAAAGAAATCAATTCCTTAGATTCGTAACAATCAGATTTAATGATTGTAGGAAAACATTCAACTCCTTTATAATTCGTTTCTAGTTCATGTTGATTACAAAGTCCATCATCTTGAAGATTCTTGAAGAGTTGTTGCATATTGTGAGGGAGAGATCCATCTCTATTTACATCTTCAGCCTTATGATGTAATTCATATTCATCAAAGAAATTACCAAATACAAGCTCATCTGAAAAATACCTTTTGCAGTGCTCAGTGAATGCTTAGTGAAAATCCTTCAATGATGCAATGCTGAAAGGAGGTAAAGAAAAATACCACTGACGTGCATCACCATACAATGAATACATGAACATCTTCATATGAACATATTCATGCTGTTTATCTAATAGATCCATGCATTTGTGAAACTTGAGGAGGTGTTCTGCAGGATTGTCTTCTTTCTCCTCTTTGAACACAGGTAGAAAATCTCCCCATTCGAACATATCAGGTACTGGATGTGGCAAACCAGGAACTAAAGAGAAGTCAAGCGATGCAAAACCTCCTAGCCAAAAGAGAAGCAAATTCTTTTGACATCTTATTATTGTGGATTTGCCACTAAATTCTTCCTCATGGAGTCGCCATGGATGAGATCTTCACAAGCAGCAGTGCTTGAAGATTCCTCAACCCTAAATTTTTTTATTTACTTATAAACTTCTGAGAACTAGATGCTTCAGTAGGAGAAGATTGAAATGGAGGTCTATTTGATATAACATCAAAAATATCTCTTGAAATACCTGATGTAGCTCCCTTTGCAGCACTGGAGGTCTTCCTTAGTGAATCCCTAGCTCTTCTTAGGATCTCTTCTAGATCTGAAACAGGTGATAATGGTGGCCCTTAAGGGTTTGATCTGGTACTTGGTCTTATTGAAGCCACCTTATTCCAATGGAGTTTCTAGATAAATGATTACAACTAGAATAGTGTCCAGACGTTGTCTATCATCAAATTAGGATCTATGTCGTCTCCCAGGGAAGCTGAGCTTCAATCTCCTCTCCCTGGCAACAGCGCCAATTTGTTATCACTCCATGAAACTCCTCTAGGTTGTAGCTCGAGGATGCCTGGTAACTTAAAGGTATTTATGGTTTTTCTAAATGGATCAAGTCAGGTGACCTATAGGACCTCACACTCTCAAGACATGCATGAAACTCAATCAAAGATAAGGCTTCTAAATACCATTGTTCAGAGGTTTTATAATAGGGTGAAAAGATGGAGAGCTTATTATGATGGTAGATTCATACATAAAACAATTACATATAAATGACTAATCATAACAAGGAAGGTACTTGCAATTCAAATCATCAACATGCAGATAGGATGACAACTATCAGATATTAAATAGCATGAATAAACCTGAACCAAACATTCAAGCATAAGCACAGAACATAAAAGAAATGGAAGCTGAACATATGATAGAAAAAGAGCTTATATTAGGTCATGAATAATATGAGAAGCTTAATAATAATAATTTCAAAAGTACCCTGAAGTCGAACCCTTGTTTCAAATAAGTCTTAGGCTTTATAGCCTTTACAAAAATATTCAGATCCTGAAAAATTGGATCTGTTTTACTAAAAATAGCTAAAATTAATGTTTTTTGCAAAATTAGGTCAGAAACCCTAATTTAACTACTAGTCTATCTAACTTGAACTCTTGTTCACTCATAGAACCTTTTGAATACTGAAGTAGAGTTGTAACCTATCATCTGATAGATAAGCCACTGCTAGTAAAAAATAGGTAGGGTTTGTGACTCTTTTCTCCTTGATTGTATCCTCAAAAACTGGAACAGACCTCCTCCAATGGTGTTTATCAGCAAATTTCATCCTTATATTTCATCCCTGAGATAGTTATACTCGTCAAAACTAGTTATGTGTGCCAAAACATCTTTCTGCACCCTTTTATGCTTTTGGTGGTTAAGGAATCCAAATGTTGGGTTTGTTAGCTGTCGAAAGCTCTGCTTTCGGTGGCTAATGAATCGCTACTGCGTCCGCCTAAGCCACCGAAAGCCCTATTTCTGCAAAAATGTAATCATCCTCCCAATCATCTCTTTTCAGCTTTTCTGTTTATCTTCTGGCATTCCTTTGGCCCACACAAGGTTTGGAAAAACAGCTACATCTCGAACTGCCTCTGGATTCTGAAGGCTCTCTGCTGCCTCAGCTAGGGTTTCTAGTGCAAAGTGAGTTTGAGAGCTAGGGTTTAATATGGAATTCTTCACCTGTAGCCTCAGAAGCTTGGTCATCTTGTACAGCCTGGTGTTGTCCTGCATATATATTAGATTTCTCCTTTTCAGCATGATATACATCCTTCTCATCTCAAGAACAAAATTGTGCAACTCCTTATTTCTCTTGGTTAATATTTCATTATTTATTTTTATCTCCTTGTCCAGGACCTCTATTTCATGTATTTTCCCTAGTAGTTGGATGACCCTCTGAGACATACGTTTGCTTGAGGAGGTCTCTGCTATTGTTTCATCCTGCCCTTCCTTTGGTGTTAGTGAAGGAAACTCTTCATTTTCTGCTACAACCTATTATGTTAGGTCAACTTCCTCCTCCCTCTCTTCTTCAGAGTCTGAGTAGGGTAGGTTTAGAATATTTTCACTTTGTGCTGGGACCTCCTTCTCTTTTCCACTAAAGTCTAGGGTTTTTTTTAGCTTAGTTGGTTTTAGCAGTGGGAGAAGGCTGATCCTCTGTTATAGGTGAGATAGCCCTCCTTTTCCTTTTTCCACTCTTGGGGGTGGTGGATTTCTTGGAAGGGGACTTTCCTTTATCTTCTAGCTATAGGCCTGTTTCAAATTCATTCCAAAATAGAAAATATGTCTAGGCCATATTTCTCCTTTGTAACAATTCTTGGACAATTAGTTGTATTAGGCCATTGTGAGATAATATTCCTGTGATTTTGGTAGGCTAGGCCTTCACTTGGTGTGACATGTTTGTCAAGCTCTTGTGGAGGTAGAAGGGTAGGTTTAAGGGGCTCCTTCCTATAAAATGGTTCATAAGCTTGAAGTGATATATCATGGCCCTGTTGTACCTACCTTCATAGGTAATATACACCCAAATTGCTTTCAGTAATTTCTGCCACCTCTCCTCTAGCCAGGTGGATGGAACACTCTTATTCCATACAATATCTCTGTGTTCAGGTTTTAAATATGATCTGAACTCCACATATTTAGTAATGGTGGTCTTAAACCACTTCTCCCTAGTTCTTGGGAGGTCTCTCACCTTTGAAATTAGGGTTTCATCCACTAAGAATTCTTCCTTGCCTATCAATGCCTTGGAGCCATCAAAAGAAAGGGCAAATGCTTCTGCAACCTGTTGGTGTGAACCTTGGATTTTCTCACAAAATCTGTAACAACTTGCATCTTTGAAGAAATGGCAGACTTCTGAATGTGATTCTAGGTAGATGATGTCTCCTAGTTCCTGCTTGAGAGAAGGTCCTCGTTTCTTCATCCCTTAATTGTGATTCTGAGTACCAACAAAAATTCAAATTCAAATTCTGTGGAAGAGGTTAATGGGTTGGTTTTCAAAGATGGCCTCGAGCAGTAAGGATGCATGCAACAAATGTGGAGTGTACTGAAGGTATGTTGTTGATTCTGAGGGGTTAACCACTTGATAGGTGCTCGAGTAATATGATGATAGATTCTAGTGATATCTACAATATAGACAACCTAGTAATCATTTTTAAGTTGAACCTAGCTTTTCGTGGAGATTTACTGCAGTCGTGGGACGGATGGAGGGTAGGCTATGGTTTTAGATTTCCATCAGTCATGTCAGAATAATAATGACCTCTTAACCATCAATTGATGTTCCACTGTAGTTCCCCAGTCTTTTCGGTGGTTAAAAGAACTTAATTATGATATGCCTCATGTTGACGAGTCTGATTTTGATGGGCAGATAACCGTTTTCCCTTTTCGGCCCTTTTGGCGGTTAAGAGAACTTAGGGTTTAATTTGTTAACTGTCGAAAGCAGGGCTTTCGGTTGCTAATGAACCATTGGTCCTTTCACCTAAGCCACCGAAAGTTTCCCTTTCCAAAAAATTATTTCATTTGCTTTCGGTGGTCAAGGTCTTCCTAGAAACACTTGCTAAGCTGCTGAAACCAAGGCTTTTCGGTGGCTAATGAGCTGTTGGAAAGCTCGCCTAAGCCCCTGAAAGTCCTTTTTCCAAATTTTCATAAAAATGTGATCAACAGGCTTTCGGTGGTTAACATGGTCCTGTGTTAAAAATGTTAGCTACCGAAAGGTGAGCTTTTCTGTGGCTAATGAGTTGTTGAGAATCTCACCTAAGCTACCGAAAGCTAAAACTTTCAATTTTCTTGAAAAATAGAACATCACATATCCCAACTTTGTTAGTCACCCCAAAATATTTCATAATTGTTGAAATATTGTAACTTCGAAGAATATTCTATATGTATCTTTTTGTGGTCCCCGATGGTCCTACCGGGAGAACCACTTGTATTACATTGTACCTTGATGCTCCTAATCGAAAGATCTAATAAGAGTCATGAGGTAGTCCCCTCTAATTGTAAAGGTGGGTCATTAGCACCCCAGTGTGGTTACTTGAGCCTACATTTCAAATGAGTTAACTTAAGTGAACGGAAGAATATAAATAGAGGTGTAGTGCTCCTCATTAGAGACACACACTCTCACTTGTGTAGTGCATTAGTGGAGAAGAGAAGTAGATGGAGAAGGAGGAGGATCAGGCTTTGATCTCCTTGCTGGTTTTATCTTTTATCTTTTTGGGGCATCTATATTGAGGAATCTTTTGCTGGGTTTTTCCCTTTAGGGTTTTCCCAGGATAAAGCTTTGTGTTCCTTTTGTATGGTTGTGCTTGTCTATCTTTCAGTGATCCTATTTATATGCTTTTGTTATGAAATAAAATACTAATGTCTTAGCTAAGCATATGGAAATTTAACATGGTATCAGAGCTAACCTGAGAAGAATACATTGTGCAGCTTTAGAAGCTATGGATTCTTACTTTTTGGGTCTCTCTCCACAATCCATCAGCAAAAGTATGATAGGATGACTCTCCATTGAAGGGCGCATCTTTCTGTCGAAGCAGAATTCGATTCCGAGCATTTTCAGTTTTCGATGTGGAAATTAGGGCTTTCTACAGAAGAGGAATTTTTGAGTGAGACTAGCATAGGATTTTTCTCCTCATCAAAACCGAAGTTTAGAGACCTGGATCAAGAAATTTGGTTGGGTGAAACTCTGGGAAAGTCAAACCCTAGTTTGGCCTCGAGCTAGAAAAACTCTAAATACTAAAACTGCTACGTTTTGGTACATTCGCTATATTCCAAGATTGGTGAAGGATCAGGAGCTGAAAATTGCAGGGGTGAAGATAAAATCCTGATGAACACTGTGTCCAAAATTCATCCTCAAATTCGTTGTATTCCAGGAGATATGTTCTCTCCAAGTTAGGGTTCCAGCCTCTTCTAGAATTCATCCCTAAACAGGACACCTGGGGAGAATTGCAATATCTTGGGCTACAGATGTCCAAATGGAATTCCTAAATATGTTCTAGAAAGGGCATGAACTTTAATTTTGGTGGTCCAAATATCAGACTCAGAAGATGAACCAGTGACACGTGGAATTCCGTACAACTTCATTGTTCTGAACAGTCCTGTAATAGGGCACCTTGGGAAAAGGATCATAAATCCCAAATGGTGAAACAAATTCTGCTGAAACCTATGATGTTGGATCAGGGACATGCGAGGTTACCTCAGTACAAAATTTCAGACATAGAGGAGTAGAAATTTTGGAGATATCACATAAACAGTAACAGGCATTTCTGCTGAAGAAATTGGAAAATTAGGGCTTCCTGTTCCAGGAACTTCTCTCCACTGTTTTCAGAAATGGAGTACATTGGATAGCTCCATTTGAAGAGATCTATATTTATATCCAATCAGATCTGAAAGATTCCAAGTTTTTCAAATTAGGGTTTCTGTGACAAACCCTAGATCAGCGAGCTTCAGAACCAAGACGGACACCTCAAATCGGTAAGATCTAATCCTTTGCTATTTTTATTTGAGGTTCTCATTTCAAAGTGATCTATCACATCAGCTTGATGATAAGCTTGGTGAAGTTGACAAATTCCAAGCCTAGAAGTATATGATCTCTTTGAAGAAAATGGTTTGGACACCTACATGAGTATAGAGGTTCCAATTCCAGAGGGAAATGAGGCTAGAAGCCTTACACAAGAAGAACTTGGTCAAGGCCAAGAAGATCATTGTTGATTCAATCATGAATCAACTTGTACCACAAGTGTCTCCCCAAAGACACTGAAGATGTTTGATTCCTTGACCAAGATATTTGAAGATAAGAACTTAAATCAGAAGATGGCTTTGATAAAACAATTGAAGAATGTGAAGATCCAAAATGCAGAAGTGGTGATAGCCACCTTGAATGGCCTCCCAGGATCATGGGATTCATTCATGCAAAGAATGTGTTCCAAAAGGAAGTAATTACTTTCAACAGACTTTGGGAAGAAGAAGAAGCTCGATGGAAGCAATTGAAGATCAAGCTCTCACCATTCAAAGAAGATCCCTC